>OY804586.1:93329438-93916938 GCA_963680875.1 Bathymodiolus brooksi
ACACAAAACTAAATTTTGAACGTCAAAAATACAATACAATGATAGTGCATTTGAAGACAAATAATTTAAGTTTGTGCTTAAATCATGAATATTTAAAATCTGTGCTTCCAAAAAATAATTTAAAATAATCACAGAAAACTTCGTACGTTCTCGCTTCTGTTGGTAAAACTTTCATCAAAATCGAACAATGAAATAATGCTTTGAAAAATTGTGTTTTATATGAAATATATAGTAGAAAATTACAGTGACCGAATACTTTTGGCACGTCTCTGTATATTCAAAAATGTATTAAAAAAGATCCTTATCTAAAAATTGATAATTTTCAGTAAAAGGGAAAACAATTATCAAAATATTACCTTTAAGTGCTCATTTAAGCAATGCAGAAATTAAAAATTTCTTAATAAAGATAATAAATTAATTTTGTTATTCTTGTATGTGCAGAAAAGAAGTCTTCAAATGTGTGCACATGCAGATATTTTGAACCAAGAAAACTATGTACAATAATCATTAATATTGAAATGATACTTTTTTTGTTCTTTTTCTTTTGGCCATTGTGTTGTCTTTCCTTCGATTTACGGATTATGATAACCGCTTTTGTATCTTCAAACTCTTCTTACCTATGTTATGAATGCTATTTATTCATTATTGATGATCTTCTTTAGAAATGGAATAGTTTTAAATGTACATGTATACACGTTTTTCCCTTCATATAAATGTCAAAAATAGTAATATTTAGTTGAAATAATATGCCACTTCTATATATATCTTTATTCTCATAAAGCCAATGCATAACAATGGTACAGAGATATAACAATAAAATCAAATAACAACAACTATTTACAACATATATATAAATTAGGAGAGAGATTACAAAGGATTAAGAGCCTGGAGGACAAACACCGGTATTGATAGCACTTATAAAATGACAGAGTTTCTTCAGTATTGATTTTCTTTTACTTGACATAAGATCAGAAAATTTGATAATATTATGTCTACATATGAAATAATTTAACAGTGACTTACGTTTTTGGTTAAAATAAATACATTCAAAAATATAATGGTATTCATCTCCAATTTGGGATCTATTACATAATATACATTTACGATTTTCTCTTGGAATGTTCTGCCATCGCCCTGTTTCGATGGGGAGTTTATTATTTGTTGTTCTAAATCTGCAAAGCAAAATTGCATCTTTTATTTCTAAAATATTTAAATATTCTTCATATTTAAACTCTGTTTTAAGTGTTTTATAATTTATGGCTTTTGGTGAATTTTGTACTAAAGAATTCCAATTTTGAAGAAACTGATCCTCTAACCGCTGTTTAATTACACATTTCAAATAATCTACATTGTCAAAAAGTTCTGTTTCCCATATATTTGAGAAGCCACACTCATTAAATATTTGTTTTACAAACAATATCCAATTAAACTGCATATTATGATTTTCATTCAATTGACGACATAGTTTATACAATATATTAGAATACTTTGTTTGTTTACCAACTATAAGTCTTGCCGAGTAACATACGGTTCTGATTTTAATATCAATATATATAGGGTATCGCCCTAGTTCACCATACACCATATAGCTAGGCGTTGATGTTTTTAAATTTAAAAGAATCTTACAAAATTTTAAATATATTTTTTCAAGAATATCATTATTACTAAAGCCCCACACTTCACAGCCATATAACAGGATGGGTTTAATCATTTTGTCAAATAGATCAAGGAGACATTGTATTGATAGTTTATACATTATTCCCATTTTCAAAACTTCATACATAGCTTTTAGTGCTTTATCAGCTAGATTTTTTGTTGTCAAACTAATATTTCCTGTTCTAGTAAAAATAATCCCAAGATAGTTGAAATTTTTAGCTATCTCAAGATTCAGATTATCATAGCTGAAGCTCAAATTTTGTGGTAATCTCCCATTTCCAAACACCATTACTTTGGTTTTATCTGCATTTACTTTTAATTTCCACAAATTACAATATTCATAAAAAGCATCCAGTTGAGTTTGGAGATCATTTGCTGTCTCAGCTAACAATGCAGTGTTATCAGCATATAACAGAATAAAAGGTTTAAGGTAAATGTCTAAATTGTTTTCTATTTCATCTGAGATAGTTTGTAGTCCTGTAATATTTTTATTTTCTAAAAAGTGTCAATGTCATTTAAAAACAATGAAAAAAGAAAAGGGGACAGGATTTCCTTTTGTCTGACTCCATTTGCACAATCAAAGTATTCTGATATACAATTATTATATGAGATACAAGATTTTATACTACCATACATATTAATAATAACATTATACATTTTGCCATTGATATTATTTAACATCATTTTGTAGAAAAGCCTCCATACCTTATCAAAGGCCTTTTCGAAATCTATAAAGGCACAAAATAATTTCCTTTCTTTAAGTTTTAATATTTGGAAAAACGAAAAGAGAGTGAAAATTTTATCTATAGTTGAATAATTTTGGCGAAATCCGAATTGGTTTTCTTTTATAAGTCTGTATTCCTCAGAAAAGTTATTGAGTCTTGTATTCAGAATTGATGTAAATAATTTTCCCAAGCAACTTACAATTGTGATAGGCCTATAGTTCTTGGATTCATAAATATCGCCTTTATTCTTATAAATAGGCTTGATTGTACCAATCAACCAAATATGAGGAACAAAACCCTTATCAAAGATAATGTTAAATAACTTCTCATAAATATTTATAAATTGATTTGATGTCGACTTGATGTATTCGTTTATAATTTCATCCTCACCACAAGCTTTTTCGTTCTTTAATTTTTGTATACATTTTAAAATTTATTCCTTTGAGATATATGCGTTTATGTGTTCATTGATTGGTTCATTCTGTAGAATATTAACCTCTGGTAAGCCGTTGTTATCATCACAAATGTCTCTTGTATTCAAATTTTGGAAAAAATCATAAAGTTTATCAATTTCAATATTCGGTTGCTTCTTTCTTTTACCTTTGTTCAAAAGTTTCCAAAATTCTTTAGGATTGTTTTTACTCAAATTTTGTATATCTTCTGAAAATATCTTTCGAAAATTTTTATATTTTCTGTCCAATGTATGTTTGTAATGTTTTTCAGCGTCAATCATTGCTAAGCGATTTTGTGGAGAAGTTGAACGTTTAAAACGTTTCTTAAGTTTTTTGTAGTTTTGACGTGCAAATCTACAGTCTAAATCAAACCAGGGTTTATTTTCTTTTTTGAAAATATTATTCTTGTTTTTTTCCTTAACATTATAAGTTCCAAAACATTTTTGGCCAGATGTGACAAATATATTACATACATTTTCTATCAATATGTCAACAGTATCTTGAGTAATCATATCTTTTTCTGTACTACATAGAGTAAGGATATGTTCTAATTCTAGCATTTTTTTCAATATCAATATTGTTCTGAAAATGAATTTGTTTTTGGGGGTCCCATCTTTTAGTTTTTATTATATTTTCAACAGTATTGTTCCGAGAATCCACATATTCATCTTGGCTGCTTTGTGAAAAATTATCAGAAGAAAAACATATCGTAATAGGCGAGTGAACATCTGAATATAGCTTACTAGAATCAAGGATGTCAAAATCTTTGAATGATTTCAGCAAATATGGACTACTAATACAGTAATCTACTACACTGGCGTTTCTACAAGTAAATCTTCCAATATTTTTATCCTTACCTACTCTATAAACTATAAATAGGTTATTACCTTTGCAAAATTCTAACAACATATTTCCATACCTATTTCTTATCATATCCATACTACTTCGTTCAACAGGGAGAGACAATGATTCTAATACTTAAGTATAGTTATCGACATAATCTGAAATATTATTATTATTATGATCGTTGTCATCTAGAATAATAAAATCATCACAATTACTTGTCCTTGCATTAAAATCCCCGACAAGGGAAAAATATATTTTTATCTTCCAATGCTCTTTCGACACTTCGTTTATTTTTACTTTACTAAGTTGTTAATTAAACGTTCTTAGTTTTAATTAAAAGTTATTTCCTTTTCAATTAAACATCCAAAATAGGTATGTTTATCACTTGCTTTTGGGTAACTAAAATTTTAGGAATATAGCTGTTTAGTGGGTTTGTTCTTTTACGCATTTATTCTTCATAACCACCAACAATGATAAACGCTATTTTCAAGCATTTGCGATTTTTTAAAATAAAAAATCTGTAATACAGGTCTACCCTTGGAGAATGAGCGGATTATCATTATATAGCGTTTTAATACCATGAAGGGGGTCTCAGCAAGGATACAGAGAATGTTTTGGTGTTCAAAACGTGATACATGATATTGAATTCTGTGTAGGATAATGCATTTGGTTATATATAATAATAATACTGAGGCAATACCCTCACCCGTCTTTAAATGAATCATTGAAGGGATCGGGAAAGTATGTTTGCCTTAAAAAAAAAAACCCATTTAAATATTTCATTTGTTACGGTTACCATTGATTTCCTACTATGCATGTATACATATATAATGTAGTCCTTTCTTCAGAAACATTTGCAACCTTATGTCTAGCTTTACTCTCGATGTTGTTATCAACGTGTATGCATTCACTGTGACCAGTTACCTGCTGTGACTTATCATATTAGCATGCAATTTTGCTTGTCCTAAGCCAGTGCTCATGCAGATATTGCAAATTTGTCCAACTTCATTTTAATAATGGTGAAATGTCTTTTTAACTATTTTTCATATTACCCTAACCATGCGAAAATGATGAGCACTAAAGGATAATTCATGCATCATATATTTTTTTCAAATACCCAATAGCTTGGGAGAAGCAGGGTCCTTTGCTAAATCATGTTCCATGATGAGGTAATTTTTGCATTTCCAATTGACACCACAATTTTATATAAAAGCCCACAATATGATCCCATACACAATTTGGTTATAAACTTTGAAGTGGTTTCTGAGAAGAAGTGTTTGTATGTATTTTCCACAGGATCTTTTATTTAACTGTGATAAATATGATGAATTAAGAAAAACACTTTTTCTCAAGATTAAATCATTGCTCTGTCCAAATGTGAATTTAAATAGTTTCAAAAATGAAATAAACACATATTTAGTTGAGCTTTTTCTTCAAGGAAGTGATGATTTATCTATGGATGATAACATAGTTATATTTCAGTGTGTATATGAATTAATTGAAAGTAGCAATAGATTTCTATAGATTCTATGCTTTGTAAATATTTTAAATTGCTATTGAAAATATAATTTGTATTAACTATTATGAGTGAATGAGTGTGAGATAGTATGTTGTATTGTCTTGTCTTGTATCATATGTATGTTGAGGAGACCAACTGTATAGCCTTCAGGCTGTTTGCAATCCTCTTGAAATAAATAAAGCATTAAATTAAAATAACTATGTTCCATGCCAAAAGTGGTATTTTTTAATTTGTAATCTAGCTTTTGTACCAGACACTAATGTTGCATACAGTTACTTACATGAAAATACTAAGAAGAGTTGTTATTCCTGTTGGGAGGATCCTGATTTAAAATGAAAAGAAGATTTTACAGATGCACAACTTTTAACCAGTGTGAAAAAAATAACCTGTATTATGCTTTCTTTGTATTCCTATATATCAAGAATCATTGATATGCATACTAATAGGGGCAAAGCCTGTCGCTCACCTTTCATTATGCTTCGTGGAAACTTAATACAGCACCTTCCATAGGTGCTTCCCACCAAGTTTCGCTTCATTTGGCTAAGCAGTTACAGAGAAAAAGATTATTATAAATCAACCAATCAGAAAATAGAATTGCCTGTGGTGGCCATGTTTGTTAACGGATCGGAATTAAATTAGAATTCTGGATAGAGGACCGTTCAAGGATGCTTCCTACCAAGTGTCGATTCATTTGGCCAAGCGCTTTCAGCGGAGATGATTATTTAGAAATCAACCAGTCAGAAACAAGAATTGCCTCTGGCGGTCATGTTTGTTAACGGATCGGAAAAAAATGAGCAACTTTATAGAGGACCTTCCAAGGATGCTTCCTATCAAATTTTGATTCATTTGGCAAAGCTGTTTCAGAGGAGAAGATTTTTTAGAAATCAACCAATCAGAAACAAGAATTGACTATGGCGAACATGTTTGTTAATGGATCGGGACGAACTGAGCAATCTTTATAGAGGACCTGCCATAGATGCTTCATACCAAGTTTTACTTCATTTGGCTGAGGGGTTTCAGAGGAGAAGATTAAAATGTGAAAAGTTAACGGACGATGGACGCCAAGTGTTGGCAAAAGCTCACATTGCCTTTGTCAAGGTGAGCTAAAAAGGGTGCAGTCGACTCGCAGCAGCAAGTAATAAAGTTTACCAGTTGCTTGCCCGTGGTCGGTGGTACTCTCCGGCTTCCTTCACCACTAAAACTGGTCGCCATGATATAGCCGATATATTGTTGAAAGTGGAGTTAAAACACCAAAAATCAAATCAAATCAAATCTGGACAAGTATACAGGGGTAACAGGCGAAAAAGCACAGAAGGTATTAGACAAGTTGGATATTAATTATACTCTTATCACAAAGACATATGCAGGGTCGCCTTAGGAGGTGTGGACCCCATAACATAATAATAATCATTGCTGTTCTCTGTACAACCTAGTGTTTTTGTTTGTGTGTACTTGAACAGCTGAGAGTATGCAACTTCAGTGGGGCTCAGTTGGCTTAAGGGAGATCCTGTATATATGGTTCATTCTAGCTAGGGCCATTATTTCGTGTTGGCATACCAGTTGGATTTACAACTACCTGTGCAATCAGTTTCTATCACCACTAAAGTTGTGATTTCGAATCCTGCTCGTGGGGAGGTGTGCTTGATACAACATTATGTGATAAAGTTTGTCAGTGTTTTTCTCCATTTTTCTTCAACAATAAAACTGACCACCATGATACAATTGAAATTTTGTTGACTGTGGCATCAAACACCATAACCCTAACTCTTCATTCTACCTATTAGTACAACAATGTATTACGACTTTTTGAAAATAGACAAAAAATATATATAATTTTTAACCAGAATATGTGGAATACTTTTTTGCTATATTTTGCAGCAGCCAGACAAGATATCTTAGAAAATAATCCTACATAATATATCTCAATCAGGGCGAGGTGTACAACATTTTGTGATAACGTTTGTCAGTGATTTGCAACAGGTCGGTGGTTTTCTCCGGGGTCCTCCACCAATAAAACTGACCACCACAATATAACTGAAACATTGTTGAAAGTGGCGTTAAAGACGATCAAACAAACAAACCAAATATATCAGAAAATACATGTAATTCATTCAATCAATATTCAGTAAGTATGATGTTGGTCACCAAACTGGATGGTAGTTATTAATACAAAGGTAGATTGCAAAGTCATTATTTTTAATTTAGTTCATCAACTTTGTTGTCAATTGCTTGATAATTTATTTTCTTTTATATACTCTTACTCTCAGCTGATACTGATATATGTCAATGCAATATAATAAACATAGACAAAATTTCAAAATCACTTTTTTATTAGAAAATATGAGTCTTAATCCATAATAACAGTCTTTTATCCTACATCTTTGAACTATGAAAATGTCTTCAAATAAGTTGCATATGGTTATTTCTACTTCATGTACATGTATGTGATGTCATAAGCAAAATCATGTAATGTCTCAATAAATTAATTTTAAATTAAAAAATCCTCCCTTCCAAATCTCAGCTAACGTATTCCGATGAATAAGGTTCCTTTTAAATTGATAAAAAATTGACTAAATACCCATGTCACATGACAAGTTGTCTATTTTCAGCTAAACAAAATCCTTTCACCCCTTCTCCCCCCTCAACCCCCCCCCCCCCCCCCCCCTAAAAAAAACTCAACAAAATCAAATTTAGGATGAAGTCTTTGATGACTTGAAATGAAAGCTTAAATAGCGTAAAAATTAGTCATAGCAATGGTCCTCCTATGTTGGAATTTGATCTGTCATCTGAAAGACTTCTAAGCCAACATCCAGTTCATGTTGTATTTGCTACCAAGTTCCTGACAACCATTCTGGAATCCATCAGCTGTAACAAAATAACAGTATAGTACTTGATAACAGAAATTCTAAAATAATATGACATTTAAAAAAAATAGATGCTGTCTCAAAAGAGGTACCAGTGTTTTAAGGCAAACTTATGTTATATGTTAAAATAATTCTCTATTTAAGATATATACCGGTACTTTGATTGTCCCTCCCTCGTTTGATACTGTGCATCACTTTCTCAGTCAAATCACAAACTTTGTAGTTACTCTATGTAGTACTAAGGTATATATATTGCTGTTTTGTCTTGCATGTAGAACACTACATGTTGATATCAATAGAGGAGTAACAAAATTTGACATTCATCTGATCCTGTATCTCTCATGTATTGTCGTTTCGATATGTATACATGTATAACAGAAGAAGATACTTTATTTACCAAATATAGGCCCACGAGGGGCATGAATATTCACATATATAATTATTTAAAACATAACATATGTTTAACAAAGACAAAGATACAATTACATATACTTATAACATGTCATTTATATGCTCAGTGTGGTGGATATGTTTTAATACATCCAGCTATGATATATGTATCATATAAATATGATGATAAATAAATAGATAGAGCCGACTATTTGTATCCTACCCGTGTCTGAAACAGAGAGGCGAACACAATGATTACCTTTCTGCAGGAGACACCAGGTGACGGTGCTAAAAGGATGATAGTCAACCCTTAATTTTGAGGTACAGGTGTGAGCCATTTATATCCTCCCTGTGTCCAAAGCAGAAAGGCAAGCGCATCGGTTGCCCTTCAGCAGAAGACACCAGGGGACGATGCTAAAAGGAATATATATAGATGGCTTCATCATGCAGTTTTATAATTATTGCATTCAAGTTTAAATCAAAACTCTCCACTCATCACAGTGAGTCAAATGAGAGAACACCATATACCATCGGCTTTAACCCATAGCTGATCACCACCGATACTCTCCACTCATCACAGTGAGTCAAATGAAACAATTACATTATTACAATAGAGAACAACATATACCATCGTCTTTAACCCACGGCTGATCACCACCGATACTCTCCACTCATCACCAGTGAGTCAAATGAAACAATTACATTATTACAATAGAGAACAACATATACCATCGTCTTTAACCCACGCTGATCACCATTGATACTCTCCACTCATCACCAGTCAGCCAAATAAAACAATTACATTATTACAATAGAGAACAACATATACCATCGTCTGTAACCCATGGCTGATCACCACCGATACTCTCCACTCATCACAGTGAGTCAAATGAAACAATTGCATTATTATAATAGAGAACAACATATACCATCGTCTGTAACCCACGGCTGATCACCACCGATTCTCTCCACTCATCACCAGTGAGTCAAATGAAACAATTACATTATTACAATAGAGAACAACATATACCATCGTCTGTAACCCATGGCTGATCACCACTCATCACCAATCAGTCAAATAAAGCAATTACATTAGTATCATAATTGTCTGGATACTGATCCCGCATTTAGAAGTTGCTATAGCAACACAACATCGCTCAAATTTTATGATTTGTCAGTATGTCACAATAATAAAAAAAAATGATTTAAAACCAAGTTTTCTCGTTTATTATGCAAATAAAGTATGAAAGTTAATTGTAAAATAATTTTCTGATATAGAATATCAATGAAAATAATCAATGTCCTCCATACACAGTGGACAAAATCAGATTCCAGATAAATAATTGATGAGAGTATCTGAGTGTGATCAGCTGTGAGTTAACGAACATAAACAAATACATGTATCGAAATAAATATTAGTATTTACACAATTTTTACAAACATAAAGATTTTCTGCCAGCATTATTATTACAATGGCTTTCAGAAAAATCTTCTTCCAATAAAACTTTTTTTCTAGATAATATTATGGGTGAAGTATACAAGTTAATTAAACGTCTAAAAAGGCAAATGTTGATTGAACAGAATCAAAATACATGAACAGAGGAAACATATTTTTTTCCTTTTAAAATTTCATTTTTCATAAGTTTAAAATGGTTATGATTATGGCGTGTAACCCCACTTTCAACACTATTTCAGTAATATCGTGGCGGTCAGTTTTATTGGTGGAGGAAACCGGAGTATCCAGAGAAAACCATCTACCTAAATTTAACTAAAATGATTTTGTAAAAGTAATGTCATATTCCTGAGTCTACACATGGAATATAAGATTTTGGTGATCTTCATCTGTAATTCATACACTGAGACACTTGAGATCATCAACAAACACAAACAAAACAATAAAACACTTACATTACTAGCACTCATATAAAATAAAATAGAACTAACAAGACAATTGTCAAAGGCCTTAAAGGTATAATGTCTTTGATTTTGGTAATTTTTTTTGAAAGCTTTTTTGTGTTCTTAAAGTTAATATATACCTTCAAACCATGAGTTGTTTACAGTCAAATACAACTACATTTGTTTATATTCAAACACATGTACATTTTGTTTATAGTTAAATACATGTACATTTTGTTTATAGTTAAATACATGTACATTTTGTGTATAGTTAAATACATGTACATTTTGTTTATAGTTAAATACATGTACATTTTGTTCAGTCAAATATTTGTACATTTTGTTCATAGTCAAAATACATGTAAATTTTGTTTACAGTCAAATACATGTACGCTTTGTTCAGTAAAAATACATGTAAATTTTGTTCAGTCAAATACATGTACATTTTGTTCAGTCAAATACATAAACATTTTGTCTATAGTAAAATACATGTACATTTTGCTTACAGTCATATACATGTACATTTTATTCAGTCAATTTCATGTACATTTTGTTTATAGTCAAATACCTGTACATTTTGTCGACAATCAAACACATGTACATTTTGTTCAGTCAAACACATGTACATTTTGTTCAGTCAAATACATGTACATTTTGTCCAGCCAAATACATGTACAGTTTGTTCAGTCAAATACATGTACATTTGCCCAGTCAAGTACATGTACATTTTGATTACAGTCAAATACATGTACATTTTGCTCAGTGAAATACATGTACATTTTGTTTATAGTCAAATACATGTACATAAGTCAAATAGATGTGCATTTTGTTCAGTCAAATACATGTACATTTGTTTACAGTCAAATATATGTACATTTTGTTTATAGTCAAATACATGTACATTTTGTTCAGTCAAATACATGTACCCCTTGCTCAGTCAAATACATGTATATTTTGTTTAGTCAAATACATGTACAGTTTGCTTATTGTCAAATACATGTACATTTTGTTCAGTCAAATACGTGTACATTTTGTTCAGTCAAATATGTGTACATTATGTTGTGTCAAATACATGTACATTTTGTTTACAGTCAAATATATGTACATTTTGATTATAGTCAATTACATGTACATTTTGTTCAGTCAAATACATGTACATTTTGCTTAGTCAAATACATGTACAGTTTGCTTATAGTCAAATACATGTACATTTTGCTCAGTCAAATAAGTGTACATTTAGTTAATAGTCAAATACATGTATATTTTGTTGATAGTCAAGTAAATGTACATTTTGTCTATTATCAAATACATGTATATTTTGCTCAGTCAAATAAGTGTAAATTTTGTTAATAGTCAAATACATGTATATTTTGTTTATAGTCAAATAAATGTACATTTTGTCTATTATCAAATACATGTACATTTTGTTCAGTCAAATACATGTACAGTTTGCTCAGTCAAATAAGTGTACATTTTGTTCATAGTCAAATACATGTATATTGTGTTCATAGTCAAATACATGTATATTTAGTTTATAGTCAAATACTTGTATATTTTGTTTATAGTCAAATACATGTTCATTTTGTCTATAATCAAATACATGTACATACTGCTTATCAATAGTAAAATCCTGCTAAGATTCTTTGTCATTTCCGACATGGCGTGTTTACACATTTGTAGTTTAATTCTCCCACTTTTTATATTTAATACATCATGTACAATAGCCCCAAAATATACGATTCCATAATATGCCTGTGTCTTGTTTATTTAGGAAACCAATCAAATTACAGCAAAATGACAAATCTTCACAATTTTATACATGTTTATAAGTGTTTATTTGATAATATTTCTTGAAATAATATAAATATTTATGTAATTGTAAGGTTAAATAAAATTTTATTTACATGCCATATATACATAATAATATAAAAATCATATAGAGTCTATTTTTTGTAAGAAATAATGATAAAAACGTTGATCTTTAATTTAGTCCACACAGGAATAACCAATATCATGCACGCTCAAAAGATTGGAAAACCTAATAAATTGTTAAAAAATTGTTGTCATAGTCTCCAAACTCATATTGTAACCAGATATTACTAATGTAATATTTCTCGCCTCCCCCAAATTACAAAAATGGTGCACTCGACTCGCAGACGCAAGTGATAAAGTTTACCAGTTCCTTGCCCATGGTCCGTGGTACTCTCCGGGTTCTCCGCTTTCTTACACCACTAAAACTGGTCGCCATGATATAGCTGAAATATTGCTGAAAGTGGCGTTACACACCAAAAATAAAAAAAGATCATTCTCATCCTCCAAATTAACATAGACATCTTGGTTCTTCTACTTCTTCTTAACATCTGAAATAGTATATGACATCTTACATGATAAATAATTTATTGTTTTCTTTTCTATTATAATTATTATTTAATGCTAAATCAACAAATGAGGAATTTCATCGGGTAAGGGTTATGGTGTGTAACGCCACTTTGAACAATATTTCAATTATATACCCAGAGAAAACCATCGACCTGCCGCAAGTCACTGGCAAACCTTATGGCATTGCACCTCGCCATGAACACGATACTAACACAACTTTAGTGATGATAGACACTGATTACACAGGTAGTTGTAAATCCAACTACCATACGATCACGACCACGACGGCCCCTGGTGATATTTGCATACTTGTATACTATCTAATATTAAAATGATGGTTGAGGCCATCAGCTCTCTTTAATATAACTTATATATATTATGCATAACGAAGAATAAATATATTACGTGTATAATGTTGAAAATTACAGCGCTCTTTATAATAATGCTGTTCACCCGGTTATATGTGAGGGTTGGCATTTGTTCACTAAGATGGGGGTTGGGTTTATAAAACTAGTTCTACCCCGCCACTTCTTAGTGCCTCTACCAAACCAGGAAAGTGTCATGTATTTGTGTGTTAGAGATATCGATTTTCCGATTGGATTTTGTAACTGTTCAGACAGTGTAGTATTTGGGTTTTTCATTTTAATACGCTGGTTATCATTGAATAATATCATTTGATTTGAATATTTCAATCTGATTGGCTAATCCGCCTGGAGAAAATTTTGGTTATACTCGATAACCTGGGTTGGTATTGAGACGTCACCAACGTGTTCATTCGCCAACGACACATTCAAATAATCACATGAAATAATCGTAATTAAAATCGAGGAATCATTAAATGTTGTTGTAAAAATTAAATTATAAGGACTATTTAAAATTGTTGAGCATGTTGTACTTGCATAACCTGGTTTGGGTCAGTTTACGCTTTTCATAAAAGGGTTTCGCGGTTTATTAAGCGTAAACTGACCCAAATCAGGTTATATCGTATAACCTGTTCAACAATTTCAAATATTCCTTAATTAAATCTGAGACTGGGAATGTTCTCGTTGTCTTACTTGCATAACATATATGTTCTAAATTGAGAAAATCCCAAGTCAATAGCTTTACTTTGTAATATATCATATATCCTATAGCCATTACATTCATCCTATGTGCCAAATGAACATCAGAGAGCATCGAAGATGCAATCTATGACGAACAATTCGGAGAAACTTGCAACACCGGGCACACAGGACACCAGACGAAGACAAACAAAACAAAAACACAACACAACAAATATATCTTCAGAGAAATGGCACATGGAATATTTTTTGCTACTTTTTTAGTTATATTTGTTTGTTGGTTTGTTTGGTTTTTCTTTAAATCCTGATTATGAGTAAAAACTTTAATAGGATATTGTTGAGAACCTAGCATCACCAATTTATGCCACATGGCAAGTGCTCCCAAGAAAATACTCTTAATACCTTATCCTTAATGTAACCAGAAGTTTTTAACATAAAATCACCCTACCCCTTACTCAATTAAAACTGTTTACTAGATTTTGATTTTGGTTAACACGATGGGTACCATCAGTGGAACAGGAACTGCTTACCCTTCTGGGGCATATGAGCACTCCCGTGGTTTCAAGATGTTGTTCGTGTTGCAGTTTTGGTTTTCTGGGGGTAATGGTGTTTAACGCCTTTTTCAACAATATTTTAGTTATATCGTAGCGGTTGGTTTTCTGTGTTCAGTATTTATTAAATATGTTTGATCACGGCTTTATGTCTTTTTGCCACAGTTTTGTAGTTTTTATTTATTCACATGGCTTTTGATAACGTTTCGATATCCTCTTGTTTTACTTATACAAACTTTACCTTTCGTTTGTAAGGGCTGTCGTGGTTGTGATCGTATGGTAGTTGTGCAATCAGTGCCTATCACCACCAAAGTTGTGAGTTCGAACCCAGTTAATGACGGGATGTACTCGATACAATTTTATGTGATAAATGTTATCAGTGACTTGCGAAGGTCGGTGGAATATTGTTGAAAGTGGCGTTAAACACCATAAACCCAAACTCTACCTTCTGGTTTTACTTATGACTATACCTTTTGTTTGTTTATTCACATTTCGATAACTTCAGTCTGCATTCATATTAAATTGGCAATTCTTCATAGGTGACGACACTATATTGAAATAAATAAAAACAAATGTGATATTATATTTGTTGTAGCATGGATGCATTCTTTTCTTTGATCTTTTTATGATTTCTATACCAGAAAGTAAACAAAAGCTAAGAACTATGAAATGATACACGCATATATACGAGATATTGCACACTTTAAATTTGGGCTGTAGTTTTATTACTCTCAGAGAGCCGTACAATAATCAATGACCTAGATGTGATATTGCATGGCTTCACGATACAAATCATTTATACCATGGGTTTCCGAGATAAAAGCTTAACAATATCGAGTTTCGTGTTCGATTGTTTAACGTTTAACTCGGAAAACTCTGGTATAAATATCACATATTTCTTTAGCTTAAATTTATATTGTATATCTTCACACTATGAAATGTGCCTTCGCGTTTTAAGTGTACTGTGTGCCATCCATTTGTGAACACCCTTGACGACGGGACATTCAGTGTGGAAAGAATATTACTTTATTTTGTACTTAATTTCCAATTCTAGGTATCATCACTTATTATAGAATAACAAAAACGTAAATCTCAAATTTAGTGCGTACGACGCGTTTCTGGAATAACCTTCATCAGGTACGTTTCTGGAATAACCTTCATCAGGTACGTTTCTGGAATAACCTTCATCAGGTACGCTCAAAGTCGAAAGGTTGGAAAGCTAATCCTAGCATAAAAATATTCTATTTCCTTTAAAAATATATATGCATTGCGTCTGTTTTGTTTGTATGTTCATCTGCATTGTCCAGATTCTTGATTTGTTTATGGTGTTTAACCTCACTTTCAACAATATTTCAGTTATATCGAGGCGGTCAGTTTTATTGGTGGAGGAAACCGGAGTACCCAGTGGTGATAGGCACTGATTGCATAGGTAGTTGAAACTACCACACGATCACGATCACGACGGCCCCACGATTCTTGACAAGTAATTTCTCAAAATAATGTTTCAAATGCAAACCCGATATCAAAATCATTTATCTTTAATATCATACAACCGTTGAACCCAAATATTGCTGTATGCTGTTACATAAAATGAACACATTCGACTGGTAAAACGCCAGTGTTAACTGTGACTATATAGAAACAAATATACTGTGACTTCTGGTTTTTTGTACTGTGTTTTCTCGTTTTAGAAGCGAAATACTTGGAGTCTTGTTTATCACAAAGGAACATGTCATAAAGATACGTGTAAGATGGTAACTCAATTTTGGGTCTGCACACTGGACAATAGTATTATTTGGGACAAATTACTAAGTAGGCGTCAGATTTTTGTTTGCGCTTTTCTTCCAATTTATGATAAAAACAAATGCACACGACACGTTTCTGGAATACCCTTCATAAGGTACGTTTATGGAATACCCTTCTTCAGGTACGTTTCTGGAATACCCTTCATCAGGTACGTTTATGGAATACCCTTCATCAGGTACGTTTCTGGAATAACCTTCATCAGGTACGTTTCTGGAATACCCTTCATCAAGTACGTTTATGGAATACCCTTCATCAGGTACGTTTCTGGAATACCCTTCATCAGGTACGTTTCTGGAATACCCTTCATCAGGTACGCTCAAAATCGAAAGATTGGAAGTAAAATTATTTAAAAGTTTTTGGGAGCAATAAAACCGAAGGGGCCTAAACAGGATAGCCAAAGCCGACTAAGGTCACCTATGTAAAAGCATCATATAGAGGATTAGCGTTGCTATTATGCTTAACGCCACTTTCAACAATGATTCAGCTATATCGTGGCGGTCAGTTTTCTTGGTGGAGGAAATCCGAGTACCCGAAGAAAACCACAGACCTGACACAATTCACTCACAAACTTTACCACATAGTGTTGTATCGACACATTATATAGATATATTCGATTTATGCCATTCACACTGGGCACTATATAAAACATTCAACCTCTAACCTTACTACAACGTCTAAAGAATATTTCCTATTTGCGGAATAGGATACAAATATTCCGTGTGATTGTGGTCAATATACAAGAATATTTTCCCTCGGTACCTTGAATTGCATGGATGTGTTATATTGCCCGACGCCATGCAATTCAAGGTACCGTCCGAGGGAAAATGTTCTTGTATATTGACCACAGTCACATCGAATATTTGTTATATTATATCTCAATAGTAAAATAATTAATCAAAACTAAAAAAAAATCTTAGTAAGTATAAATCCTTGGTGTAAGTTGACATACTAAATGAGACAAACAACAATCAATTTCAAGTAGTCTAACAGTTCTGATAATAAACATTAACAGTACATGTTCTGTTATTGAAATTAAATATAGGTTTCAAACGTTTTTACCTTTGTCGTCTGTTTACAATAGATTGGTTTAAACCGGAAATCGTCACCGGGCAATATAACTCACGCGCGGGAATTGCAAACGCTATATTTCCTGGTGGGCGGGGCAAGTGAAGCTAGAATAGAAAAAATAGCGAAAAATATTGAATTTCTAATATTAAAAGAAATCTAGTTCTAAAATATAATATATATATATATATATATTATCTCCCTTTCTTATTTTTGGAATATTTTTAGTAGATATTTTTATGTAATTCCAATGGGGTGAAAATTATATAAATACCAGCATTAATCTTGTTTTATGGAAAAACAGAAATTTTGTGCAAAAGTCGAAAAAGCCGTAACCCATATATAAGATTTCTAATTATCAAGGAATTTGGGGTTAAAAACAGGTAACTGCTAACCGAAAAATAAAATTTAAGCCATAAATTCTTACTAAAAAGGGACATAACTCTTAGAAAACTTGAATTGCGGAATTTTCCAATAACAATATACTTTCTACATTCTTAAATAATGCTTCGAAATCAATAATTAGGACTCTAACTTTAATATATTTTATCTGACCGGAAGGAGCAATGCAATGTAAAGGTTTGGTTTTGAGGCTAAGAAAAACTCGATTGACATACTAGACTAACAATTGCCTGTCTAAATCTAATCGATATAGACAAGGTACGAGCCAGGAGACAGAACTCGTCAGTTTATTGACATACCTATTGTCTATTTGTTCGTCATTTCTTTGATTTGTTCCTGCAAAAAAAAAAAAATACAAAACAACATTTCCTCAAGTTATAAACCTATTGTTTTTCAAAAAATTATAATTTTATTAAGATTAGATAGGATCTATATTCTGATAACTCACAACATCTGGTATTTGATAAGGTCAAATACTGTAACCTTTTATTCACATTTGACCATCCAATCATATTCAAAATGAAAAAAAAGTATTAAGCAATCAGAAAAAAGCTTTCAACATGCTCGGCTTAACGATAAACAAAGCATGTTTGAAATAAAATCTGCCACCGGAAAAATTATTCAAATTATGTAATCTAGGTCTGGACAAATCCACAAAAATATTGACGGGCCGCCGTGGTCGTGATCTTATGGTAGTTGGATTTACAACTACATATGCAATCAGAGCCTATCACCACACAAATTGTGGGTTCGAATCTCGATTCTGGCGAGGTGCACTCGATACAACATTATGTGATGATGTTTATTAGTGACTTGCGACAGATACAGTACTTAGTGGTAATCACAATAACCGTAGCCAAACCCCAAAAATATTGAGAATATGTTTTAATGGTAGTGACTAATTTGGTGGAAATAGCTTCTATATGAATACCCCGGGTTCACTTGGATATTGTTTTTCTCACCTTGGCTGTGAAGCAAAAAAAAAAAAAATCCAAGAATTGTATTTATATCTTTAAGACTAAATATACATTAAATGCATTAAATCAACTAAAAAGAGTTTGAAGATACCAAAGGGGTAATCAGAATCTGTATATCGAAGAAGAATAAGACAACACAATGGCCAAAAGAAAAATGACAAATAGACACACAACGATCTACAAAACGAAAATTAAGAACTTGCAATAAATGAATGATCTGACCGTATTACCAATGAGAATGGGGTGTTAGTTCTAACACATAATAAGGCTTTGTAATATTCTTGTAAGGACCAATAAAGATATGATCTGACCGTATTACAAATGAGAATCGGGTGTTAGTTCTAACACATAATGAGGCTTTGTAATATTCTTGTAAGGACCAATAAAGGTATGATCTGACCGTATTACAAATAAGGATCGAGTGTTAGTTCTAACACATAATGAGGCTTTGTAATATTCTTGTAAGGACCAATAAGGGTATGATCTGAACGTATTACAAATGAGAATCGGGTGTTAGTTCTAACACATAATGAGGCTTTGTAATATTCTTGTAAGGACCAATGAAGGTATGATCTGACCGTATTACCAATGAGAATAGGGTGTTAGTTCTAACACATAATGAGGCTTTGTAAAATTCTTGTAAGGACCAATGAAGATATGATCTGACGTATTACAAATGAGAATCGGGTGTTAGTTCTAACACATAATGAGGCTTTGCAATATTCTTGTAAGGACCAATAAGGGTATGATTTGACCGTATTACAAATGAGAATGGGGTATTAGTTCTAACACATAATGAGGCTTTGTAATATTCTTGTAAGGACCAATAAAGATATATTCTGAATCGCATTATAAATGAGAATCGGGTGTTAGTTCTAACACATAATGAGGCTTTATAATATTCTTGTAAGGACCAATAAAGATATATTCTGACCGTATTACAAATGAGAATGGGGTGTTAGTTCTAACACATAATGAGGCTTTGTAATATTCTTGTAAGGACCAATCATAAGAAAAGTTTGAAGATACTAAATGGCTAATTAAGGGGGTACCATACACTACAGGGAGATAACTCTTTACGGTCAGTTGAACGATTTTATCATATGTTTGTATGCAGATTTCAAGCATCTCGGTGATCAATACCACAGAGAGAAAAACTGCTAAGAAAATTAAACGAGCAGATCAAATTTTAACTTGAAGTGTATGGTACCACCTTAAAAGCCGTGAATCGGCGAAGGACAGACAATACAACGGCCAACAGAAAAAGAACAAATTAACAACCAATTATCTTCATACTAGTAACACAACAGAGAAAACTAAAAATCTAACAACATGAACCCCACTAAAAACACAGGTGCTTTTTAAGAGTAAAGGACTAATTAAGGTCATTATGTTTTTTTTTAAATCATTTATCATCAGCATTGATATAACCATTTGTCCTCTGACTTTAATTTACATTCGAAAAAACATTTGTACAATGTTTAGTTAATAAATTATTCATATCATTGCGATGTCAGGAAAGTTTGAATATAACAAAGAGGTAGTCAGAAACAGTAAATCAGAAACAGTAAATCGTAGAAGGACAGATAATACAATGGTCAAATGGAAAAGAACAAAAGGACAGACAATGATCTACTAAACATTACACAGAAAACTAAAGGTCGAACAAAGCGAACCCCACTAAAAACCGGGAGTGAACTCAGGAGCTACGAGAGGGTTAGCAGTTCCTGCTTCACACGTGGCACCCGTCGTGGTACTGTTAAATTAATTCAGTTGCATTAAATGTCCTTGAAACACAGATATTTTCGAATAATTCTGTATTGCCGTTTTAATGATCAAACCCGTTGCTGTGCTTCATATATTACATGTATTTACGGATATAAATGACAGACTACACCGTTGATGATTGCTACAAACAGAATTCAGAACTTAATTATCTTTTACAAAACGTTTAGTTTGAAGATACCAGAGGGCTAATTAGAAGCCGTAAGTCATAAATTAGAAGCCGTAAGCCATTAATTAGAAGCCGTAAGTCATAAATAAAAAAAGAGCACTCAATTCAATGGCCTAATCACAAAGGACAAAAATACAAACAATGATCTACAAAGCGCCACACTTTATTCTAAAGTTTGAATAACACGAACACCTCTGAACATCGGGTGTAAACATAGATTCTCCAGAAGCGTATAATATTTCAAGAACACATGGATTTTATTTTACAAAATGTACTACTGACTTCAGAACTTAATAAAGTTAAGTACCTGCACCTGCCGGTTGACTAAGTACATCATAGGCATGTGGTTCCTCACGTTTATATTTTTTGAATTCTGCATAGTTCTCTGATCTGACAATTAAAATTGAATTATTTTAGATAACAAATTATTCGTCTATTAATCTATATTTTCCAGTTTGTTTATTTGACCACTTAAGCAAACAATGTAATTAATCCAATCTAAGAGGGTGGCTCAATGAGTTAGGTAGTTGGATCTAACAACTCATACAAGCCTATCACCAATACGGCGTGGGTTCGCACCCGGCTGTGTATATTACAAAAAAGGGTGCACTCGACTTGCAGCCGCAAGTGATAAAGTTTACCAGTTGCTTGCCCATGGTCGATGGTTCTCTCCGGGTACTCCGGCTTCCTCCACCACTAAAACTGGTCGCCATGATATAGCTGAAATATTGTTGAAAGTGGCGTTAAAACACAAAAAATCAAAAATCAAATCCAAACTAAGATCTATCTCTGTGTGGTATATGTAACAATAGCTGATTTTGGCTATCCTGTTTAGGCCATTTGATTTACTTGCTCTCAAAAACCATTTAATTATTTGATTTTCCAATCGTTCGGGGCGTCGCGCTCGTAATCATATGGCAACTCCTATTTAGCAATAACTTGTTTGAAGTGGTATATTGCAAGACAAACTATCTCCATGTTTCGTTGTGGCAATAAAAACATCCATTCTATAGGTCATATATATTACTTATTGTGTATAAACTAGTGGACGTCGTAGTTATGCTCACATGGCAGTTGGATTTGCAACTACATATCCAATCATTGTCTACCACCACTCAAGTTATGAGTTGGAATCCCCCTCATGGCGAAGTTTACCTGATAAAACATTTTGTGATGAAATTTTGTCAGTGACTTGCGGAAGGTCAGTGGTTTTCTCCAGGAACTCCAGTTTCCTCCACTAATATAACTGAAATATTGTTGAACTTGACATTAAGCATCATAAACAAACGAAACGAACATTATGATATAAAACTTTGTCGGTCATTTGCGTAGGTAGGTTGTTTTCTCCGGGTACTCCGGTTTCCTCCATCATTAAAACTGACCGCCACGTATCGCTATAAATGGCGTCAAACACAATAACCTTAACGCTAACCCCTTAATCCCAATAAATGTAATATATTATAAAGATAAATACCTATTTGGCTGCTCTTTCTTTTGTCGAAATCCTATAAATTGTCAAAAATGAAAACAATTTACATTTTTTGAATATGTATATTAGGGACTGAAAAGCTACTTCACCAAACCCGAAATTTCGACATATCGAAACTTGAGATAAGAGGAGTAAATTAAGTTGAACAGCGCTAATCTTAATACGGCTTTCAGACAAATGTCGACTTAACAGACATTTCGAGTAAACCGAGTTTGACATAATGAGATTCAATTGTATTTAAAATAACACAATTAATAATTGAAAGTGGCATTAACCACCGTAACCCTAACCCGGAATGTTACATTTGCGTGATACGACGGGTGCCAACAGTGAAGAACGAACTGTTTACTCTTCTTGAGTATACGAGTTCACCACTTTTTGAATGAGATTTGTGACTTTCATATGAAATAACATATGCAAATGCTAAGTAACTAAATCGATTTCTGTGATTTTAATATTAGATGCTTTTTGATGTAATATATCATTTATGGAAACATCAATACTTCCGAACCGCATTAAGATGCAATGGATAACGTGCTTGCCTCGAATGCGGTAGATCTTGGGTTCGAGCCCCGATCGCTGAAACCAAAGACTATTAAATTGGCATTTGATGGTTCTCCGCTAAGCACATATCACTAAGGAGAAAGAAGAAAGACTAATTTATTCGGAATCAGGATAATGTGTCTGAGAGGGAGACAGGTCTATTCACAGAACGTTGCTTCAGTGAGCTGGCACTATAAAATATCCAACTAAGCGTGTTGGTCTGGTACAAAGCGGACATCATCATCACCATCACTTAACTTGTTCTCGCCATGATATAGCTAAACAAATGCTTAGTTGGCGTTAAATAATAATCACTCAATCACTCACTCACTCAATACTTACGAAAATAAATAATAAATGTTACTGCAAGCATTGCTATAAGTAAGCCAATTACTAACGACGATATTCCCGCTACAAACAGACCATTTCCTTCCGGTAGATTTGATATACCTATAAATAATATAAAACAAGGTGTTAAATCAATTAAAAGACAGTACAATTCTGAATTCTTAAATTCAATGCACATAATATTATGTTTGTTTGTTTGCTTACTTGATGGTGTTTAACGCCATTTTCAACAATATTTCAGCTATGTCGTTGCAGTCTGTTTTATTGGTGGAGGAAACCGGAGGATCCGGAGAAAGCCATCGACCTGCCACAAAGTCACTGACAAATTTTATCACATAATGTTGTATCGAGTACACCTCGCCCTGATCGAGATTCGAACCCACAATATCAGTGGTGATAGGCACTGATTGCATAGGTAGCTGCAAATCCAACTACCATACTGTCACGGCCACGACGGTCCCTCATAATATTATGATATTCTGTTTCATATCATTCATGTTTGTGTTAAAGATATTCAGCGACATGCGGCAAAACGGCGTTTTTTCCCCGTGTACCCCTGTTTCCTCCACCAATAAAGCCAGCAGCCACGATATAACTGAAATATTGTTGAATGTTGCGTTAAAATGTTATAATCCTAACCCTAACTCATTTAAAGCTTAAGTGTAGTAATGGTACTAGAATTACCTTAAATACATATATATTCTCCTTCTTCTAACAGTGGATTACAAAAATTCTCAAATTTTAAAGTTGGAGTTTTAGTGAGAGCTATAAAATTGAGAAATTTAGCTATCGAGATGTATGTTATATACATCATAGCACAATGTATGCAACCATATTATATTTTCAAAGACGAACCTCTACTTAAATATACATACTTGTATCTGTAGTGCAATTCACGGTTGTTGAGCTGGAATTTCCTACTTCATTTCGACTGATAACTAGAAAATTGTACGTAGTTTCCGGTAATAGATATTCGAATGTGTGCCTGAAGTTAGCCTCAAAACCAGAACTAGGATCAGATATGCTTGGCGAAAACGTTGTCTGTGTTGGTTGTTGTATATTCCAGTACTGTACAGAAAACATATGCTGTGATCCCTTGTTAGACTTATAACTCCACAATACAGTTGCAGATGTTGATTTACATACAACGAAGACAACGGTAGGTGCTGTGTTTTGATCTGTAAGATATTAATGAAGAAATCACATTGAATAACACTTGTCATTGAATGAAAAGACAGACAGTCAAGGGTAGATAGTGTAGCAGTCATCGAAATAAAATTTGAATTTACTGGTCAAAATCATATTCCTGAATTAATTTTTATATAGTTCTGAAAAAAATGACTGGTCCGAACAATGTTTTACTGGTCTTGAATAGGAGAACCGGTGCTCATCGTGAGGACTGATTTAGAGTGAGTTGTCTCCCCTTCTTTGATTTACGGCTTTTGATTACACTTTTGGTATCTTCAAACTTGTCTTGTAAAACAAAACTACACAGAACATTGCCACACTTTTGTACTTTTGCTTTTGGCCATTGTGTTGTCTGTTCTTCTTTGATATACGGATTCTGATTACCTCCTTGGTATCTTCAAACTCTTCTTGATATCGTTTTTTTATTTAATTGTTAATAATACTTATTATTATAATATAATATTCTTTAATTTGTATCTGATCTACCTAAATAATAAGGATACTACTGACACCCAAAAGTATCTTACTTTAACCTTCAACTTGAAATTGACAACTGAGGTAGATTGAAAACAAAACTGTACGACAAACGGTTGTGATCATGAATTGGCTGGAGTCAACGGATATGCATCGTTTACCCTTTTCGTAGATTTGATTCCTTTCTCTATCACCAACACGACTATTACAGTACATGACAATGAGTAACATGGCGGGAGTCTAATAAGAAGAGCGTGGAGATACCAAAGGTGCCATCAGAAGCCGCAAGCCTAAGGACAGATAATACAATGGCCAATGACAGAAAAGGGACAAAAAGACAAACAACGATCTACAAAACATTACACATAACACTAAAGTTCGAGCAACACGAACCCCACTAAAAACCAGGGGTGAACTACATACCCTAATCTTATACCTCCGTCATCATAAGATGGTTTGGTTTGGTTTATGGTGCTTAACCCCATTTTCAACAATATTTCAGTTATATCGTGGCGGTCAGTTTTATTGGTGGAGAAAACCGGAGTACACGGAGACATACATCGACCTGTCGCAAGTCACTGACAAACGTCATCATAAGAAGTGGCTTAAGAAGCTACAATACAGTCGCAATAACGACAAGCTTATGTCTTGCATATTATTATAAAAGGACTTACAGAGAACATTAACATATACTGAATCAACACCATCTTGACCGATATTATTTGACCCCTCACATCTGTAAACACCAGCATCAGTTCTGTAGATTTTACTGATTGACAAGTTAGATATCATTGCTATTGATGCTGTAGAATTGTCTTTGTACCATGAAAACGATGCAATGGTCGGATTTCCGTCCTGGGCTGCACATGCTAATTCCAGGGTGGTATTTTCTACTATACGAAGAGTGTCCGAATTCGTTATTCTTACTGTTGGTGAATCTTGAATAAAAAAGAAGGCACACACATGTATTTTCTACTATACGAAGAGGATCCGAATTCGCTATTCTTACTGTTGGAGAGTCTTGAGCAATACAGAAACCACACAAATTAAAAATAGACAATAAATATACAAACCTACTTCCATACTCATATCTGATTAATAATAAATTTGTTAGAAGTATTAGTTATGACTTTCCCTAAAGAGTAATGGCGAGAATAAATATCCCGACAATGTACATATATTTTGTTTTACACTACAATGTCGTGTATGCACACATTGTTATATTTGCAAGCAGAAAGGCAAAAACATCGAGTATTTTTGTTAAATTTCTTCTCGGGTGTCTACATCGCGGTCCGTGTTTGACCAGTATCTATTGTGTTTAACTCTAAATAGAACGCGAAGTTTATACACACC
This sequence comes from Bathymodiolus brooksi, assembly GCA_963680875.1. NCBI lineage: Eukaryota > Metazoa > Mollusca > Bivalvia > Mytilida > Modiolidae > Bathymodiolus > Bathymodiolus brooksi. Next base: position 93,355,377 of record OY804586.1, read on the forward strand.
TTTAAATGGTCAGTAAATGCATTGACTGCAATATGTGATAAACAAATACATGCAAAATAAAGAACGTACTTTCAGTAAGCTAACTACAAGGTGTAAAACCACGAATTCCTTTCTGTAAGGTTTTCTACTAAATTTGTGTTTATTCGTGTCTACCTGACCATTTTATCCGAAGTTTAACCTTTCCAATACCATATATTTTCTGAAACGTACATGATTCTTCTACGTTCTGTTAAAATATCATGAGATGTTTAAAATCTTGCAGTGAAATGCCATGCTCTGGGATATCATCTACTCTAAAAATAGCAAAGTAATTCCGGGGAATTTCAATATGCATAGGTCATACAGCAAGACCTCCATAAAGGATTAAAATACAACCAAAGGGCTCAAGATAATCCATATACATTGACCGTACATTACCGATTTTAGTTATGTCATTACATTTAATATTTTTCAAAACACAACAAAGCGAAAGGACTTCTTTTGTATATGTTCTAAGCTCTGATTGGTGAATTAGTAGTTTGACACCTACAGCATACATTTACCACAGTTACTTCTGTCTGTCAACTCTTGGATTTCAACAGTTGTATCTTCCCCAAAGTGATTAGCCATCAGTATCCTACACTCGTGATTCCCAATTAACACAATCATATATATACTTACAGTATACAGATAAGGTATGTTGTTGTGCTTTGTCTTTTGTCCAAAGAATATGTTTTCCTGTACATGTACATATTTGTCCATTGTTGTCTTTTGACGTTACAAGTTCTACACTAGAGGTCGCTTCTGAAGGAGACGGACTTCCTGTTGGAGTTATCTGAGTAGCTCCCTCACATGACCACGTGATTGCAGCTAAAGGATTTCCCCCTTGAATGACGCATGTCAACGCTACGTTGTTGCCTTCATTGATTGGTCCATTTGGTGTCTGTGTGATGGTCGGTAATGTGGTCGGTGCATCTAAAGACCAGATAAAATTCACATTGCAATAAATGTGAATAATTTTAATGAACATATTCTCTATGGAGTGAGGAGAGATTTGAGTCCATAAAAATAGTTTAACTTCGCAATCTTTTATTAAAGTGTCTGTACAAAGCCATGAAAGTGAGAGGTCATGTATTTGTGTGCTATGTGTGTCGATTTTGCATCCTTTTACGATTTAGATATTTTATTTTAGAACTGTTCAGACAATGAAGAATATGTTGTTTTTACTTACGTTGTTAAGTATATAATATACAATACATGAGTTGAGGGTAGATTTAATTGTTCAGTTAGTTGATATGTGTGGGTTGATTGACCATCAAAGCTTAAACTCTCTTTTCAGAATCCCGAAAAATCACAGGTACTCCTGGCATAGAATTCCCCCTTTTTTATTTACTTTCTGTTTGCATATTTATTTTTTAATAAATTGTCTTTATTGTTTCATCTTTTTTTCCTTGTCGTGTTCGTGTCCATACATCCATACAAGCTTATGGTAATAACAGATTGGATATGCCGCACCTATACTCTTATTATATGACCAGCATAAACTAACTGTTCCTAAAAAAAGGAATTAAATACCAGCCGCCTGTTTCAACATATTCAATTTGATACATATTCAGAAAGGCATATGATAATTAACCTATGATTAAACGAATTAACGCTATCTAACTAATAGAAACAATGGGTATCATGAGTTCCGTGTTTGTAGGAGGGTTCGTGTTTTATTTCTGTTATTTGTGTTTGTTAGCGTATGGTGGTTTCCAACACAAATTGACTTTATGAGTAACATGGTGGATGTCTTATAAGAAGCAGGAACTGATTATCCTTCGGGTGCACCTGGATTCACCCCCAATGTTTTTGTTATTGTTGCTCATCTGTGTTGTGCTTTGTTTGTCTTCGTCTTGTGTCTTGTGTTTCCAGTGTCTTTGAATTGTCCATTCTTGGCTGACCCTGTGGTTTTCTGTAACCTTTATTCTTAATAGAATTACTTACATTGTACATTTATAATACTTCGTAAATACGAGCTTACTCCTTGGTTGTAAACAGCTGTACATTGTATTGTTTTCCCACTGTAATCGTCAGTTACGTTGTTAATGGTGAGATGAAACGTCCTGGAAGTATCATCACAATATGTTGTATAAAGTTCTGGTAGAGGAGCTGCCAAGTCTTTACATTTGCTGTCTTGGGCAAGAAAGAAGGCGATATTTGCGACACCGTAGTAATAAGATACTGAACTCCAGTTAGAATCAACACTACAGTTGAATGTCTGCCTCTCGTATCTAGTTACATTAATTGTCGGGTACGGCTCTAATGTCAAACACCAAATTGCTTGAAAAAAAATAATGACGAGATCAAACTAGACTTTGAAAATAATTGCGGATAAATGCCCTGATGTAAAAGAGTACTATCGCTTAACTGCAGGCTAGGGACCATTTCACGCTCATCTTAGGGTATGCATTTTGTTCATTGTTGAAGACCCTACAATGACTGTAGACTGTGAAATGCAGAACAGCAGTAGACCAGATGTTCCTTAGCTTTAATTTTTGTGTAAGTGTAATGATGGATAGTCGCTCATGTTCATTTACATCCATATCTTTTCAACAAAATAAGCCTAGGTTGACTTGTAAATAATCTGTGACAAGTCTAACACCCATTTGTTTAGATTTCTGGACAATTTCCCACTAATAATCAAGAAATAGAATTTGTTGTTGAATTAGTGAAATTGTGTTACAATCATTGCTTAAACATTCCTTTCATAACGAAAAATCCAATAAATATTAATAAAGTTTAGGTTTATGGTGTTTAACGCCACTTTCAACAATATTTCATTTATATCGTGGCGGCCAGATTCATTGGCGGGGGGAAGGGAACCGGAGTACTCGGAGAAAACCACCGACCTGTCGCAAGTCACTGACAAACTTGATCACATAATGTTGTATCGAGTACGCCTCGCCATGAACGGGGTTCGAACTCACAACGTCAGTGGTGATAGGCACTGATTGGACAGGTAGTTGTAAATCCAACTCCCATACGATCACGATCACGACCACGACAATTATTAATAAATTTGATAACTACATATCAAGTAGTGGAGATAAATTCAGGTACTTCTACTTCTACCAAATACTGACCGCCTTCAACAAGAATCCAATAAGTATTAATAAGGTTTAAGGTTATGGTGTTTAACGCCACTTTCACAAATATTTCAGTTATATCGTAGTGGCCAGTTTTACCAAATACTGACCGCCTTCAACAAGTTGAAGATTGTATCAGAGGTTGCACATGAAAGGTAAAAGGTAGCATAATATAGAATGTTTATTGATATGTGAAAAAAAAATATTTTGAAGACACGTAAAGGTGTAGTCAATATACTCAAAACTTTCAAATATAATTGTACAATGAAATTCTTGACTTCATCCTACCATTAGCAATTAAATATAACCAGCAAACTTTAAACAACTCATGTATTTGTGTGTTAGGGGTATCGATTTTGCCTCTTTTTGCGTAATTGATATATTATTTTGGAATTGTTCTGACAGTGTGGTATTTTGCTTGTTTTTTAATTCTTATTAATTAGATATATTTATTATTGGAATTTAGAGTTCCTAAATCATGTAATTATCATCAAAACTAAGGTTCTCCAGCCATAGATGATCTTAGCCTAGTTTAACTATTTTGTTTAAGCCCTTTGGTTTTTATTGCTCCAAAATATATATTTTTTTAAATTATTTGACTTTCTAATCTGTCGATGTTGAGCGTCACCTGATGAAGGTTATTCCAGTAACGCGTCGTACACACTAAATTCGACATCTACGTTTTTATGACAGGTTAAGTTCAAGACAAACTATATCCGCGAAATTCTGTTGACTTAAATATGCAGCAATTATAAGTTACCAGAGACACAGTGCCGGCCATAAGCCAATTGTAGCCATTGGGCCCCGCCCTGGAGTGATCTACTCGCGGCTATTCACGTACACACAACAGCACACTGCAGGTTTTATAGAGAACAGCATTGGGCCCCACACCTCATAATGCCGGCCCTGTAGGGACATTCAAAATGTATATACAAATATTTACTTACATTTAATACAAACACAAAATAATAAAACGTCTTTTACCATTTTGAACCAGGAAGTTTACAAATATGTGATGTATTGATGATAGTAAGAATAACAGAACAATAAAGTTTAAATATATGAAGTTTATTTTTAGACCAAGACACCTATGTATATGTACTACTTATGGTAAATATTTAAGATATACTGAATTATAATTTATCGGTGATAGACGACCAGTCTCTAATCCAACAAGTGCAAAAAACACACAGAAATATTATTGATATTGACGCACCATTTCACTATGAGGGAATGTTTGGCTCCATTTACAAAGCTATTTTCAGATCTTTAACATTAAACCGGTGTATATTGAAATGTGTTCCCAGTTGGAAATTGGTCCTGTAGTTATTTTTTTCTGTGTAGTGTTCTGTAGATTAGTGTTTGTCCTTTTTCTTTTGGCCATTGTTATGAAAAAAATTGAATATACGAAAGGGTCATCAGAAGCCGTAAAACGAACCAGGACAGAAAATACAATTATCAAAAGGACATGGAACGATCTACAAAAACACAGAAAACTAAAAATTAAAGATCGAGCAACACGAATCTCACTAAAGCCGGGAATAACTCGTATGCTCCGGAATAGTTACCAGTTCCTGCTCCACTAGTGGCGCACGTCGTATTACTATGGTTACAAACACAGTGATATGTCATGAATGAGGTAAAGACCGGATTGTGATAACGACAAACAGGACACATGTGTCCTTCTCCGATTTACGGCTTCTGATTATCCCATCGGCATCTTCAATTTTTTCTAGACATCAACCAATCCATCTATTCGGTTCATATTATATTCCACTTAGTAAGAATTCAATACTAAATTATACAGTTTCATATCATTCATCCATTTTATTCCCCTCATGTTTTACTTCTGTTATTTGTTTCATTACGTAGTGATCCGTAGTGATTTCTTAAGTCTATTTGAGTAACACGACGGGTGTCTGATAAGAGACAGGAACTATTTACCCTACGCGAGTATCTGGGTTCACCCCCGGTTTTTGGTGGGGTCGGTGTTGCTCATCTTTTACTGTTTTCTGTTTTTATTTGGTCCCCCTTTTGTGTCTCGTGTTCCCAGTGTTGCAAGTGTCTCTGGATTGTCCATTCTTGATCTTGATTGCCACTTCAGTTTCTTTAGCATTTATTCACTACATTTGAACCTGGTTACACAAGTCTGATAATGCTACTTTGGTTACACAAGTCTGATAATGCTACTTTGGTTACACAAGTCTGGTAATGTTACTTTGGTTACACAAGTCTGATGTTACTTTGGTTACACAGGTCTGGTAATGTTACTTTGGTTGCACAAGACTGGTAATGTTACTTTGGTTACACAAGTCTGATAATGTTACTTCGATATTCGAGTAATCCAGATATCCAGGAAAAATTAAATTACTACCTTCTACTAACATACATACCACATTATTTATTCAAGCTATCTGGTCTACATTTTAATAGGGTTAAAGTTATTGTGATTAACGCCACATTCAACAATATTTCTGTTATATCGTGGCGGTCAGTTTTATTTATGGAGGAAACCACAAACCTGCCGCAATTCACGTACAAACGTTATCACAGTGTTGTATCGGTTACACCCCGCCATGAGCTGGATTCGAACTAACAACGTTAGTGGTGATAGGCACTGATGACTGACAATCCAACTGCAATACGTTCACACTCATGACGGCCATTGTGTAATTTGTTGCGTTGACACAAAGAAATACTCAAACAAGGCTACGTTGCTCCTGTGCTGAAGTCATCGTTACACAAATTATACGGTCGTCATCACAACCTGGTTGACCATTACGAAATATCCATATCTCAAATTACTTTTTATGTAGATGTTTATTTTCTCTATCACTGCCAATACTTTTACCAGACTTGATTGTATATAAGAGTAACACGTCGGGTGTCTTATAAGAAACACGAACTGCTTACCCTTCGCGAGCATCTGAGTTGACTCCCAGTTTTTTTGTGGGGTCCGTGTTGTTCATCTTTTTAGTTTTCTGTGTCGTGTTTTTGTTTTGTTTGCCTTTGTTCTGTGTCCAATGTTGTATGTGTCTTGTGTCCAATGTTGCCTGTGTCTCTTCAGTTCGCCCCTGGTTTTTTATTTGTGATGTACGTATTATACATTTCACCCAGTATGCGTCTTTACGTTCTTAGTTCCGTGTTTTGATGTCCATTACGATTTCGGCATGAAAACAATATTCCATTCGTCTTACCCCCACTTGTTTGTAGGAGGGTTCATGTCTCATTTATGATATTTGTGTTTGTTGCGTATAGAGGTGTCCCACATTCTGTCATATCATATGTCCGTACGTTTTCAGTTCCGTGTTGTGATGTCCGCATAAAACGATGCTCCGTTCGTCTTTGCCCCCAGTTTTTTTATATGAGGGCTCATGACATATTTAGGCAGGAACTCTTTACCCTTCGTGAGCACCTGGGTTCATTCCAGGTTTTTTGGTGGGGTCCGTGTTACTTTTAGGTTTTCTGTATTGTGTTTTTTGTGTTTTGTTTTGACTATTCTCTGTGTCTTGTATACCCAATGGTGTCAGTGTCTCTGGATTGTCTATTCACGATTGTCTATTCGGTTTTCTCTAGAGTTTATTTCCATGCACTTTTCATGAAGGAAATAAAACTAAAATACTGATGAAAGTTCAAATTTTATTTTAGAAAAATAGTTTAAAGCTAATAACATTATACCAAGATAAACAGCTGCGCTATCCGCGCATGAAATATGACCGTATAGTTTCATAACTCTTAAAAAACAAAAGTGAAAAAGTTTAATTTATATATATATATACCATACCCTCGATCCACAATTAGTAAGGTTTGCAGAAAATAAAAATAACCAATGTCAAACTTGAAAGTACACACACCACGAACTACTTTTCATCGGATAAAGTCCCATAACTGTGGAACGACAAATATGAAAATCGTCAAAACCTACACAGACCATCCAACTACATTTCCCAATAATTTTATGACAATGGAACAAAATGGTGTCAAGTTAAAATGGAGGTAAGGGCTGACACTCGGAGTAATCTGTTTTATTACTCCAATGTTGATATGTTGATACGGACAATTTTTCGTGGGATCAAGTCCCATAACTCTAGAACTATAAAAGGTGAAAATATTTATGAGAAAAAAAATATATACAACAGGTCCCTTAACCACTATTCCTGATCATCACTTCAAGTTTGAATAAAATTGGTCAAGAAAACGTAATAAGGAAATAAAGGGGGAGGGGAAATTAATGTGCCAAAATAAATTATATTTTATACAATGAAAAGGAGGTTCAGAATAAAGTTATGTTTCACTGTATTTATATTCAAAGGTGTAAAAGAAAACAAATACGATCGATATGTTAAAATCCAAGGATAAATATATAAATAGCTGATATATATTTCCTTATTAATAACAAAATATAATATTTCATGTCTCCTTTTTAATAAAGGAAATGATCCAGGAAATACTATATCCGACCAGAAATGTTTATTACATGTCCTTCATGTAAATAAAAAAAAGACAAAATTCATGGTTTATTTTACAAAATAGCTTAAAATTAACCAGTGTTCGGTTTAAACCGGTTGCATATTAATTAAAAAAATATTTATGTCTCTTTTGAAAAAAAATACAAAACAACAAAGTTAAAATTAATAGTTCATTTTAGATTTTTTGTTCAATCTAACAACTTTAAATCAAATAATATATATTGGGATTGATATTACTTCAACAGAACCTTATTGAAATTGGTGCTAAATAATGTTTAATAAAACTATATACAGTGAAAACTGTATAAACCGATCTCTGAATAAACTTGAATCGGTATAAACCGAACTTTAAATAGAGTTCCAAGGTAGGATATCTTTGTTTCAGTTAACCTGTATAAACTGAAACCCTGTCTCTTCCGAAACCCGAATATACCGGAAGCCTGTATAAACCGAACTTTAAATAAAGTTTCAATGTAGGAAATCTGTGTTAATTCAACCTGTATAATCTGAACACCTGTCTATTCTGAACGCAAAAGTTAGTCCTAATGAGGTTCAGTTTAGACCGGTTTCACTGTAACTGATTTGATATAAAAAAGGGCCCCCTATAGTTGTTTTTGCTCTCTTAATTATCATCCATCTTCCATATATAGAGTTTATATACTTCTTGTCTTCTCCAATCAGAAAATATTACATATTACACCTCAATGCAGCCATATTGGATTTTTGATCAGGAGGGAATTTTTCATTTTGAGGACCGACTATTGCTATTTCAAATATCAATTTTCAAATGGTCAAATGGTTTCAGATGAGATGGGTTGCCCTGAATAAATTTACAAAAATATAATTCAAGTCGGTGAAAGGCAACTATTATGTCCTGTGTCGGCTATATTGGATAACATATGAATAAAAAGGGAGGAATATATATCTGGATCGTCAATTTATCATTTCATCAAATTTTATGGTTAAAATAGTGCTTAAGTTTCCAAGATGTTTTTTTTTCAAATATGAGCGATCAGAAACAGTTATTCTTGGTTGTGATAAAAAATGGATAACATATTAGTGGGCTGTGTAGACATTTAAGAGTGGTCCATGTTTCATTCCTGTGAATGTATTAAATTGCTCGGTTCTTCCTCATGAAATGATTGACAGGTAATGATGCACAAAGTGGTGACAAAACCATTTGACCAATGCCGTCGCTCACATACGAAACCTTACTAATTTAATAAATACAGTAGTTTGATTTTATTTTGTAAATTCATGAAGCGAATTTTTTAAAACCCTTAAAAAAAATAAGTTATTAAACATCTTGCGTATTATTTGTCACACCTACTACCATAACAATATACGAAAATAATGATAGAACTAGATTACTGATACACCTGGTTGTGGAAGTATTGTTGTTGTTTTTGGTGGTTTTCCCTCCTGCTTATCGGAATTTATTGATTGAATGATTGGTATTTAATGCCAACTTTAGCAAAATTTCAGCTATATCGTGGTGTGCATAAATTTTATTATTAAGCTTAGACATATCGGAATTTAAATGTTATATGTAATTAAATGCTATATGTAAATATAGAACAGATGATAAACCAAATCAAATTTAAATCAGTTTCGATGAAAAAAGATGTAAAAATAATTTTAATAAAACAACAAGTTTCCCCTCTACCAATTGTCCTATTTAGCGGCAAAGTTTCTTGTGGATATCGAAAATATGTTTAAAATGTAACATGACTAGTTTGATCCTATTTTCATTTACAATTCAAGATGTAATTGGAGCGGAATTATACGCTATTTGAATGTGAAAAAACCCCTGAGAACAAACACCTGCCCAAGTCCCAGAACCATTATAAATATGGTGTGTCTTATGGACCAATAATTGACACGATTGTTCAAATTTTCGGCAAAGATGCGACCTGTGACTTCTTTTAGCCGGAAGTGGGTCTGGCTATCGACGACTGCTCTTAGAGATGTGTGCACTTCTTCTGACACTGTCTCCATCTGTAATATAAAACCATTCTTTTAATAGAAGCTTTCACACAATATTTACAAGTGGCAATATGTACTATGGTAAGAGGTTAAAGGGTTTATGATATTTAACGCCACTTGCAACAATATTTCAGCTATATCGTGGTGGTCAGATTTATTGGTGCAGGAAACAGGAGTACTCGGAGAAATCACCGACCTGCCGCAAGTCACTGACAAACTTTATCACATAATGTTATATCGAGTACACCTCGGCTGAGTGGGATTCGAACTCACAACGTTAGGTACTGATTGCATAGTAGTTATAAATCCAACTAACATACGATCAAGACGACCCCCACTATAGCAAGCAAGTGAGTTAGTTTATCCCTAACTGAACTTAGTGAACTAAAGGATATATTTTCAGATTGTAGTAGATACTAGTTTTTGTACTAGACCAACACGCTTAGTTGGATTTTTATAGTGCTAGCTCACTGAAACAACAGTCCGCGGGTAGACATGTCGCCCCACTCGGACATATTATCCTGATTCCAAGCCAACCAGTCATTTATCTTATCTTTAATGCTGCGTCCTTAGCGGAGAAGCAACAAATACCAAGTTTATAATCTTTGCTCTGGCCCGAATCTACGTACAATCGACCGCACTCGAATCAAACACGCTATCCATTGACCCATCGATACGGTTCATACAGTTACGTACTAGAGATATAAAGAACAATCAGACCAAACACAGAAAACCTTTTTCAGTAACCAATTTAATAAAAGAAGTAGATCATATCATTGCCTAGACTGATGATTTCTCTGGAAGGAATTAGCTGTTTACTCTTCCTCGGTAGCAGAGTTCAACCTCGTTTTTTGAGGAAGTTCGTGATGTTCCATTTTGAGCTTTCTGCGTAGAATTTGGTGAACCATTATTTTGTCCCTTTCCCTTCGACCATTGTATTATCTGACCTTCGATTTGCGCTTAAGATAAAATTAGCTTTATCTCAAGTCTGCAAGATATATAATAAAATAACATCTGATTGCCAAAGTGGTATCTTCAAATATTTTTATACAAGAGTTATGGTGAATCGTCTTTGTGGGCGTAAAGCTCCTTCCAAGTAATTCGCTCAGACACTTAAATAGGAAGCTTAAGAGATTTGAGGAAATTAAGGCAATGGGTCTGGGGACCGCAGAGGTCTCAATTCGGTGGACATTGGAGCCCTGGATAAGGGGATGCTACAACTATTACTGGTATTGTTAATTGTAATCCGAAATATCTACGTCACCATCCAATCATCATTCATGAGTAGTTTAATCTAATCAGCTTTGTAGTTCACTAGAAAAAAAACCTTTACAAGTACATTTTGTTTATATTCAAATACATGTACATTTTGTTTACAGTCAAATTCATGTACATTTTGTTGAAATACATGTACATTTTGCTTATTGTTAAATACATGTACATTTTGTTTATAGTTTAGTACATATACATTTTGTTCGGTCAAATATATGTACATTTTGTTTACAGTCAAATACAAGTACATTTTGTTTATAGTCAAATATATGTACATTGTGTTTACAGTCAAATACAAGTACATTTTGTTTATAGTCAATTACATGTACATTTTGTTAGGTCAAATACATGTATATTTTGTTCAGTCAAATACATGTACATTTTGTTAGGTCAAACACAGGTACATGTTGCTTACAGTCAAATACATGTACATTTTGTTTATTTTCAAATACATATACATTTCGTCTAGTCAAATACGTGTACATTTTGTTCAGTCAAATACATGTACATTTATTTCAGTCAAATACATGTAAATTTTGTTCAGTCAAATACATGTACATTTTGTTCAGTCAAATACATAAACATTTTGTCTATAGTTAAATACTTGTACATTTTGCTTACAGTCAAATACATGTACATTTTGTTCAGTCATATAGATGTACATTTTGTTCAGTCAAATACATGTACATTTTATTCAGCCAAATACATCGACAGTTTGTTCAGTCAAATACATATATATTTTGTTCAGTCAAGTACATGTACATTTTGTTCAGTCAAATACATGTACATTATGTTCTATCAAGTACATGTACATTTTGTTCAGCCAAATACATGTACCTGTTGTTCAGCCAAATACATGTACATTTTGTTTACCGTTAAATACATGCACATTTTGTCTACAATCAACTACATGTACATTTTGTTTATAGTCAAATACATGTACATTTTGATTATAATCAAATACATGTATATTTTGCTTACAGTCAAATATATGTACATTTTGCTTACAGTCAAATACATGTACATTTGGTTATGATTAAATACATGTACATTTTGTCTACCGTCAAATACATGTACATTTTGTTTAGTCAAATACATGTATATTTTGCTTAGTCAAATACATGTACATTTTCTTCAGTCAAATACATGTACATTTTGCTTAAAGTCAAATATATGTACATTTTGCTCAGTCAAATACATGTTCAATTTGTTTATTGATAATACATGTACAGTTTGTTAAATCAAATAGATGTACATTTTGTTCAGTCAAATATATGTACATTTTGATTACAATCAAATACATTTACATTTGGTTACAGTCAAATACATGTACGTTTTGTCTACCGTCAAATACATGTAAATTTTGTTTAGTCAAATACATGTATATTTTGTTCAGTCAAATACATGTACATTTTGTTCAGTCAAATACATGAACATTTTGCTTAAAGTCAAATATATGTACATTTTGCGTATAGTCAAATACTTGTACATTTTGTCTACAGTCAAATCTTGGACATTTTGTTCAGTCAAATAAATGTACATTTTGTTCAGTCAAATACATGTAAATTTTTTTCAGCCAAATATATCGACAGTTTGTTCAGTCAAATACATGTACATTTTGTTCTGTCAAGTACATGTACATTTTGTTCAGCCAAATACATGTACCTGTTGTTTAGCCAACTACATGTACATTTTGTTCACAGACAAATACATGTACATTTTGATTATAATCAAATACATGTATATTTTGCGTACAGTCAAATATATGTACATTTTGTTTATTGATAATACATGTACATTTTGTTAAATCAAATAGATGTACATTTTTTTCAGTCAAATACATGTACATTTTGTTCACAGTCAAATACATGTACATTTGGTTATAGTTAAATACATGTACATTTTGTCTACCGTCAAATACATGTACATTTTGTTTAGTCAAATACATGTATATTTTGTTCAGTCAAATACCTGTACATTTTGTTCAGTCAGATACATGTAAATTTTGCTTACAGTCAAATATATGTACATTTTGTCTATAGTCAAATACTTGTACATTTTGTCTATAGTCAAATACAAGGACATTTTGTTCAGTCAAATACATGTACATTTTGTTTACAGTCAAATACATACACATTTTGTCTACAATCAACTACATGTACATTTTGTTTATAGTCAAATACATGTACATTTTGAATATAATCAAATATATGTATATTTTGCTTACAGTCAAATATATGTACATTTTTCTCAGTCAAATACATGTACAATTTGTTTATTGATAATACATGTACATTTTGTTAAATCAAATAGATGTACATTTTGTTCAGTCAAATACATTTACATTTTGCTTACAGTCAAATACATTTACATTTGGTTATAGTCAAATGCATGTACATTTTGTCTACCGTCAAATACATGTACATTTTGTTTAGTCAAATACATGTATATTTTGTTCAGTCAAATACATGTACATTTTGTTCAGTCAAATACATGTACATTTTGCTTACAGTCAAATATATGTACATTTTGCTTATAGTCAAATACTTGTACATTTTGTCTACAGTCAAATACATGGACATTTTGTTCAGTCAAATACTTGTACATTTTGTTCAGTCAAATACATGTACATTTTATTCAATCAGATATATCGACAGTTTGTACAGTCAAATACATGTATATTTTGTTCAGTCAAGTATATGTACATTTTGTTCAGCCAAATACATGTACATTTTGTTCAGTCAAATATATGTACATTTTGTTTTGTCAAGTACATGTACATTTTGTTCAGCCAAATACATGTACCTGTTGTTTAGCCAAATACATGTACATTTTGTTTACACTCAAATACATGTACATTTTGTCTACAATCAACTACATGTACATTTTGTTTATAATCAAATACATGTACATTTTGATTATAATCAAATACATATATATTTTGCTTACAGTCAAATATATGTACATTTTGCTCTGTCAAATACGTGTACATTTTGTTTATTGATAATACATGTACATTTTGTTATGTCACATAGATGTACATTTTGTTGAGTCAAATACATGTACATTTTGTTTACAGTCAAATACATGTACATTTTCTTTATAGTCAAATACATGTACATTTTGTCTACTGTAAAATACATGTATATTTTGCTCAGTCAAATACATGTACATTTTGATCAGTCAAATATATGTACATTTTGTTCAGTCAAATAATTGTACATTTTGCTCAGTCAAGTAGATGTACATTTTGTTGAGCCAGATACATGTACCTCTTGTTCAGCCAAATACATGTATATTTCGTTCAGTCAAGTATATGTACATTTTGTTTGTCAAATGCATGTACATTTTGTTCAGTCAAGTACATGTACATTTTGTTCAGTCAAGTACATATACATTTTGCTCAGCCAAATACATGTACCTCTTGTTCAGTCAAATACATGTACATTTTATTTACAGTCAAATAAATGAACATTTTGTCTATAGTCAAATACATGTACATTTTGCTTACAGTCAAATACATGTACATTTTGTTCAGTCATATAGATGTAAACTCTGTTCTGTCAATTTCATGTACATTTTGTTTATAATCAAATACCTGTATATTTTTTCTAGTTAAATACATGTACATTTTGTTCAGTCAAATACATATACATTTTGTTAGGTCAAGTACATGTACATGTTGTTCAGCCAAATACATGTACATTTTGTTGAATCAAGTACATGTACCTCTTGTTCAGTCAAATACATGTCCATTTCGTTCAGTCAAGTACATGTACATTTTGCTTGTCAAACTTCATGTACATTTTGTTCAGTCAAGTACATGAAGATTTGTTCAGCCAAATACATGTACATTTCGTTCAGTCAATTACATGTACATTGTGCTTAGTCAAATGCGTGTACATTTTGTTCAGTCAACTACATGTACATTTTGCTCAGTCAAGAACATGTACATTTTTATTAGTCAAATACAAGTACATTTTGTTCAGTCAAATATATGTACATTTAGTTCAGTCAAATACTTGTACATTTGCTCACTCAAGTAGATGTACATTTTGTTCAACAAGATACATGTACCTCTTGTTCAGCCAAATACATGTACATTTCGTTCAGTCAAGTACATGTACATTTTGCTTGTCAAATGCATGTATATTTTGTTCAGTCAAGTACATGTACATTTTGTTCGGTCAAGTACATGTACATTTTGTTCAGCCAAATACATGTACCTCTTGTTCAGCCAAATACATGTACATTTCGTTCAGTCAGGTACATGTACATTTGCTTAGTCAAATGCATGTACATTTTGCTCAGTCAAGAACATGTACATTTTGATTAGTCAAATACATTTAATTTTGTTCAGTCAAATACATGTACATTCTGTTGTCAAATACATGTACCTCTTGCTCAGTCAAATACATGTACCTCTTGTTCAGTCAAATACATGTACCTCTTGTTCAGTCAAATACATGCACTTCTTGTTCTGTCAAATACATGTACCTCTTGTTCAGTCAAATACATGTACCTGTTGCTCAGTCAAATACATGTACAGTTTGTTCAGTTAAATACGTGTACATATTGTTAATAGTCAAATACATGTATGTTTTGTTTATAGTCAAATACGTGTACATATTGTTAATAGTCATATACATGTACATTTTATCTTTAATCAAATACATGTACATTTTGTCTATAATCAAATACATGTACATACTGCTTATCAATAGTAAAATGCTGCTAAGTTGAAGTCAACAAGATTCTTTGTCATTTCCGACATGGCGTGTTTACACATTTGTAGTTTAACATCTTATTGACAGGTTTAATTCTCCCACTTTTTATATTTAATACATCATGTACAATAGCCCAACAATATACGATTCCATAATATAGTCCCCCCTTTTTGTGCTTAGTGAGTTGAGATGGGATTGTTCGTTTTGTTGATATTAGTGGAATTGTTGACCGTTACTCTTTCTCTATAATGTAAAATATGTTGAGTTCCAAGATTTTATATTGAAATATAATTTGTTGAATAATAATTTTAAAGCCACAGATTCACAGCTTCAAACTAAGGTACAGAGCAGTCAGTCTTGACAGTTTTAAAGTAGTCATTCCTATATATCTTATCATGTTTATGGTGATGCATCTCTAAATATAACTTTATTTCTCCTATTTTGACATGCTTTACCAGAGGGTTAAATTTTCGTAATATTTTTAGTTACCACAATGGTAAAATTTCTGCTTGAGAATGAATTCCTGTCAATTTCCTTTCCACGGTCGTTAACGATGGTAAATGACAACTTAACAATATTTTTTATGAACAATTTTGGTTACAGAATAAACAGAATGTTTCCTTCTTGGTACCAGACATTATCTGATAAAGTTTGTCAGTGACTTTCGACAGGTCAGTGGTTTTCACCGGGTCCTCCACCAATAAAACTGACGCCACGCTATAGCTGAAATATTGTTGAAAGTGGCGCTAAGCACCATCAAACAAACAAACATTTTAAGTGTTTATGCTATTATTTTAGTTTTCTATGTTTTCGTGTGTGTGTGTGTGTGTGTGTGTGTGGTTGTATGGGGGGTATTTTTTTTCCTTTGTGTGTTTTGTTTGTTTGTTTTTGTTTATTCGTTTGTTTGGTTGCTTGTTTTTGCTTGATTTTTTTGTGTGTTTTCCTTCATTTTTCTTTTTCTTTGTCTTTGTCCTGTGTCTTTTTTATTTAGGAAACCAATCAAATTACAGCAAAACGACAAATCTTCACAATTCTATACGTGTTTATTTGATAATATTTCTTGAAATGAAGAAATAATATAAGTATTTATGTAGTTGTAAGGTTTACTAACATTTTATTTACATGCCATATATACATAATAATATAAAAATAATATGGAGTCAATTTGTTGTAAAATAAATAATGATAAAACGTAGATATATAATTTAATCCACACAATGAGTTTTTAGAATAACCTTTTCATCATGCTCGCTCGAAAGATTGGAAAACCAGAAAGTTTGTTAAAAATTTGTTGTCATAGTCTCAAAATTCATATTGTAACCATATATAACTAATGAAATAGTTCTCGCATCCCCAAATTACAAAAAGGGTGCACTCGACTCGCAGCAAGTGATAAAGTTTACCAGTTGCATGCACATGGTCGGTGGTTCTCATCGGGTACTCCGGCTTCTTCCACCACCAAAATTGTCACCATGATATAGTTGAAATATTGCTGAAAGTGGCGGTAAACACCAAAAATAATCATTCTCATCCTCCAAATTAACATAGACATCTTGGTTCTTCTACTTCTTCTTAACATCTGAAATAGTATATTATATCTAACATGATAAATAATTTATTGTTTTCTTTTCTATTATGATTATTATTTAATGCTAAATCAACAAATGAGGAATTTCATCGGGTAAGGATTATGGTGTTTAACGCCACTTTCAACAATATTTCAATTATATACCCAGAGAAAACCATCGACCTGCCGCAAGTCACTGGCAACCCTTATGTCATTACACCTCGCCATGAACACGATACGAGCACAACTTTAGTGGTGATAGACACTGATTACACAGGTAGTTGTAAATCCAACTACCATACGATCACGACCACGACGGCCCCTGGTGATATTTGCATACTTGTATACTATCTAATACTAAAATGATGGTTGAGGCCATCAGCTCTCTTTAATAGAACTTATATATATTATGTATATAACAACTTCTGTGTAACGAAGAATAAATATATTATGTGAAAAGGTTTATAGCGTTCTTTATAATAATGCTGTTCACCCAGTTATATGTGAGGGTTGGCATTGTACTCACACGTGGAAAGCACTTTCACAACCTCACCACTTCACGAAGAGGGGGGGGGGGGAGCTTATAAAACTAGTTCTACCGCGCCACTTCTTAGTGCCTGTACCAAACCAGGAATGTGTCATGTATTTATGTGTTAGAGATATCGATTTTGTCTGTTTCTACGATTTTCCTATTTGATTTTGGAACTGTTCAGACATTGTAGTATTTGGGTTGTTCATTTTAATACGCTGGTTATCATTGATTAAATCTGAGAATGTTCCTCTGGTCTTACTTGCATAGTGAGTGAGTAATTGTTGTTTAACGACAATTCAGCAATTTGTCAGCTATATCATGGCGAGAACAAGTTAATTTTCAATGAGATGATGATGAGGTCCACTTTGTTATAGACCAACACGCTGAGTTGGATTTTTATAGTGATAGCTCAATGAAACAACAGTCCGCGGGTAGACATATCACTCCACTAGGGCACATTATTCTGATTCCGAGTCAACCAATATCTGCTCTTTCTCCTTAGTGCTGCGTGCTTAGCAGAGAAGCAACAAATATCAATTTTCTAGTCTTTGGTTTGACCCAACCGGGGCTCAAACCCACGATCTATCGCACTTCGAGGCGAGCACGCTAACCATTTCTCCACCGATGTGGTCTTACTTGCAAAACATATATGTTCTGAATTGAGAAAATACCAAATCAGTAGCTTTACTATGTAATATATCATATATCATATAGCCATTACATCCATCATATGCCAAATGAACATCAGCGATCATCGAAGATTCAACCTAAGACGAAAAATTCAGAGAAACTTGCAACACCGGGCACACAGGACACCAGACGAAGACAAACAAAACAAAAACACAACACAACAAATATATCTTCAGAGAAATGACACATGGAATATGTTTTGCTACTTTTTTAGTTTTATTTGTTTGTTGGTTGGTTTGTTTGTTGTTTTTTTTTAAATCCGGATTATGAGTATTTGTACAGATGAAAAACTTTAATATGATATTGTTGAGAACCTAGCATCACCAATTTATGCCACATGTCAAGTGCTCCCAAGAAAATACTCTTAATACCTTATCCTTAATGTAACCAGAAGTTTTTGACATAAAATCACCCTACCCCTTACTCCATTATAACTGTTTACTAGATTTTGATTTTGGTTAACACGATGGGTACCATCAGTGGAACAGGAACTGCTTACCCTTCTGGGGCATGTGAGCACTCCCGTGGTTTCAAGATGTTGTTCGTGTTGCAGTTTTGGTTTTCTGGGGGTAATGGTGTTTAACGCTATTTTCAACAATATTTTAGTTATATCGTGGCGGTTGGTTTTCTGTGTTCAGTATTTATTAAATGTGTTTGATCACGGCTTTATGTCTTTTTGCCACAGTTTTGTAGTTTTTATTTATTCACATAGCTTTTGATATCCTTCTCGATATCCTCGTTTTACATATAAAAACTCTACCTTTCGTTTGTGGGGGCTGTCGTGGTTGTGATAGTATGGTAGTTGTGCAATCAGTGTCTATCACCACCAAAGTTGTGAGTTCGAACCCAGTTAATGACGGGGTGTACTCGATACAATTATATGTAATAAATCTTATCAGTGACTTGCGGAAGCTCGGTGGAATATTGTTAAGCACCATAAACCCAAACACTGCCCTCTGGTTTTACTTATAATAACTATACCCTTAGCTTGTTTATTCACATTTCGATAATTTCAGTCTGCATTCATATTAGATTTGCAATTCTTCATAGGTGACGACACTATATTGAAATAAATAAAAACAAATGTGATATTATATTTGTTGCAACATGGATGCATTCTATTCTTTGATTTTTTTATGATTTCTATTCCAGAAAGTAAGCAAAAGCTAAGAACTATGAAATGATACAGGCATATACGAGATATTGCACACTTTAAATCTGGGCTGTAGTTTTATTACTCTCAGAGAGCCGTACAATAATCAATGACCTAGATGTGATATTGCATGGCTTCACGATACAAATCATTTATACCATGGGTTTCCGAGATAAACGCTTAACAATATCGAGTTTCGTGTTCGATTGTTTAACCGTTTAACTCGGAAAACTCTTGTAAAAATATTACATATTTCTTTAGCTTAAATATATATTGTATATCTTCACACTATGGAGTCAGAATCCTCTATGAAATGTGCCTTCGCGTTTTAAATGTACTATGCGCCATCCATTTGTGAACACCCCTGACGACAGGACATTCAGTGTGGAAAGAATATTACTTTATTTTGTACTTAATTTCCAATTCTAGGTATCATCACTTATTATAGAATAACAAAAACGTAAATCTCAAATTTAGTGCGTACGACGCGTTTCTGGAATAACCTTCATCAGGTACGTTTCTGGAATAACCTTCATCAGGTACGTTTCTGGAATAACCTTCATCAGGTACGTTTCTGGAATAACCTTCATCAGGTACGTTTCTGGAATAACCTTCATCAGGTACGTTTCTGGAATAACCTTCATCAGGTACGATCAAAGTCGAAAGGTTGGAAAGCTAATCTTAGCATAAAAATATTCTATTTCCCTTAAAACAATATATGTATTGCGTCTGTTTTGTTTGTATGTTCATCTGCATAGTCCAGATTCTTGATTTGAATATGGTGTTTAACCTCACATGACAAATTAAAAACCCGCCTAAAAGAAACAATTCATAAAGCTTTCAGTCATAGAAACTATGGATCAAAATTTGTTGTATTAGGCTACAATTCCACATATTTTTCAAACAAAATTCAAAAAGGTAAAACATGCTACTCCGAGGAACAAGTGATCAGTATGCTGGAGTTCCTCATCGATAGCATATTTGTCTCCTTTGGAGGGACACTGCTTCATCAGGTCGTCGGCATACCAATGGGTACGAATTGTGCCCCTCTTCTAGCCGATTGATTTTTATACTCATATGAGTTGGAGTTTCTTCAAAAGCTTGTAAAAGATAAGAAGATTCATGAGGCTAGAGCCTTTAATTTCACATACAGCTATATTGATGACGTTTTATCTATCAATAATTCTAGATTTGCAGAATTTCTTCCATTGATATATCCTCCAGAGCTGGAAGCTAAAGAGACCACCGATACAGCTTCGTCCGCATCATTTTTGGACTTATACCTCGAATTTGACGACAGTGGTCAACTCAGTACTAAAATTTATGATAAACGGGACGACTTCAATTTTAAAATCATAAATTTTCCAAACATGTGCAGCAATTTACCAGCTTCTCCTGCATATGGTGTTTACATCTCGTAATTGATTCGCTATGCAAGGGCCAGTAGCAATTATTCTGATTTCCTGAAACGTCATCTTCATCTGAGAAACAGGCTACTGGACCAGGGCTATGAAAAGATTTGCCTTATTCGATCTCTTAAAAAGTTTATATTCCGATACCAAGATCTTGTCGAAATATATTCCGTCTCTGCAGAAACGATTATAAGCGATGCATTTTCATATAGTGAAAATGTATAAAGATAAAGAAGTCAAGAACAATGTCAAGGATATTTTTTTTATCAATGTGTGACGTAAAAATATTTTTGACATTTACGTCACCGAATATGGTACTGCTTTGACAACTATTTTACCTATTTTGTTCCTGTATTTAAATACTGTTATAGTGACAGCCGGAACCTTTGAACCGTAATGAGAGCGGGAGGTTTGGCGCCTTAAAATCTGATTCAACCAACAATTTCTTTAGAAATGGCTGTACCAAGTCAGGGTCATTACGGTTTTCACAGTTTTCCCGTTGTTGACTGATTTTGTCTGTTTATATAATTATGAGTTGTGACTTTCCCTTTCTAAGATTGTTCGGAGTTCTGTAATTTTGTTATTACCCTTATTTTCAACAATATTTCAGTTATATCGAGGCGGTCCGTTTTATTGGTAGAGGAAACTGGAGGACCCATTGTTGATAGGCACTGATTGCATAGGTAGTTGAAACTACCATGCGATCACGACCACGACGGCCCCACGATTCTTGACAATTAATTTCTCAAAATAATGTTTCAAATGCAAACCCGATATCAAAATTATTTATCTTTAATATCATGATGCAACCGTTGAACCCCAATATTGCTGTATATCGACTCGTCAAACCCCAGTGTGAACTGTGACTTTATAGATACAAATATACTGTGACTTCTGGTTTTTTGTACTGTGCTTTCGCGTTTCAGATGCAAATTACTTGGGGTCTTGTTTATCACAAAGGAACATGTCATAAAGACACGTGTAACATGGTAACTAAATTTTTGGTCTGGATACTGGACAATAGTATTATGTTGGACAAATTACTAAGTAGGCGTCAGATTTTTGTTTGCGCTTTTCTTCCAATTTATGATAAAAACAAATGCACACGACCTGTTTCTGGAATACCATTCATCAGGTACGTTTCTGGAATACCCTTCATCAGGTACGTTTCTGGAATACCCTTCATCAGGTACGCTCAAAATGGAAAAATTGGAAGTAAAATTATTTAAAAGTGTTTGGGAGGAAGAACACAAAAGGAGTCTAAACAGGAAAGCAAAAGTCGGCTAAGGTCACCTATGTAAAAGCACATCATATAGAGGATTAGCGTTGTTATGATGCTTAGCGCCACTTTCAACAATGATTCAGCTATATCGTGGCGGCCAGTTAGAAAAACACGATTGACATATTAGACTGACAATTGCCTGTCTCAATCTAATCGATATAGACAAGGTACGAGCCAGGAGACAGAACTCGTCAGTTTATTGACATACCTGCTGTCTATTTGTTCGTCATTTCTTTGATTTGTTCCTGCAAAAAAAAAAAAATACAAAACAACATTTCCTTAAGTTATAAACCTATTGTTTTTCAATAAATTATATTTTTATTAAAGTTAGATAGGATCTATATTCTGACAACTCACAACATCCGATATTTGATAAGGTCAAGTACTGTAACCTTTTATTCATATTTGACCATCCAATCATATTCAAAATGAAAAAAGTATTAAACAATCAGAAAAAAGCTTTCAGCATGCTCGGCTTAACGATAAACAAAGCATGTTTGAAATAAAATCTGCCACCGGAAAAATAATTCAAATTATGTAATTTAGGTTTGGACAAATCCACAAAAATATTGACGGGCTGTCGTGGTCGTGATCTTATCGTAGTTGGATTTACAACTACATATGCAATCAGTGCCTATCACCACACAAGTTGTGGGTTCGAATCTCGATCCTGGTGAGGTGCACTCGATACAACATTATGTGATGAAGTTTATCAGTGACTTGCGTCAGATACAGTACTTAGTGGTAATCTCAATAACCGTATCCGAATATATAAGCTCGTCCTCCTGTTTTCTTCGCATTGCAGGGAAATTTTCTTTCACTAATTTGAAGCCGTGTGGGCTGCCATATTAGATTTTTAATAACGTCGATTCTCGCGAGGCTAAAAATTTGGCGGGAATTATTTATACCATCCCCCACACCCCATTTTACTTAATCTGTCATCATTTATTTTTTTCTATATTATAAATGCTGATTTACTTACTATCCATCACGCTATCTGTCAGACCTATGTTTGTATGATACTGGAGAGAACTTTATATAAGTTGTAAAACTTGTGTTCAATCCTATTGTATATATTGGCCAATGAAATGTGTTTAGATTAAGGTTTACAGGTAAACCCTTAGATTCCTTTCTTGTTATTGTCAGGATGCAGGTATTTCAATAAGGGGCGGTACCAGGTACTTTTACCCACCTAAAATGGTCTTTGGTACCTCTGATTTTACAGAGTGTTGTAACTAGATTAACATGACGTGTGCCACTAGTGGAGCAGGAACTGCTTACCCTTCCTGAGCACCTGAGTTCACCCCCGGTTTTTAGTGGGGTTCGTGTTACTCGATCTTTAGTTTTATATGTATGTTTTGTAGATCGTTGTTTGTCCTTTTGTATTTTTTCTTTTGGCCATTGTGTTGTCTGTTCTTCGTCGATATACAGATTCTGATTGCCCCTTTGGTATCTCTTCAAACTCGTCATAAGATATTCATGAACATTGTTCAAAATTTTAATAAAAAGTACCACCTGTAAATAGTGAAGTACTGGTAAACTTGAAAAATATTGAAAGTCCTGAGGATGACTTATATTACATTGTCTTGTAGGCAGCCCTGTTACATGACACAGTTGAAGATACAGATACTACGCTAGACGAGATCAAAGAACACTTCGGAGAAGAAGTCGCAGGTCATTATACAAAAAGGAGTCTGTTAAATGGAACTTGTAATGGTTAGCATGCTCGTGTTTGCATCCAGTACAGTAGATCAAGGATTCATGCCTTGATCTGGTCAACAACAGAACATGAAATTGGCATTTGCTGCTTCTCCA
The DNA here is from genome assembly GCA_963680875.1 of Bathymodiolus brooksi. Taxonomy (NCBI): domain Eukaryota; kingdom Metazoa; phylum Mollusca; class Bivalvia; order Mytilida; family Modiolidae; genus Bathymodiolus; species Bathymodiolus brooksi. The sequence goes on from OY804586.1 coordinate 93,379,392, forward strand.
ACAAACACTCGGAATAGAAAAGTAATATCAAAGACTGGTTGCCTCGGAAACAGGATAATGTGTCAGAGCGGACTAATGTTTCCTTGAGCTAGCACTATGAAAATTCACTGTGTTGCTCTAGTACAAAATTGACATCCTTAGCATCACATTAAACAACAATCAAAATATCTAGACCAGTTATGTACATGTACCGTTAAGTAAGTTTGGGTTTTTTCATCTTGTTTTTATTTACTTTTCACAAATTAACTACATATAGCGGTAGATCGTGGGTTTGAACCCCAATCGCGTCAAACAAAGACTATAAAATTGTCAGTTGTTGCTTCTCTACGCATGCAGCATTTAGGAGAAAGAGAAGAAAGACTGGTTGGCTCGTAATCAGAAGAATGTGTCAGAGTCGAGCGACATGTCTATCCGTGGACCTTTGTTTCAGTGAGCTAGCACTATAAAAATTCAACTAAGTGTGTTGTTCTAATACAAAGCCGGCCTCATCATCGGCTCACTAAAAATTAACTTGTTCTCGCTGAAAAATTGCTGGGTTGGCGTTAAACAACAATCACTCACTCCCTAACTCCTTCACTTTTCATAAATTAATATTTACCGAGAATTGTTATTCATCACTGTTTCACACATTCATTTGTTTTGGATAGGGGTGTAACGATACACTTGTTCCACAAGGGATACGTATTGCGATATTTGATATGTATTACGATACGTATCGCGATACGTTTTATGGGAAACTAACTATTCCTTGAAGTCCATGCTGGTCGACATGGGTGCTGCCATTTTTTTTTATATGAGGTCGCTTACGTACTAGCGGAAATTATGAATATTTGATATTTGATTAATTAATTTTAAAAGCGTAAAGTAATCGATTCACTTTTCTCAAAATATTAATTAAATGATCACCAAAAGAAGAAAACGAAGTTCAACACTACTTTTTTTTAAAAATGAGCATCATATCGTTTGTATCGTAAGCGGCCTCCACGTATCGTGAACCGAACCGTCCTCAAAATATTCGTGATTTCGGTACATACGGTGAATCGTTTCCCCCTTAGTTTTGAAGATATACAATTGTACAGTTATAGTCTTCAACCACAAAATAAAGTGAGTGAGTGATTGTTTAATGCAAAATGGGCAATTTTTCAGCTACCGGTATATCATGGCAAGAACAAATTATATGAGTCCCACTAGTCTGGTACATTTCTTTGTAAATTATTGTATATTGTGTTGAGTCCGAAACACCAGTGATGACTCCAGGACTCACCTGGACGAGTTGTAAGTATCTCTGGTATACTGATATAGACTGTGATTTGATTGGTTGATCTGCCTGGAGCAACATTGATTATACATGATAAACAATGTTGCTGGTATTTTGACATCACCAACATATTAATTCGCCAATGACAAATGCAAAAACTCCCATTAAATAATCGTAATTAAAATAGAGAAATCATTAAATTTTGTTGTAAAAATTAAATTATAAGGAATATTTGAAAAAAAATTATACTTGTATAACCTGGTTTGGAAGAGTTTATGCTTTTCACAAGCCGCTTAACAGTTTATTAAAGCGTAAACTGTCCCAAACCAGCCCAGGTTTTATCGCATAACCTTTTCAAAAATTGAAAATATACCTTAAATAATTATGATAATTACCAGCATTTACAATAGAAAATTAAAAGATTTGTTTGACTTTTGATAGGATTGGTAGATGAAGTTTCGGATGATAAAAACTTAAAGAAGATGGAGAGAAAACGTCTTCAAATCGAACATGCGCCGCATGCCAGTTACAAAGCCAAGCTTATCAAACTAGCTGATAAACTGTATAATCTCAGGGATCTGAAGCGTTGTACCCCAAAAGGATGGAGTAAAGACAGAGTGCAGGAATATTTTGTTTTTGCTTTTGACGTTGTTGCTGGACTGAGAGGAATTAATGATCCAATGGAACGAGAATTAGACAAATTGTTTAGAGAGAGGGATTTATTGACTTCATGATTCTTTAGGCAATAAAAAAATTATGTGTGTTTCCGCTAACTCCACCAACTCTAATGTTTTGTGCCTACCCTGAAGTGTTTTTGGCCATTTTTGAACCAGCACTATTAAAGTCTGAGAATGTGTCCCCTGTAGAAACTAGCTAAACATATTTAACAAGATAAAATCTTTTTCCTACCTACCGACCCTAATATTTTAGGGCATGTTAGTGGAAACACAGTTATGTTTTCTTCTTGGCCTTATGTATTAGAACGAACATTGAACAAGGCCATTCCAAAAAATTCAATGGTTTGGAGTTCCCCGACTGCCCGTAAAAATCGTCCCTATCAAAAAAAAATTGTTTTACTATTTTAGCTTGTTTTTACTGCAAAAATGTGTCTTTTTGAAATCTGATGAATAGAACAATTATTTTACCACCTGAACCTACTTCTAAAATAGAACCACCTCTGTGGTGTCTGAGTGGAGCAACAGTTTTCACTCCATGAATAAAGTAGTCTGTTAATTTAGGTGAAAAATATTTTTCTATCTTACCCAGGCTCCTTGGTAAGACAAGCTATACAAGTGCTTTCCATTGCTGAAGTAAATTGTATATTTATCGATATACATCCATGTCTTGGTAGTATTTAAGTTGTATTTCATAATAAAATGTATAGACTGCATTCTTAAATGCTACTACATTGAGTACAACAGCGATAAATATCTATAAAAAATTATTTGACCCACATTTCGCGTTTTCCGGAACTACTTCAGGGCTCCCACTACTTTCAAATTAGAGGGAGAAGTGACTTCTCTTTCAGAGAGCTCACAGGAAGAAATGGGAGACAACAGAGAGAAGTGGGGAGATTTCTGGGAGAAGTTAATTGCGATTTAATAAATCGAAACATTGCTTAAATTTAGTAAATAGTTAAAAAGCTGTCTGAACTGATTTGTTCGGGTTTTTTTATTCATAACTACCTTAAGGACATCTATTCAATGTCACATTTTTATTTCTGTCTACCTTGACAGTTGGAGTCTTGCATACCAGTGATTTTTATTTGTACCCCCCCCCCCCCCCTTTTCCTTTTGAAATATTACTGTGTTGTGATCCAATACCACACAAATTGTAATAACTCACATTTGTGTGATCTTCAGCAGAAGAACGATGTTTCTGTCAATTTGCTCAATGGTCCAACTATATATAGGAGTACAGTACAGTAGGGAATGAAAATATAGCACAAATGTAAATTGCCACCGATTGTCAAAAACTGAAGAAAGTAAAGGCTGTAATTGTTATTTGCCAGACCTCAAATCAGATTGCAAAAATGGAGGAAAGCTATTGTAGTTTTTTAATTTGATATGTGTTAACGCTTGTAAACACATGTCTGTATGTAAATAAACAGTTCGATAGATCGTAATATTAACCCGGTGTCGATTATAAAATACCAATGCGGATGGATAAATATCTCAAGCGTCTACATGCATTTCAACGAATTTTGAATTGCAATCTTCGCATATATGAACATATTTGATATGAGAACTATGATTTTATGTCAAAGAAATGAGAAAAAATAAATCAAAAGTTTGCTTTGTTGAAAGTAGCTTCGGACAAAAAGTTCTGTCAACATTTCCTGTAGCACGGTATCGCATTGCGTCCCCTTACCAAAATGGCGCCATTGTTGTTTGTTTACGAAAAACAAATACAAATAGTTTTATTTTAAGCCAGGCATATTTTAACAATAAACAAAACCTCTAATGAACGAAATTAAAGTTTCTATAAACGGTAATGGATTACTTTCCAAGAAAATCACTTTCAAAATACTTAATAACGAATACGATAGATTTCAATAAACATGTGCACGATATCGACATTTTCATAAATGACAAGTGGAGAAAATATGCGGGCGGCGACATTAGGGCGACTCTTCAAAATTACAAGGCGACTTGAACTTCGCTTTGACCAACCAGAAAGCAAAGTCAACCTTCACAGGGCGACTTCGTCGCCTGAAACGCCCTCCAACGTGAGCCCTGTACTTTTCTAAGAATTTGGTCAAAGGGAGGTAATTTTTAGCTCACCTGGCCATAGGCCATGTGACCTTTTTTCATGGGTAAGCGTCTGTTCGTCCGTTAGCTTTTCACATTTAACTCTTCTTCTCTGAAACCGCTGAACAGATTTCAACCAAACTTGCCAGAAATGTTCATTGGATGGTCCTCTACCAGATTTGTGTTTTTGGTGCTGATTTGAAATCCAACATGGCTGCCAGGGTCCATAATGTGTTCTCATTGGCTGAAATTTTAAAAATCTTCTTGTCAGAAATCACCAAGCCAATTGAATTGTGACTTTGCAGGAATGATCATTGGGTGGTCTTGTACTAAACTTGTGAATCATTTGCCGATCGGAAATTCAAGATGGCCACCATGACTCGACTTAGTTTTAACATAGGACCCCATGGAAAAAATGTTTCAAAGTCTTCTCCTCTGAAACCAGTAAGTCAATTTAAAGCAAACATGGCATGAATGGTCAACTTTCAAAAGTATGTCCTGTGACCCAGACCTCCATCCAAGATGGCCACCGTCAGCAGACATAGTTTTAACATAGGACCCTATGGAAAAAATGTTTAAATTTGCTTTCCTCTGAAACCAGTAAGCCAATTTAAAGCAAACATGGCATGAATGGTCCTTAAATGGTCAATTTTCAAAATTGTGTCCGGTGACCCTGATCTCCATCCAAGATGGCCCCCTTCAGCGGATATAGTTTTAACATAGAACCCTATGGGAAAAAATGTTTTAAAATCTTCTCCTCTGAAACCAGTAAGCCAATATAGCAAACATGTCATCGATGATCCTTAGGTGGTCAACTGCCAAAATTGTGTTCAGTGACCCCGATCTCGGTCCAAAATGGCCACCGTCAGCAGACATAGTTTTAACATAGGACCTATGGGAAAATTGTTTAAAAGTCTTCTCCTCTGAAACCAGTCAGCCAATTTAAAGCAAACATAGCATGGATGGTCCTTGGGTAGTATGCTTTCAAAATTGTGTCCGGTGACCACGACCTCCATCCAAGATGGCTGCCATGAGCAAACATAGTTTTAACATAGAACCCTATGGGATTTGAATGGTAAAACTTAGATGTATTCGGCATGCAGACATTCTTAAGAGGGCTTATTTATGTCAGGTGAGCGATACAGGCTCACCTGAGCCTTTTGTTTTAAATAGTACACAAAGAGAAAATAAACATTGACACTGTAGAAAGTCATAAGAAAAAGAGGAAAGCGTAGTGAAAGGTGCAAATTAGTAAAATCTGAGACACACTCGTGTAAGGTTTTATGGTCTAGCACTTCTCCTGGTGTGTAAGACCCAATATGTCTACTAGCGGACTGTTGTTCCATAGAGATAGCACAATAAACATCCAATTAAGCACCTGAGTTCACCCCGGTTTTTAGTGGAGTTCGTGTTGCTCGATCTTAAGTTAGTGTTTTGTAGACCATTATTTGGCCATTGTATTTTCTCTCCTTTGTCGATATATGGCTTCTGGTTACCCTTTGATATTTTCAAACTTTTCTTATCTTAGCAGGAAAGTAAGTTTATACATAACTTATTATGTTATGGGGATATGGTGTTTAATACCTCTTTCAACAATATTTCAGTTATATCGTGGCGTTCAGTTTTATTGGTGGAGGAAACCAGAGTATTCTGAGAAAACCACCGCAAGTCACCGACAAACTTTATCACATAATGTTGTATCACGTACAGCTCATCATGAGGGCGATTCGAACTCACAACTTTAGTGATGATAGGCACTGATTGCACAGGTAGTTGTAAATCCAAATACTATATAACCATGACTGCCCCTTATATCATTAAATGTCTGTCTACAATGTGATATCAGCATTAATATTTTTATTGTATTTATTTTGTATTTTTTTCTACAATATTTTCAATAGTTTATTTTTTTAAATAAAATAAATATACAATTTATTTGTTGTTACAATTTTAATGCTACACGAGGAAATAGTTTTCGTGTAATATGTTTAGAATTATGAATGTTTAACACAAATAGATCATTGGCACATTTCCGGCTTTGATTCTAAAATTATATGTTTTACAGCAGTTACTTCCCTTTTAGGCAGACAAAAGGATCTATTTTCATGGAAAGTTTAATGTAAACAGATATTTTTCCCATAATTTATTTTAACAACTTGTAAATTTGTATTTGCTATAAAATATTTTTTCCCCATAATCAGTTAAAAATTTTAATGTAACAAGGAGTACAATTTTTTTTATATGCCATAAAATTATCCTCCTGATTTTTCACAATTTTTTTTTAAATACCTAATTTCCTTTGTCCTGTCCATTCCTCTTGTTTGAAAAAGGAGCAATTTTTGCCCTCCATAAGAGAAATAACTCTTATAGAAAGATGTCAAAAAACATATTATTTTAGAATCAAATCCGAATGTACAAATGGTATTTTTCAACCATCTTGTCAATTTTATTGGTGGAGGAAACCGGAATACCAATGGGAAAAACCACACACCTGTCGCAAGTCACTGACAAATTTTATCTAAGGTGTAGCAAGTTGTGACCATATTCCATACTTTACATTCCAACTGATTATCTATTCTAATTGAAGTAAACATTATTACAATATTTATTCCTGTAAGGATAAGCAGTATAAAATATTTATTCTTTAAAGTAGTAATATTTGTCATAGTATGCAGTTGCATTTTTACAATAAATTGTCCAAAGGAACAAATACAGACAAGCCTGTACTAAGAGGTCGAGGTCACTTTTGGGAGAAGTGATCTTTAAAGACATGACCTTTTAAAAGAGGTTCAATTCATATGAAATTTTCTATCAATATTTACGAACGTGAAAGAAATATTCCCATGATACATTTGGTGTCCTCCACATCGGTGGTGTAAGTGTTAGTGTGCTCACTTGAGTACGCACGGTAGATCGTGGGTTCAAACCAAAGACCATAAAATTGGTATTTGTTACTTCTCTACTAAGCACGCAACTATTAAAGAGAAAGAGCAAAGACTGTTTGGCTCAGAATCAGGATAATGTGTCCGAGTGGTGCGACATGTCTATCCGCGGACTGTTGTTTTAGTTGTTTATAAAAAAATTGCGACTTAGCATGTTGGTCTTGTACAAAGCCGACATCATCATCATCTCATTGAAAATTAATTTGTTCTCGCAATGATATAGCTGAAAAAATTGCAATCATTCATTCACTCAAGAGGTGAATCCTTAAAATCCGTTAATTTAAAGAGAGTTTATAGAAAAATGCATGTAGACACTAACACGACTAACTTTGTATTACTATAGCAGGGATTGGGAAGAATGTTTTGTCAAAGAGACTATGGCCCCTTACTTGATCACATCAAGGGGCCATTGCAGAGAATAATGTGCCATTTCAAATTAGCAACGGACCACAACTTTGGTTAGTTAAACTGCATGCTAGCCTATGCATTGATAAATATCATTTTTTAGACTTGTATGGATTGTGTAGCATGAAAAAGCAAATAGTTAAACCAAGACATCCAAATTAAGAAGATGTTTTGTACATGTTGCATAGGTTAGATCTGAAACAAGCAAACCTAGCAATCATACAGTTGTTAAGTTTGTTTGTTTCAGATCTAACCTACAACATGTACAATGTATCTTCTTAATTTGGATGTCATGGCTTGACTAGTAATAAAAAAAAGCTTGGATGAACAGATGAACAAACATTTTAATAAAGAGAGTCTACACTGTAATAAAAGTCTTTCTTTTCAAGAGTCTGTTCTTTGCTGCCCTTCATCTGTTTAAAGAGCTTTTGGAAGTCATGCTTGGTTATTCCCTTGCCTTGTGTTTTTACTCTTAAAAGTCTGTCACTGGTTTTAGGACTTAGCCTAGACCTAAGTCTGGTAACTATCAAGTTTTGGTTACTGAACACTCTTTTACAGCTACAAGTGTGAAGTGGTAAAGTGAGTGCATATTGAGCCAATTTAATAATTTCAGGCACTCCATCCTTGTGAAACAGAGTGATGGTGTTCCAAAAGGATGGCATATTATCAACTGGGTACTTTGCTGATTTGACAATTGTTTTCACTAAGGGATCGTCGCAAAATGTGACAGTTTTTTTCAAATGAAGATAGTTTCATTTGGCTCAGACCACCCACCCACCCCCTCCAAATGAAAGTGTGAAAAACAGATTACCGATGTACATGTATTATAAACCAAACTCCACCTAAAAATATACGGGTTAGAACCATGTATTCTCCATATGCATGTCATGATAAAGGGTCTATCTATGAATCTTTATCCTTTCAAAATCACAGACACTTGATTTCATCTAAGTGTACATATAATTCAACAAGCATACCGTACCAATAAAATGATATTTATAGATTAATATTGACATCTCTGTAATGTGCATTCTTATAATAAATGCAAAGATCTGGACCACTTATTTATTATTTGTGGAGCAGTGTATGCATCTGGAATATCAAGAAACCCAATTAAAGCTCTTTTTATACATGTGAACCATAATGAATGTGTATTTTTGAGGACATCTTCTTCTTTTCGTGTGTCCCGCTACCAAATAGTGTTGTCTGCACAAGACTTTTTTTTACAGTACGCTGCCTAATCTCTACCCAGAGTTGTATGTCCTTACACTCTATCCAATCTCTGCCAACGCCTAAAAACCGAGAATCTTGTCAAAATCCGTTTATTAAAGGGTAATTTGATATAAACCGGTTATAATGACCCCATATATTGTAAAATATGTAAAGAATACCGTATAACTAATATTTGAGAAGTTTCTTTGTTTATTTTCAAACGAAGATAAGGAATTATTTTTTATACGGTGATCAGTCATACAGCGCTGTTCTGGTTCCTTGTTGTAATAGCTTCTATAGTTGCTGAAAATTACACTGGTAATATTTTAAAGAAAGGAAACCAGTTTAGTACAAAAGTAGACTACTTTTAAGACGTTGACAGAGATTGGAAAGAGTGTAGGACCGACAACTCAGGGTAGAGATCAATCGTAACTACTCGGCCATTCTCGCTACCCTTCAAATAAACTCGTATGCATTAGGCGTATAAATCGCACTATTTTTCACATGTCAGTTACATGAAAGTTTGATAAAGTTATATTTTAAACAATTTTCTATATTTCAATTAAAATTTTAATTAGTTTTGCATGATTAGATTTTACTTAGTATGTCTTCCATATTGGATTTTCGTGGACTATATTTTTGTGCGGCTTAACTTAACTTAACTTCCGGCAAACAATTTAAGAAGAATTTCTACTATGTACGTACATGTGTATTCTGTTTACTGACGAACGAAAACAACAATAAACCCAATCATAATACGACCACATTGTATGTTTACTGACAGACGACAACAACGACAACCCAATCATAATACGACCACATATTGTGTTTACTGACGGACGACAACAACGACAACCCAATCATAATACGACCACATATTGTGTTTACTGACGGACGACAACAACGACAACCCAATCATAATATGACAACATATTGTGTTTACTGACGGACGACAACAACGAGAACCCAATCATAATACAACCACATATTGTGTTTACTGACGAAAGACAACAACAACCCAATCATAATACGACCACATATTGTGTTTACTGACGGAAGACAACGACAACCAAATCATAATACCACCACATATTGTGTTTACTGACGGAAGACAACGACAACCCAATCATAATACGACCAAATATTGTGTTTACTGACAGAAGACAACGACCACCCAATCATAATACGACCACATATTATGTTTACTGACGGACGACAACAACGACAACCCAATTTACTGACGGAAGACAATAAACCGAAACATAATAACACCACATATTGTGTTTACTGACGGACGACAACAACGACAACCCAATCATAATACGACCACATATTGTGTTTACTGACGGAAGACAATAAACCCAATCATAATACGACCACATATTGTGTTTACTGACGGACGACAACAATGACAATCCAATCATAATATGACCACATATTGTATTTACTGACGGACAACGGCAACCCAATGATAATATGACCACATATTGTGTTTACTGACAGACGACAACAACGACAACCCAATCATAACACGACCACATATTGTGTTTACTGATGGACGACAACAACGACAACCCAATGATAATATGACCATATATTGTGCTTACTGACGGACGACAACAACGACAACCCAACCATAATACGACCACATAATGTGTTCACTGACGAAGACAACGACAACCCAATCATAATACGACCACATATTGTATTTACTGACGGACAACGGCAACCCAATCATAATACGACCACATATTGTGTTTACTGACGACGACAACAACTACAACCCAATCATAATACGACCACATATTGTGCTTACTGACGGACGACTATGACAACCCAATCATAATACGACCACATATTGTGTTTACTGACGGACGACAACAATGACAATCCAAGCATAATATGACCACATATTGTGTTTACTGATGGAAGACAACAACGACAACCCAATGATAATATGACCACATATTGTGTTTACTGACAGACAACAACGACAACCCAATCATAACACGACCACACATTGTGTTAACTGACGGACGACAACAACAACCCAATCATAATACGACCACATATTGTGTTTACTGACGGACGACAACAACGACAACCAAATCATAATACGACCACATATTGTGTTTACTGACGGACGACAACAACGACAACGCAATGATAATATGACCACATATTGTGTTTACTGACAGACGACAACAACGACAACCCAATCATAACACGACCACATATTGTGTTTACTGACGGACGACAATAACGACAACCCAATGATAATATGAACACATAATGTGTTTACTGACGGAAGACAACGACAACCCAATCATAATACGACCACATATTGTATTTACTGACGGACAACGACAACCCAATCATAATACGACCACATATTGTGTTTACTGACGGACGACAACAACGACAACCCAATCATAATACGACCACATATTGTGTTTACTGACGACGACAACAACTACAACCCAATCATAATACGACCACATATTGTGCTTACTGACGGGGGTACCTATAAAGTGCGAAACGAAATAGAAACGAAACGAAACGAAACGAAATCAACGAAAACGAAACGAAACGAAACGAAATCAACAAAAACGAAACGAAACGAAATGAAATCAACGAAATGAAAACGAAATAAAACGAAACCAACGAAAGCAAAACGAAATCAACGAAAACAAAACGAAATAGACTGATATGAAAAAAAAAATAAAAAAAAAAGATAATTTGATTTTTTAAATACAATAATTTTGATTAATTATAACTGGGAAATCCATCTTGCATGTGTCTCCGTTACAGTACTCATTACGTACATTACCCGCAACTCAATTCAAGTCGGATTTGCTTGCCGACAAACTTTCAGAAGTTCAAATGTCATATTTTTATTTGGGTTTGAGTGTGTGTCAGTATTTATGAATTATAAAGTTTCTGGAGTGGGCATATTGAAAAAAATGGGGGGGATATGAGGGGGTATTTTCATAGATTGGGATATTGAGGGTTCATTTTTCGTCTGATTTTATTACATTTTTCGTTTGTATTCTTCATAAATTTGCCTATTCGCAAATCATACAGGATGGTCTTGAGTTTCAGATTCTGGGCACTATTTGACTACTGGATTTTCCCGACTTGTCACGTTTAATCCCCATGTTGTTGTTCAGTTGTTCCGTTGATTCTAAACTCAGATGGTTAAGCTTCTTATCAGTTTTGTCTGTTTTTGTGGACTTTCCCTTTTCAATGCGCCTTGGAGTACGGTACCATTGTTATTACCTTTATTCGGTAGTGTGCCAACAGATCTGGCGTAATGTCTTACCGTTGTTCTTTCCGAGATATACAGGGGTCAAAAAGACCCAACACTATAAACTTTTTATTTCAAATCCTATTGTTCTATTTTGAAGAACTAAAAAAAAACCAACAGCAACATAACAGGACGTACAGTGAGCGCCCTCCTTACAGAAGAACTTCTGCAAAAACTAAACATAAGAAACTCTGGAAGTTTTATTGAAATCCATTCTGTTGTTTAGGAAGAGTTATGGATAGCGCAACAGTATCCTCTCTCTATTATGTAGCCTTGTATGACAATTAAATAGCCTTAAATGACAAAGTTCAAAAGTGAAGAAATTTGAGCAAGAACTGTTGAAATGGGAAAACAAAAATAGAAGGTGCACAATGCCATTTGGTACTAAAGAATTCCTGAAATTAATGAACCTTGCCATACGGTATTAAAAATTTCTTGTAAGATTCATTCAATTCCATCAAGTTGTTAATGAGGAATTGCATAGGCAGTGAGAGAAACACTCATGGACAAACGGACATATACTATATACCCCCCTCCCGCTGGATAGCGGGAGGGGGGGATAAAAATATGTGCCGTATCAAATTTTATTAATACCGGAAACAATTTTGGAGGGGGGAAGATTTGGTTTTTTTTTTAATATGAAAAGTGATCAAAGGGAAATAAGGTACTTTTACAAGATATGTAGATTTTTTTTAAATTTCTAAAGTTAATTTTTGATAGGATTTGCATACCTCCGCCAAAAAAAAGATTGGGGTATATAGGACTTCTGCTGTCCGTTCGTTCGTTTGTCCGTCTGGTCGTTACACTTTTTTCGTCTCTCCGACACACTTTTAAATTTTGCTCGGACGGGGATATTTATTAGTGAACTTTAATAACTGCACTTCTGCTATTTTAATTCCTTTTCTTTCAACAGACTTGACGTTGCTCTTATGGTTCCCAAATTTAAAAGAAGCCACTAAGTGAAAAGGATAGACTCCCGCTGAATAAATGCATATTATTCTTGTTCAATGGTGATCAAATCCTGTCCTGTCCTGATGAAAGACACTGAGACATGTGTGGGAAGTAGTCTAGCATCGTATTTCGTTTTGTTTTCGTTGATTTCGTTTTGCTTTCGTTGGTTTCGTTTTATTTCGTTTTCATTTCGTTGATTTCGTTTCGTTTCGTTTCGTTTTTGTTGATTTCGTTTCGTTTCGTTTCGTTTCGTTTTCGTTGATTTCGTTTCGTTTCGTTTCTATTTCGTTTCGCACTTTATAGTTACCCTTACTGACGAACGACAATGACAACCCAATCATAATACGACCACATATTGTGTTTAATGACGAACGACAATGACAACCCAATCATAATGCGACCACATATTGTGTTTACTGACGGACGACAACAACAACCCAATCATAATACGACCACATATTGTGTTTACTGACGGATGACAACCCAGTCATAATACGACCACATATTGTGTTTACTGATGGAAGACAATGACAACCCAATCATAATGCGACCACATATTGTGTTTACTGACGGACGACAACAACAACCCAATCATAATACGACCACATATAGTGTTTACTGAAGGATGACAACCCAGTCATAATACGACCACACATTGTGTTTACTGACGGACGACAACAACGACAACCCAATCTTAATTAAACCACATATTGTGTTTACTGACGGAAGACAACGACAACCCAATCATAATGCGACCACATATTGTGTTTACTGACTGACGACAACAACGATAACCCAATCTTAATTAAACAACATATTGTGTTTACTGACGGAAGACAACGACAACCCAATCATAATTTGACCACATATTGTGTTTACTGACAGACGACAACAACGACAACCCAATCATAATACGACCACTTATTGTGTTTACTGACGGAAGACAACGACAACCCAATCATAATACGACCACATATTGTGTTTACTGACAGAAGACAACGACAACCCAATCATAATACGACCACATATTGTGTTTACTGTCGGACGACAACAACGACAACCCAATCATAATACAACCACATATTGTGTTTACTGACGAAAGACAACGACAACCCAATCATAATACGACCACATATTGTGTTTACTGACGGAAGACAACGACAACCAAATCATAATACGACCACATAATGTGTTTACTGACAGAAGACAACGAAAACCCAATCATAATGCGACCACATATTGTGTTTACTGACGGACGACAACAACGACAACCCAATCATAATACGACCACTTATTGTGTTTACTGACGGAAGACAACGACAACCCAATCATAATACGACCACATATTGTGTTTACTGTCGGACGACAACAACGACAACCCAATCATAATACAACCACATATTGTGTTTACTGACGAAAGACAACGACAACCCAATCATAATACGACCACATATTGTATTTACTGACGGAAGACAACGACAACCAAATCATAATACGACCACATAATGTGCTTACTGACAGAAGACAACGACAACCCAATCATAATACGACCACATATTGTGTTTACTGTCGGACGACAACAACGACAACCCAATCATAATACAACCGCATATTGTGTTTACTGACGAAAGACAACGACAACCCAATTATAATACGACCACATATTGTGTATACTGACGGACGACAACGACAACCCAATTATAATACGACCACATATTGTGTTAACAGTCGGAAGACAATAAACCCAATCATAATACGACCACATATTGTGTTTACTGACGGACGACAACAATGACAACCCAATGATAATATGACCACATATTGTGTTTACTGACAGACGACAACGACAACCCAATCATAACACGACCACATATTGTGTTAGCTGACGGACGACGACAACGACAACCCAATCATAATACGACCACATATTGTGTTTACTGACGGACGACAACAACGACAACCCAATCATAATACGACCACATATTGTGTTTACTGACGCACGACAACAACGACAACCCAATGATAATATGACCAAATAATGTGCTTACTGATGGACGACAACAACGACAACCCAATGATAATATGACCACATATTGTGTTTACTGACAGACGACAACAACAACCCAATCATAACACGACCACATATTGTGTTTACTGACGGACGACAACAATGACAATCCAATCATAATATGACCACATATTGTATTTACTGACGGACAACGGCAACCCAATGATAATATGACCACATATTGTGTTTACTGACAGACGACAACAACGACAACCCAATCATAACACGACCACATATTGTGTTTACTGATGGACGACAACAACGACAACCCAATGATAATATGACCATATATTGTGCTTACTGACGGACGACAACAACGACAACCCAACCATAATACGACCACATAATGTGTTCACTGACGAAGACAACGACAACCCAATCATAATACGACCACATATTGTATTTACTGACGGACAACGGCAACCCAATCATAATACGACCACATATTGTGTTTACTGACGACGACAACAACTACAACCCAATCATAATACGACCACATATTGTGCTTACTGACGGACGACTATGACAACCCAATCATAATACGACCACATATTGTGTTTACTGACGGACGACAACAATGACAATCCAAGCATAATATGACCACATATTGTGTTTACTGATGGAAGACAACAACGACAACCCAATGATAATATGACCACATATTGTGTTTACTGACAGACAACAACGACAACCCAATCATAACACGACCACACATTGTGTTAACTGACGGACGACAACAACAACCCAATCATAATACGACCACATATTGTGTTTACTGACGGACGACAACAACGACAACCAAATCATAATACGACCACATATTGTGTTTACTGACGGACGACAACAACGACAACGCAATGATAATATGACCACATATTGTGTTTACTGACAGACGACAACAACGACAACCCAATCATAACACGACCACATATTGTGTTTACTGACGGACGACAATAACGACAACCCAATGATAATATGAACACATAATGTGTTTACTGACGGAAGACAACGACAACCCAATCATAATACGACCACATATTGTATTTACTGACGGACAACGACAACCCAATCATAATACGACCACATATTGTGTTTACTGACGGACGACAACAACGACAACCCAATCATAATACGACCACATATTGTGTTTACTGACGACGACAACAACTACAACCCAATCATAATACGACCACATATTGTGCTTACTGACGGGGGTACCTATAAAGTGCGAAACGAAATAGAAACGAAACGAAACGAAACGAAATCAACGAAAACGAAACGAAACGAAACGAAATCAACAAAAACGAAACGAAACGAAATGAAATCAACGAAATGAAAACGAAATAAAACGAAACCAACGAAAGCAAAACGAAATCAACGAAAACAAAACGAAATAGACTGATATGAAAAAAAAAATAAAAAAAAAAGATAATTTGATTTTTTAAATACAATAATTTTGATTAATTATAACTGGGAAATCCATCTTGCATGTGTCTCCGTTACAGTACTCATTACGTACATTACCCGCAACTCAATTCAAGTCGGATTTGCTTGCCGACAAACTTTCAGAAGTTCAAATGTCATATTTTTATTTGGGTTTGAGTGTGTGTCAGTATTTATGAATTATAAAGTTTCTGGAGTGGGCATATTGAAAAAAATGGGGGGGATATGAGGGGGTATTTTCATAGATTGGGATATTGAGGGTTCATTTTTCGTCTGATTTTATTACATTTTTCGTTTGTATTCTTCATAAATTTGCCTATTCGCAAATCATACAGGATGGTCTTGAGTTTCAGATTCTGGGCACTATTTGACTACTGGATTTTCCCGACTTGTCACGTTTAATCCCCATGTTGTTGTTCAGTTGTTCCGTTGATTCTAAACTCAGATGGTTAAGCTTCTTATCAGTTTTGTCTGTTTTTGTGGACTTTCCCTTTTCAATGCGCCTTGGAGTACGGTACCATTGTTATTACCTTTATTCGGTAGTGTGCCAACAGATCTGGCGTAATGTCTTACCGTTGTTCTTTCCGAGATATACAGGGGTCAAAAAGACCCAACACTATAAACTTTTTATTTCAAATCCTATTGTTCTATTTTGAAGAACTAAAAAAAAACCAACAGCAACATAACAGGACGTACAGTGAGCGCCCTCCTTACAGAAGAACTTCTGCAAAAACTAAACATAAGAAACTCTGGAAGTTTTATTGAAATCCATTCTGTTGTTTAGGAAGAGTTATGGATAGCGCAACAGTATCCTCTCTCTATTATGTAGCCTTGTATGACAATTAAATAGCCTTAAATGACAAAGTTCAAAAGTGAAGAAATTTGAGCAAGAACTGTTGAAATGGGAAAACAAAAATAGAAGGTGCACAATGCCATTTGGTACTAAAGAATTCCTGAAATTAATGAACCTTGCCATACGGTATTAAAAATTTCTTGTAAGATTCATTCAATTCCATCAAGTTGTTAATGAGGAATTGCATAGGCAGTGAGAGAAACACTCATGGACAAACGGACATATACTATATACCCCCCTCCCGCTGGATAGCGGGAGGGGGGGATAAAAATATGTGCCGTATCAAATTTTATTAATACCGGAAACAATTTTGGAGGGGGGAAGATTTGGTTTTTTTTTTAATATGAAAAGTGATCAAAGGGAAATAAGGTACTTTTACAAGATATGTAGATTTTTTTTAAATTTCTAAAGTTAATTTTTGATAGGATTTGCATACCTCCGCCAAAAAAAAGATTGGGGTATATAGGACTTCTGCTGTCCGTTCGTTCGTTTGTCCGTCTGGTCGTTACACTTTTTTCGTCTCTCCGACACACTTTTAAATTTTGCTCGGACGGGGATATTTATTAGTGAACTTTAATAACTGCACTTCTGCTATTTTAATTCCTTTTCTTTCAACAGACTTGACGTTGCTCTTATGGTTCCCAAATTTAAAAGAAGCCACTAAGTGAAAAGGATAGACTCCCGCTGAATAAATGCATATTATTCTTGTTCAATGGTGATCAAATCCTGTCCTGTCCTGATGAAAGACACTGAGACATGTGTGGGAAGTAGTCTAGCATCGTATTTCGTTTTGTTTTCGTTGATTTCGTTTTGCTTTCGTTGGTTTCGTTTTATTTCGTTTTCATTTCGTTGATTTCGTTTCGTTTCGTTTCGTTTTTGTTGATTTCGTTTCGTTTCGTTTCGTTTCGTTTTCGTTGATTTCGTTTCGTTTCGTTTCTATTTCGTTTCGCACTTTATAGTTACCCTTACTGACGAACGACAATGACAACCCAATCATAATACGACCACATATTGTGTTTAATGACGAACGACAATGACAACCCAATCATAATGCGACCACATATTGTGTTTACTGACGGACGACAACAACAACCCAATCATAATACGACCACATATTGTGTTTACTGACGGATGACAACCCAGTCATAATACGACCACATATTGTGTTTACTGATGGAAGACAATGACAACCCAATCATAATGCGACCACATATTGTGTTTACTGACGGACGACAACAACAACCCAATCATAATACGACCACATATAGTGTTTACTGAAGGATGACAACCCAGTCATAATACGACCACACATTGTGTTTACTGACGGACGACAACAACGACAACCCAATCTTAATTAAACCACATATTGTGTTTACTGACGGAAGACAACGACAACCCAATCATAATGCGACCACATATTGTGTTTACTGACTGACGACAACAACGATAACCCAATCTTAATTAAACAACATA
This sequence comes from Bathymodiolus brooksi, assembly GCA_963680875.1. Lineage (NCBI taxonomy): Eukaryota > Metazoa > Mollusca > Bivalvia > Mytilida > Modiolidae > Bathymodiolus > Bathymodiolus brooksi. Next base: position 93,398,054 of record OY804586.1, read on the forward strand.
TTGTGTTTACTGACGGAAGACAACGACAACCCAATCATAATTCGACCACATATTGTGTTTACTGACAGACGACAACAACGACAACCCAATCATAATACGACCACTTATTGTGTTTACTGACGGAAGACAACGACAACCCAATCATAATACGACCACATATTGTGTTTACTGACAGAAGACAACGACAACCCAATCATAATACGACCACATATTGTGTTTACTGTCGGACGACAACAACGACAACCCAATCATAATACAACCACATATTGTGTTTACTGACGAAAGACAACGACAACCCAATCATAATACGACCACATATTGTGTTTACTGACGGAAGACAACGACAACCAAATCATAATACGACCACATAATGTGTTTACTGACAGAAGACAACGAAAACCCAATCATAATGCGACCACATATTGTGTTTACTGACGGACGACAACAACGACAACCCAATCATAATACGACCACTTATTGTGTTTACTGACGGAAGACAACGACAACCCAATCATAATACGACCACATATTGTGTTTACTGTCGGACGACAACAACGACAACCCAATCATAATACAACCACATATTGTGTTTACTGACGAAAGACAACGACAACCCAATCATAATACGACCACATATTGTATTTACTGACGGAAGACAACGACAACCAAATCATAATACGACCACATAATGTGCTTACTGACAGAAGACAACGACAACCCAATCATAATACGACCACATATTGTGTTTACTGTCGGACGACAACAACGACAACCCAATCATAATACAACCGCATATTGTGTTTACTGACGAAAGACAACGACAACCCAATTATAATACGACCACATATTGTGTTTACTGACGGACGACAACGACAACCCAATTATAATACGACCACATATTGTGTTAACAGTCGGAAGACAATAAACCCAATCATAATACGACCACATATTGTGTTTACTGACGGACGACAACAATGACAACCCAATGATAATATGACCACATATTGTGTTTACTGACAGACGACAACGACAACCCAATCATAACACGACCACATATTGTGTTAGCTGACGGACGACGACAACGACAACCCAATCATAATACGACCACATATTGTGTTTACTGACGGACGACAACAACGACAACCCAATCATAATACGACCACATATTGTGTTTACTGACGCACGACAACAACGACAACCCAATGATAATATGACCAAATAATGTGCTTACTGATGGACGACAACAACGACAACCCAATGATAATATGACCACATATTGTGTTTACTGACAGACGACAACAACAACCCAATCATAACACGACCACATATTGTGTTTACTGACGGACGACAACGACAACCCAATCATAATACGACCACATAATGTGTTTACTGATGGAAGACAACGGCAACCCAATCATAATACGACCACATATTGAATTTACTGACGGACAACGACAACCCAATCATAATACGACCACATATTGTGTTTACTGACGAACGACAACCCAATCATAACACGACCAGATATTGTGTTTACTGATGGACGACAACAACGACAACCCAATCATAATACGACCACATAATGTGTTTACTGACGGAAGACAACGGCAATCCAATCATAATACGACCACATATTGTGTTTACTGACGACGACAACAACTACAACCCAATCATAATACGACCAAATATTGTGCTTACTGATGGACGACAATGACAATCCAATCATAATACGACCACATATTGTGTTTACTGACGGACGACAACAACGACCCAATCATAATACGACCACATATTGTGTTTACTGACGGACGACAACAACGATCCAATCATAATGCGACCACATATTGTGTTTACTGACGGACGACAATGACAACCCAATCATAATGCGACCACATATTGTGTTTACTGACGGACGACAACGACAACCCAATCATAATACGACCACATATTGTGTTTACTAAGAGAAGACAACGACAACCCAATCATAGTACAACCACATATTATGTTTACTGACGGACGACAACGACAACCCAATCATAATACGATCACATATTGTGTTTACTGACGGACGACAATGACAACCCAATCATAATACGACCACATATTGTGTTTACTGACGACGACAACAACGACAACCCAATCATAATACAACCACATATTGTGTTTACTGACGAAATACGACAACCCAATCATAATACGACCACATATTGTGTTTACTGACAGAAGACAACAACAACCCAATCATAATACGACCACATATTATGTTTACTGGCGGACGACAACAACGACAACCCAATCATAATACGATCACAAATTGTGTTTATTGACGGAAGACAATAAACCGAAACATAATACCACCACATATTGTGTTTACTGACAGACGACAACAACGACAACCCAATTATAATACGACCACATATTGTGTTAACTGAAGCAAGACAATAAACCCAATCATAATACGACCACATATTGTATTTACTGACGAACGACAACAATGACAATCCAATCATAATATGACAACATATTGTGTTTACTGATGGACGACAACAACGACAACCCAATGATAATATGACCACATATTATGTTTACTGACAGACGACAACAACGACAACCCAATCATAACACGACCACATATTGTGTTAGCTGACGGACGACGACAACGACAACCCAATCATAATACGACCACATATTTGTTTACTGACGGACGACAACAACGACAACCCAATCATAATACGACCACATATTGTGTTTACTCATGGACGACAACAACGACAACCCAAAGATAATATGACCACATATTGTGTTTACTGACAGACGACAACAACGACAACCCAATCATAACACGACCAAATATTGTGTTTATTGACGAACGACAACGACAACCCAATCATAATACGACCACATAATGTGTTTACTGATGGAAGAAACGGCAACTCAATCATAATACGACCACATATTGTATTTACTGACGGACAACGACAACCCAATCATAATACGACCACATATTGTGCTTATTGACGAACGACAACCCAATCATAACACGACCACATATTGTGTTTACTGACGAACGACAACAACGACAACCCAATCATAATACGACCACATAATGTGTTTACTGACGGAAGACAACGGCAACCCAATCATAATACGACCACATATTGTATTTACTGACGACGACAACAACGACAACCCAATCATAATACGACCACATAATGTGTTTACTGACGGAAGACAACGGCAACCAAATCATAATACGACCACATATTGTATTTACTGACGGACAACGACAATTCAATCATAACACGACCACATATTGTGTTTACTGACGGACGACAATGACAACCCAATCATAATGCGGCCACATATTGTGTTTACTGACGGACGACAACGACAACCCAATCATAATACGATCACATATTGTGTTTACTGACGGACCACAATGACAACTCAATCATAATACGACCACATATTGTGTTTACTGACGGACGACAACAACGACCCAATCATAATATGACCACATATTGTGTTTACTGACGGACGACAATGACAACCCAATCATAATGCGGCCACATATTGTGTTTACTGACGGACGACAACAACGACAACCCAATCATAATACGACCACATATTGTGTTTACTGACGCACGACAACAACGACAACCCAATGATAATATGACCAAATAATGTGCTTACTGATGGACGACAACAACGACAACCCAATGATAATATGACCACATATTGTGTTTACTGACAGACGACAACAACAACCCAATCATAACACGACCACATATTGTGTTTACTGACGGACGACAACGACAACCCAATCATAATACGACCACATATTGTGTTTACTGATGGAAGACAACGGCAACCCAATCATAATACGACCACATATTGAATTTACTGACGGACAACGACAACCCAATCATAATACGACCACATATTGTGTTTACTGACGAACGACAACCCAATCATAACAAGACCACATATTGTGTTTACTGATGGACGACAACAACGACAACCCAATCATAATACGACCACATAATGTGTTTACTGACGGAAGACAACGGCAATCCAATCATAATACGACCACATATTGTGTTTACTGACGACGACAACAACTACAACCCAATCATAATACGACCAAATATTGTGCTTACTGATGGACGACAATGACAATCCAATCATAATACGACCACATATTGTGTTTACTGACGGACGACAACAACGACCCAATCATAATACGACCACATATTGTGTTTACTGACGGAAGACAACGACAACCAAATCATAATACGACCACATAATGTGTTTACTGACAGAAGACAACGACAACCCAATCATAATGCGACCACATATTGTGTTTACTGACGGACGACAACAACGACAACCCAATCATAATACGACCACTTATTGTGTTTACTGACGGAAGACAACGACAACCCAATCATAATACGACCACATATTGTGTTTACTGACAGAAGACCACGACAACCCAATCATAATACGACCACATATTGTGTTTACTGTCGGACGACAACAACGACAACCCAATCATAATACAACCACATATTGTGTTTACTGACGAAAGACAACGACAACCCAATCATAATACGACCACATATTGTATTTACTGACGGAAGACAACGACAACCAAATCATAATACGACCACATAATGTGCTTACTGACAGAAGACAACGACAACCCAATCATAATACGACCACATATTGTGTTTACTGTCGGACGACAACAACGACAACCCAATCATAATACAACCACATATTGTGTTTACTGACGAAAGACAACGACAACCCAATTATAATACGACCACATATTGTGTTTACTGACGGACGACAACGACAACCCAATTATAATACGACCACATATTGTGTTAACAGTCGGAAGACAATAAACCCAATCATAATACGACCACATATTGTGTTTACTGACGGACGACAACAATGACAATCCAATCATAATATGACCACATATTGTGTTTACTGATGGACGACAACAACGACAACCCAATGATAATATGACCACATATTGTGTTTACTGACAGACGACAACGACAACCCAATCATAACACGACCACATATTGTGTTAGCTGACGGACGACGACAACGACAACCCAATCATAATACGACCACATATTGTGTTTACTGACGGACGACAACAACGACAACCCAATCATAATACGACCACATATTGTGTTTACTGACAGACGACAACAACGACAACCCAATGATAATATGACCAAATAATGTGCTTACTGATGGACGACAACAACGACAACCCAATGATAATATGACCACATATTGTGTTTACTGACAGACGACAACAACAACCCAATCATAACACGACCACATATTGTGTTTACTGACGGACGACAACGACAACCCAATCATAATACGACCACATAATGTGTTTACTGATGGAAGACAACGGCAACCCAATCATAATACGACCACATATTAAATTTACTGACGGACAACGACAACCCAATCATAATACGACCACATATTGTGTTTACTGACGAACGACAACCCAATCATAACACGACCAGATATTGTGTTTACTGATGGACGACAACAACGACAACCCAATCATAATACGACCACATAATGTGTTTACTGACGGAAGACAACGGCAATCCAATCATAATACGACCACATATTGTGTTTACTGACGACGACAACAACTACAACCCAATCATAATACGACCAAATATTGTGCTTACTGATGGACGACAATGACAATCCAATCATAATACGACCACATATTGTGTTTACTGACGGACGACAACAACGACCCAATCATAATACGACCACATATTGTGTTTACTGACGGACGACAACAACGACCCAATCATAATGCGACCACATATTGTGTTTACTGACGGACGACAATGACAACCCAATCATAATGCGACCACATATTGTGTTTACTAACGGACGACAACGACAACCCAATCATAATACGACCACATATTGTGTTTACTGACAGAAGACAACAACAACCCAATCATAATACGACCACATATTATGTTTACTGGCGGACGACAACAACGACAACCCAGTCATAATACGATCACAAATTGTGTTTATTGACGGAAGACAATAAACCGAAACATAATACCACCACATATTGTGTTTACTGACAGACGACAACAACGACAACCCAATTATAATACGACCACATATTGTGTTAACTGAAGCAAGACAATAAACCCAATCATAATACGACCACATATTGTGTTTACTGACGAACGACAACAAGGACAATCCAATCATAATATGACAACATATTGTGTTTACTGATGGACGACAACAACGACAACCCAATGATAATATGACCACATATTATGTTTACTGACAGACGACAACAACGACAACCCAATCATAACACGACCACATATTGTGTTAGCTGACGGACGACGACAACGACAACCCAATCATAATACGACCACATATTTGTTTACTGACGGACGACAACAACGACAACCCAATCATAATACGACCACATATTGTGTTTACTCATGGACGACAACAACGACAACCCAAAGATAATATGACCACATATTGTGTTTACTGACAGACGACAACAACGACAACCCAATCATAACACGACCAAATATTGTGTTTATTGACGAACGACAACGACAACCCAATCATAATACGACCACATAATGTGTTTACTGATGGAAGAAACGGCAACTCAATCATAATACGACCACATATTGTATTTACTGACGGACAACGACAACCCAATCATAATACGACCACATATTGTGCTTATTGACGAACGACAACCCAATCATAACACGACCACATATTGTGTTTACTGACGAACGACAACAACGACAACCCAATCATAATGCGACCACATAATGTGTTTACTGACGGAAGACAACGGCAACCCAATCATAATACGACCACATATTGTATTTACTGACGACGACAACAACGACAACCCAATCATAATACGACCACATAATGTGTTTACTGACGGAAGACAACGGCAACCAAATCATAATACGACCACATATTGTATTTACTGACGGACAACGACAATTCAATCATAACACGACCACATATTGTGTTTACTGACGGACGACAATGACAACCCAATCATAATGCGGCCACATATTGTGTTTACTGACGGACGACAACGACAACCCAATCATAATACGATCACATATTGTGTTTACTGACGGACCACAATGACAACTCAATCATAATACGACCACATATTGTGTTTACTGACGGACGACAACAACGACCCAATCATAATACGACCACATATTGTGTTTACTGACGGACGACAATGACAACCCAATCATAATGCGGCCACATATTGTGTTTACTGACGGACGACAACAACGACAACCCAATCATAATACGACCACATATTGTGTTTACTGACGCACGACAACAACGACAACCCAATGATAATATGACCAAATAATGTGCTTACTGATGGACGACAACAACGACAACCCAATGATAATATGACCACATATTGTGTTTACTGACAGACGACAACAACAACCCAATCATAACACGACCACATATTGTGTTTACTGACGGACGACAACGACAACCCAATCATAATACGACCACATAATGTGTTTACTGATGGAAGACAACGGCAACCCAATCATAATACGACCACATATTGAATTTACTGACGAACAACGACAACCCAATCATAATACGACCACATATTGTGTTTACTGACGAACGACAACCCAATCATAACACGACCACATATTGTGTTTACTGATGGACGACAACAACGACAACCCAATCATAATACGACCACATAATGTTTTTACTGACGGAAGACAACGGCAATCCAATCATAATACGACCACATATTGTGTTTACTGACGACGACAACAACTACAACCCAATCATAATACGACCAAATATTGTGCTTACTGATGGACGACAATGACAATCCAATCATAATACGACCACATATTGTGTTTACTGACGGACGACAACAACGACCCAATCATAATACGACCACATATTGTGTTTACTGACGGACGACAACAACGACCCAATCATAATGCGACCACATATTGTGTTTACTGACGGACGACAATGACAACCCAATCATAATGCGACCACATATTGTGTTTACTGACGGACGACAACGACAACCCAATCATAATACGACCACATATTGTGTTTACTAAGAGAAGACAACGACAACCCAATCATAGTACAACCACATATTATGTTTACTGACGGACGACAACGACAACCCAATCATAATACGATCACATATTGTGTTTACTGACGGACCACAATGACAACTCAATCATAATACGACCACATATTGTGTTTACTGACGGACGACAACAACGACCCAATCATAATACGACCACATATTGTGTTTACTGACGGACGACAATGACAACCCAATCATAATACGACCACATATTGTGTTTACTGACGACGACAACAACGACAACCCAATCATAATACAACCACATATTGTGTTTACTGACGAAATACGACAACCCAATCATAATACGACCACATATTGTGTTTACTGACAGAAGACAACAACAACCCAATCATAATACGACCACATATTATGTTTACTGGCGGACGACAACAACGACAACCCAATCATAATACGATCACAAATTGTGTTTATTGACGGAAGACAATAAACCGAAACATAATACCACCACATATTGTGTTTACTGACAGACGACAACAACGACAACCCAATTATAATACGACCACATATTGTGTTAACTGAAGCAAGACAATAAACCCAATCATAATACGACCACATATTGTATTTACTGACGAACGACAACAATGACAATCCAATCATAATATGACAACATATTGTGTTTACTGATGGACGACAACAACGACAACCCAATGATAATATGACCACATATTATGTTTACTGACAGACGACAACAACGACAACCCAATCATAACACGACCACATATTGTGTTAGCTGACGGACGACGACAACGACAACCCAATCATAATACGACCACATATTTGTTTACTGACGGACGACAACAACGACAACCCAATCATAATACGACCACATATTGTGTTTACTCATGGACGACAACAACGACAACCCAAAGATAATATGACCACATATTGTGTTTACTGACAGACGACAACAACGACAACCCAATCATAACACGACCAAATATTGTATTTATTGACGAACGACAACGACAACCCAATCATAATACGACCACATAATGTGTTTACTGATGGAAGAAACGGCAACTCAATCATAATACGACCACATATTGTATTTACTGACGGACAACGACAACCCAATCATAATACGACCACATATTGTGCTTATTGACGAACGACAACCCAATCATAACACGACCACATATTGTGTTTACTGACGAACGACAACAACGACAACCCAATCATAATACGACCACATAATGTGTTTACTGACGGAAGACAACGGCAACCCAATCATAATACGACCACATATTGTATTTACTGACGACGACAACAACGACAACCCAATCATAATACGACCACATAATGTGTTTACTGACGGAAGACAACGGCAACCAAATCATAATACGACCACATATTGTATTTACTGACGGACAACGACAATTCAATCATAACACGACCACATATTGTGTTTACTGACGGACGACAATGACAACCCAATCATAATGCGGCCACATATTGTGTTTACTGACGGACGACAACGACAACCCAATCATAATACGATCACATATTGTGTTTACTGACGGACCACAATGACAACTCAATCATAATACGACCACATATTGTGTTTACTGACGGACGACAACAACGACCCAATCATAATACGACCACATATTGTGTTTACTGACGGACGACAATGACAACCCAATCACAATGCGGCCACATATTGTGTTTACTGACGGACGACAACAACGACAACCCAATCATAATACGACCACATATTGTGTTTACTGACGCACGACAACAACGACAACCCAATGATAATATGACCAAATAATGTGCTTACTGATGGACGACAACAACGACAACCCAATGATAATATGACCACATATTGTGTTTACTGACAGACGACAACAACAACCCAATCATAACACGACCACATATTGTGTTTACTGACGGACGACAACGACAACCCAATCATAATACGACCACATAATGTGTTTACTGATGGAAGACAACGGCAACCCAATCATAATACGACCACATATTGAATTTACTGACGGACAACGACAACCCAATCATAATACGACCACATATTGTGTTTACTGACGAACGACAACCCAATCATAACACGACCACATATTGTGTTTACTGATGGACGACAACAACGACAACCCAATCATAATACGACCACATAATGTGTTTACTGACGGAAGACAACGGCAATCCAATCATAATACGACCACATATTGTGTTTACTGACGACGACAACAACTACAACCCAATCATAATACGACCAAATATTGTGCTTACTGATGGACGACAATGACAATCCAATCATAATACGACCACATATTGTGTTTACTGACGGACGACAACAACGACCCAATCATAATACGACCACATATTGTGTTTACTGACGGAAGACAACGACAACCAAATCATAATACGACCACATAATGTGTTTACTGACAGAAGACAACGACAACCCAATCATAATGCGACCACATATTGTGTTTACTGACGGACGACAACAACGACAACCCAATCATAATACGACCACTTATTGTGTTTACTGACGGAAGACAACGACAACCCAATCATAATACGACCACATATTGTGTTTACTGACAGAAGACCACGACAACCCAATCATAATACGACCACATATTGTGTTTACTGTCGGACGACAACAACGACAACCCAATCATAATACAACCACATATTGTGTTTACTGACGAAAGACAACGACAACCCAATCATAATACGACCACATATTGTATTTACTGACGGAAGACAACGACAACCAAATCATAATACGACCACATAATGTGCTTACTGACAGAAGACAACGACAAACCAATCATAATACGACCACATATTGTGTTTACTGTCGGACGACAACAACGACAACCCAATCATAATACAACCGCATATTGTGTTTACTGACGAAAGACAACGACAACCCAATTATAATACGACCACATATTGTGTTTACTGACGGACGACAACGACAACCCAATTATAATACGACCACATATTGTGTTAACAGTCGGAAGACAATAAACCCAATCATAACACGACCACATATTGTGTTAGCTGACGGACGACGACAACGACAACCCAATCATAATACGACCACATATTGTGTTTACTGACGGACGACAACAACGACAACCCAATCATAATACGACCACATATTGTGTTTACTGACGCACGACAACAACGACAACCCAATGATAATATGACCAAATAATGTGCTTACTGATGGACGACAACAACGACAACCCAATGATAATATGACCACATATTGTGTTTACTGACAGACGACAACAACAACCCAATCATAACACGACCACATATTGTGTTTACTGACGGACGACAACGACAACCCAATCATAATACGACCACATAATGTGTTTACTGATGGAAGACAACGGCAACCCAATCATAATACGACCACATATTGAATTTACTGACGGACAACGACAACCCAATCATAATACGACCACATATTGTGTTTACTGACGAACGACAACCCAATCATAACACGACCAGATATTGTGTTTACTGATGGACGACAACAACGACAACCCAATCATAATACGACCACATAATGTGTTTACTGACGGAAGACAACGGCAATCCAATCATAATACGACCACATATTGTGTTTACTGACGACGACAACAACTACAACCCAATCATAATACGACCAAATATTGTGCTTACTGATGGACGACAATGACAATCCAATCATAATACGACCACATATTGTGTTTACTGACGGACGACAACAACGACCCAATCATAATACGACCACATATTGTGTTTACTGACGGACGACAACAACGACCCAATCATAATGCGACCACATATTGTGTTTACTGACGGACGACAATGACAACCCAATCATAATGCGACCACATATTGTGTTTACTAACGGACGACAACTACAACCCAATCATAATACGACCACATATTGTGTTTACTGACAGAAGACAACAACAACCCAATCATAATACGACCACATATTATGTTTACTGGCGGACGACAACAACGACAACCCAATCATAATACGATCACAAATTGTGTTTATTGACGGAAGACAATAAACCGAAACATAATACCACCACATATTGTGTTTACTGACAGACGACAACAACGACAACCCAATTATAATACGACCACATATTGTGTTAACTGAAGCAAGACAATAAACCCAATCATAATACGACCACATATTGTGTTTACTGACGAACGACAACAAGGACAATCCAATCATAATATGACAACATATTGTGTTTACTGATGGACGACAACAACGACAACCCAATGATAATATGACCACATATTATGTTTACTGACGGACGACGACAACGACAACCCAATCATAATACGACCACATATTTGTTTACTGACGGACGACAACAACGACAACCCAATCATAATACGACCACATATTGTGTTTACTCATGGACGACAACAACGACAACCCAAAGATAATATGACCACATATTGTGTTTACTGACAGACGACAACAACGACAACCCAATCATAACACGACCAAATATTGTGTTTATTGACGAATGACAACGACAACCCAATCATAATACGACCACATAATGTGTTTACTGATGGAAGAAACGGCAACTCAATCATAATACGACCACATATTGTATTTACTGACGGACAACGACAACCCAATCATAATACGACCACATATTGTGCTTATTGACGAACGACAACCCAATCATAACACGACCACATATTGTGTTTACTGACGAACGACAACAACGACAACCCAATCATAATACGACCACATAATGTGTTTACTGACGGAAGACAACGGCAACCCAATCATAATACGACCACATATTGTATTTACTGACGACGACAACAACGACAACCCAATCATAATACGACCACATAATGTGTTTACTGACGGAAGACAACGGCAACCAAATCATAATACGACCACATATTGTATTTACTGACGGACAACGACAATTCAATCATAACACGACCACATATTGTGTTTACTGACGGACGACAATGACAACCCAATCATAATGCGGCCACATATTGTGTTTACTGACGGACGACAACGACAACCCAATCATAATACGATCACATATTGTGTTTACTGACGGACCACAATGACAACTCAATCATAATACGACCACATATTGTGTTTACTGACGGACGACAACAACGACCCAATCATAATACGACCACATATTGTGTTTACTGACGGACGACAATGACAACCCAATCATAATGCGGCCACATATTGTGTTTACTGACGGACGACAACAACGACAACCCAATCATAATACGACCACATATTGTATTTACTGACGCACGACAACAACGACAACCCAATGATAATATGACCAAATAATGTGCTTACTGATGGACGACAACAACGACAACCCAATGATAATATGACCACATATTGTGTTTACTGACAGACGACAACAACAACCCAATCATAACACGACCACATATTGTGTTTACTGACGGACGACAACGACAACCCAATCATAATACGACCACATAATGTGTTTACTGATGGAAGACAACGGCAACCCAATCATAATACGACCACATATTGAATTTACTGACGAACAACGACAACCCAATCATAATACGACCACATATTGTGTTTACTGACGAACGACAACCCAATCATAACACGACCACATATTGTGTTTACTGATGGACGACAACAACGACAACCCAATCATAATACGACCACATAATGTGTTTACTGACGGAAGACAACGGCAATCCAATCATAATACGACCACATATTGTGTTTACTGACGACGACAACAACTACAACCCAATCATAATACGACCAAATATTGTGCTTACTGATGGACGACAATGACAATCCAATCATAATACGACCACATATTGTGTTTACTGACGGACGACAACAACGACCCAATCATAATACGACCACATATTGTGTTTACTGACGGACGACAACAACGACCCAATCATAATGCGACCACATATTGTGTTTACTGACGGACGACAACGACAACCCAATCATAATACGACCACATATTGTGTTTACTAAGAGAAGACAACGACAACCCAATCATAGTACAACCACATATTATGTTTACTGACGGACGACAACGACAACCCAATCATAATACGATCACATATTGTGTTTACTGACGGACCACAATGACAACTCAATCATAATACGACCACATATTGTGTTTACTGACGGACGACAACAACGACCCAATCATAACACGACCAGATATTGTGTTTACTGATGGACGACAACAACGACAACCCAATCATAATACGACCACATAATGTGTTTACTGACGGAAGACAACGGCAATCCAATCATAATACGACCACATATTGTGTTTACTGACGACGACAACAACTACAACCCAATCATAATACGACCAAATATTGTGCTTACTGATGGACGACAATGACAATCCAATCATAATACGACCACATATTGTGTTTACTGACGGACGACAACAACGACCCAATCATAATACGACCACATATTGTGTTTACTGACGGACGACAACAACGACCCAATCATAATGCGACCACATATTGTGTTTACTGACGGACGACAATGACAACCCAATCATAATGCGACCACATATTGTGTTTACTAACGGACGACAACTACAACCCAATCATAATACGACCACATATTGTGTTTACTGACAGAAGACAACAACAACCCAATCATAATACGACCACATATTATGTTTACTGGCGGACGACAACAACGACAACCCAATCATAATACGATCACAAATTGTGTTTATTGACGGAAGACAATAAACCGAAACATAATACCACCACATATTGTGTTTACTGACAGACGACAACAACGACAACCCAATTATAATACGACCACATATTGTGTTAACTGAAGCAAGACAATAAACCCAATCATAATACGACCACATATTGTGTTTACTGACGAACGACAACAAGGACAATCCAATCATAATATGACAACATATTGTGTTTACTGATGGACGACAACAACGACAACCCAATGATAATATGACCACATATTATGTTTACTGACGGACGACGACAACGACAACCCAATCATAATACGACCACATATTTGTTTACTGACGGACGACAACAACGACAACCCAATCATAATACGACCACATATTGTGTTTACTCATGGACGACAACAACGACAACCCAAAGATAATATGACCACATATTGTGTTTACTGACAGACGACAACAACGACAACCCAATCATAACACGACCAAATATTGTGTTTATTGACGAATCACAACGACAACCCAATCATAATACGACCACATAATGTGTTTACTGATGGAAGAAACGGCAACTCAATCATAATACGACCACATATTGTATTTACTGACGGACAACGACAACCCAATCATAATACGACCACATATTGTGCTTATTGACGAACGACAACCCAATCATAACACGACCACATATTGTGTTTACTGACGAACGACAACAACGACAACCCAATCATAATACGACCACATAATGTGTTTACTGACGGAAGACAACGGCAACCCAATCATAATACGACCACATATTGTATTTACTGACGACGACAACAACGACAACCCAATCATAATACGACCACATAATTTGTTTACTGACGGAAGACAACGGCAACCAAATCATAATACGACCACATATTGTATTTACTGACGGACAACGACAATTCAATCATAACACGACCACATATTGTGTTTACTGACGGACGACAATGACAACCCAATCATAATGCGGCCACATATTGTGTTTACTGACGGACGACAACGACAACCCAATCATAATACGATCACATATTGTGTTTACTGACGGACCACAATGACAACTCAATCATAATACGACCACATATTGTGTTTACTGACGGACGACAACAACGACCCAATCATAATACGACCACATATTGTGTTTACTGACGGACGACAATGACAACCCAATCATAATGCGGCCACATATTGTGTTTACTGACGGACGACAACAACGACAACCCAATCATAATACGACCACATATTGTATTTACTGACGCACGACAACAACGACAACCCAATGATAATATGACCAAATAATGTGCTTACTGATGGACGACAACAACGACAACCCAATGATAATATGACCACATATTGTGTTTACTGACAGACGACAACAACAACCCAATCATAACACGACCACATATTGTGTTTACTGACGGACGACAACGACAACCCAATCATAATACGACCACATAATGTGTTTACTGATGGAAGACAACGGCAACCCAATCATAATACGACCACATATTGAATTTACTGACGAACAACGACAACCCAATCATAATACGACCACATATTGTGTTTACTGACGAACGACAACCCAATCATAACACGACCACATATTGTGTTTACTGATGGACGACAACAACGACAACCCAATCATAATACGACCACATAATGTGTTTACTGACGGAAGACAACGGCAATCCAATCATAATACGACCACATATTGTGTTTACTGACGACGACAACAACTACAACCCAATCATAATACGACCAAATATTGTGCTTACTGATGGACGACAATGACAATCCAATCATAATACGACCACATATTGTGTTTACTGACGGACGACAACAACGACCCAATCATAATACGACCACATATTGTGTTTACTGACGGACGACAACAACGACCCAATCATAATGCGACCACATATTGTGTTTACTGACGGACGACAACGACAACCCAATCATAATACGACCACATATTGTGTTTACTAAGAGAAGACAACGACAACCCAATCATAGTACAACCACATATTATGTTTACTGACGGACGACAACGACAACCCAATCATAATACGATCACATATTGTGTTTACTGACGGACCACAATGACAACTCAATCATAATACGACCACATATTGTGTTTACTGACGGACGACAACAACGACCCAATCATAATACGACCACATATTGTGTTTACTGACGGACGACAATGACAACCCAATCATAATGCGGCCACATATTGTGTTTACTGACGGACGACAACAACGACAACCCAATCATAATACGACCACATATTGTGTTTACTGACGCACGACAACAACGACAACCCAATGATAATATGACCAAATAATGTGCTTACTGATGGACGACAACAACGACAACCCAATGATAATATGACCACATATTGTGTTTACTGACAGACGACAACAACAACCCAATCATAACACGACCACATATTGTGTTTACTGACGGACGACAACGACAACCCAATCATAATACGACCACATAATGTGTTTACTGATGGAAGACAACGGCAACCCAATCATAATACGACCACATATTGAATTTACTGACGGACAACGACAACCCAATCATAATACGACCACATATTGTGTTTACTGACGAACGACAACCCAATCATAACACGACCACATATTGTGTTTACTGATGGACGACAACAACGACAACCCAATCATAATACGACCACATAATGTGTTTACTGACGGAAGACAACGGCAATCCAATCATAATACGACCACATATTGTGTTTACTGACGACGACAACAACTACAACCCAATCATAATACGACCAAATATTGTGCTTACTGATGGACGACAATGACAATCCAATCATAATACGACCACATATTGTGTTTACTGACGGACGACAACAACGACCCAATCATAATACGACCACATATTGTGTTTACTGACGGACGACAACAACGACCCAATCATAATGCGACCACATATTGTGTTTACTGACGGACGACAATGACAACCCAATCATAATGCGACCACATATTGTGTTTACTGACGGACGACAACGACAACCCAATCATAATAGAACCACATATTGTGTTTACTAAGAGAAGACAACGACAACCCAATCATAGTACAACCACATATTATGTTTACTGACGGACGACAACGACAACCCAATCATAATTCGATCACATATTGTGTTTACTGACGGACCACAATGACAACCCAATCATAATACGACCACATATTGTGTTTACGGACGGACGACAACAACGACAACCCAATCATAATACAACCACATATTGTGTTTACTGACGAAATACGACAACCCAATCATAATACGACCACATATTGTGTTTACTGACAGAAGACAACAACAACCCAATCATAATACGACCACATATTATGTTTACTGGCGGACGACAACAACGACAACCCAATCATAATACGATCACAAATTGTGTTTATTGACGGAAGACAATAAACCGAAACATAATACCACCACATATTGTGTTTACTGACAGACGACAACAACGACAACCCAATTATAATACGACCACATATTGTGTTAACTGAAGCAAGACAATAAACCCAATCATAATACGACCACATATTGTGTTTACTGACGAACGACAACAATGACAATCCAATCATAATATGACAACATATTGTGTTTACTGATGGACGACAACAACGACAACCCAATCATAATACGACCACATATTGTGTTTACTGACGAACGACAACCCAATCATAACACGACCACATATTGTGTTTACTGATGGACGACAACAACGACAACCCAATCATAATACGACCACATAATGTGTTTACTGACGGAAGACAACGGCAATCCAATCATAATACGACCACATATTGTGTTTACTGACGACGACAACAACTACAACCCAATCATAATACGACCAAATATTGTGCTTACTGATGGACGACAATGACAATCCAATCATAATACGACCACATATTGTGTTTACTGACGGACGACAACAACGACCCAATCATAATACGACCACATATTGTGTTTACTGACGGACGACAACAACGACCCAATCATAATGCGACCACATATTGTGTTTACTGACGGACGACAATGACAACCCAATCATAATGCGACCACATATTGTGTTTACTGACGGACGACAACGACAACCCAATCATAATAGAACCACATATTGTGTTTACTAAGAGAAGACAACGACAACCCAATCATAGTACAACCACATATTATGTTTACTGACGGACGACAACGACAACCCAATCATAATACGATCACATATTGTGTTTACTGACGGACGACAATGACAACCCAATCATAATACGACCACATATTGTGTTTACGGACGGACGACAACAACGACAACCCAATCATAATACAACCACATATTGTGTTTACTGACGAAATACGACAACCCAATCATAATACGACCACATATTGTGTTTACTGACAGAAGACAACAACAACCCAATCATAATACGACCACATATTATGTTTACTGGCGGACGACAACAACGACAACCCAATCATAATACGATCACAAATTGTGTTTATTGACGGAAGACAATAAACCGAAACATAATACCACCACATATTGTGTTTACTGACAGACGACAACAACGACAACCCAATTATAATACGACCACATATTGTGTTAACTGAAGCAAGACAATAAACCCAATCATAATACGACCACATATTGTGTTTACTGACGAACGACAACAATGACAATCCAATCATAATATGACAACATATTGTGTTTACTGATGGACGACAACAACGACAACCCAATGATAATATGACCACATATTATGTTTACTGACAGACGACAACAACTACAACCCAATCATAACACGACCACATATTGTGTTAGCTGACGGACGACGACAACGACAACCCAATCATAATACGACCACATATTTGTTTACTGACGGACGACAACAACGACAACCCAATCATAATACGACCACATATTGTGTTTACTGATGGACGACAACAACGACAACCCAAAGATAATATGACCACATATTGTGTTTACTGACAGACGACAACAACGACAACCCATTCATAACACGACCAAATATTGTGTTTATTGACGAACGACAACGACAACCCAATCATAATACGACCACATAATGTGTTTACTGATGGAAGAAACGGCAACTCAATCATAATACGACCACATATTGTATTTACTGACGGACAACGACAACCCAATCATAATACGACCACATATTGTGCTTATTGACGAACGACAACCCAATCATAACACGACCACATATTGTGTTTACTGACGAACGACAACAACGACAACCCAATCATAATACGACCACATAATGTGTTTACTGACGGAAGACAACGGCAACCCAATCATAATACGACCACATATTGTATTTACTGACGACGACAACAACGACAACCCAATCATAATACGACCACATAATGTGTTTACTGACGGAAGACAACGGCAACCAAATCATAATACGACCACATATTGTATTTACTGACGGACAACGACAATTCAATCATAACACGACCACATATTGTGTTTACTGACGGACGACAATGACAACCCAATCATAATGCGGCCACATATTGTGTTTACTGACGGACGACAACGACAACCCAATCATAATACGACCACATATTGTATTTACTGACGGACCACAATGACAACTCAATCATAATACGACCACATATTGTGTTTACTGACGGACGACAACAACGACCCAATCATAATACGACCACATATTGTGTTTACTGACGGACGACAATGACAACCCAATCATAATGCGGCCACATATTGTGTTTACTGACGGACGACAACAACAACCCAATCATAATATGACCACATATTGTATTTACTGACGGACAACGACAACCCAATCATAACACGACCACATATTGTGTCTACTGACGACGACAACAACTACAACCAAATCATAATACGACCACATATTGTGCTTACTGACGGACAACGACAACCCAATCATAACACGACCACATATTGTGCTTACTGACGACGACAACAACGACAACCCAATCATAATACGACCACATATTGTGCTTACTGACGGACGGCAATGACAACCCAATCATAATACGACCACATATTGTATTTACTGACGAACAACAACGACCCAATCATAATACGACCACATATTGTGTTTACTGACGGACGACAATGACAACCCAATCATAATGCGACCACATATTGTGTTTACTGACGGACGACAACTACCCAACCCAATCATAATTAAACCACATATTGTGTTTACTGACGGAAGACAACGACAACCCAATCATAATGCGACCACATATTGTGTTTACTGACGGACGACAACAACGACAACCCAATCATAATATGACCACATATTGTGTTTACTGACGGACGACAACCCAATCATAATACGACCACATATTGTGTTTACTGACGGACGACAACCCAATCATAATACGACCACATATTGTGTTTACTGACGGAAGATAACAACAACACAATCATTATGCGACCGCTTATTGTGCTTACCGACGGAAGACAACGACAACCCAATCATAACACGACCACATATTGTGTTTACTGACGGAAGACAACGAAAACCCAATCATAATACGACCACATATTGTGTTTACTGACGGAAGACAACAACAACACAATCATAATGCAACCACATATTGTGTTTACTGAGAAACGACGACAACCCAATCATAATACGACCACATATTGTGGTTACTGACGAAGACAACGACAACAACCCAATCATAACACGACTACATATTGTGTTTACTGACGGACATATGAAACATGATGCAAAGAAACATTCCTACAATTAACAATTTCATGTCATGTTATTTTGAAGTTTGTTTTTACATGTCAGCAAATCAGAATCATATTTGAGTTTAGATTCATAGCAAATCAGATAATTGAAAATCATTCTTGCCAAGTTCGATTCAATCTGTGTCAACGATTCAGATTAGAAGATTAAATATGAAACGGGTGCATGAGACAACGACAGATGATTACAAACGACAACATCCATGACACTTTAGATTAGGTTGTCTAGGACGATCATGACAAAGAGATGGACGACAGATGCCAAGTGATTGTGTGCATCAATTTGTAAAAAACATGCCTACCCTTCCAGAGTACCTGGGATCACCCCCGGTTTTTAGTCAGGTTCATTTTAAACTGTGTAATGTTTCGTAGTTCATGTTTGTCCTTTTGTTCATTTTCGTTTGGTATTTTTCTGTCCTTCATTTTACGGCTAATGGTATCTGTATTTAAAAAAAATAATATTTATAATGTTCAAGAATATAACATTCTTTATAATAACGATGTTCCCGCATTGTAAGGGCCCAGGTGGCTCAACGAGTTAGGTCGTTGGATCCAACAGCTCATACAAGCCTATCACGAATACAGCGTGGGTTCGTGCCCCGATTTGTAAATTACAAAAAAGGGTGCACTCGACTCGCAGCCGCAAGTGATCAAGTTTACCAGTTGCTTGGCAATGGTTGGTGGTTCTCTCCGGGTACTCCGGCTTCTTCAACCACTAAAACTGGTCGCCATAAAATAGCTGAAATATTGCTGAAAGTGGCGTTAAACACCAAAAATAAAAATAAAAATCAATGGAGAGTTTGTACAGATTATACTTTTTATTTAAGTTTTATATACAATATAATCTTAGTAGATTTTCACAACTAAAATAAGATAAGAATGTACAAAATATAAATAAGATTGTTAAAACAAATAGTTGACACAAATGTTAAAAATAATGCAAATGTTCTAAATGATCAAATGTTCTAAATATTCCAAATGTTCTTAATAATCGAAATACATTTAATCCAAATACTGTAGATAATCCAAATATTCCAAATGTTCTAAATTATCAAAATGTCCTAAATGATCAAATGTTCTAAATAATCCAAATATACTAAATGATCAATTGTTCTAAATAATCCAAAGGCTCTAAATGATCTACATGTTTTAAATAATTCCAAATGTTGTGTCAATTCTAAGGTATGATGTTGGTAATAATCCATTGATTATTATACTGTATATTCCAATAGTCAAAAACAAATAATTATCCAGTAAAATTCAGTAGATCTAATGTCAATAATTTATCTACTTTACATACCAATAATAAAAGTTTTTTTTCATTGAAATAAATAATACAGTCTTAGCCCTACCTACAATGAACAGTTTTATAAAGTTATTGTTAAATGTTATACCATGTGATTTGTTAATACCACCATTTTCACAAAATATAAAAATCCTTCATCTACAAAATATAAAAATCCTTCATCTATAAAATATAAAAATCCTTCATCTATAAAATATAAAAATCCTTCATCTATAAAATATTAAAATCTTTCATCTATAAAATATAAAAATCCTTCATCTATAAAATATAAAAATCTTTCATTTACAACTATAAACTAATACAGTCTTACCTCTATTATTTATAATGAACAGTTTTGTAAAGTCATTGTTAAATGTTATACTCCGTGGTCCGTCAACGCCATCATGTTTACTTAATACTATATCACGGAATGTTCCATCTGGTGACAACCTGTGTATGTCGTGTGAATCACGTCCACTTATGTATACATGACCTTGTTGATCCACAGCCAGTCCACGGTATCCTGATATGTCGTATCTATATATAACGTGGACATCTAAATTGATACAACACAATCTCCCGTTCTGTCTTAACAACAACTGATCATTCCTTTCATTATAAAATAAGTTGTAATTAAAACCATCAGTTGGTATCTCTCTTACAAGAGACCCATCTGTATTTAATATTAAAACTTTATCTTCTCCACCGATGTAAAGTTTGTCCTTTACAGCAGTGATACCCCAACACCATTCTCCTATGTTTATCTTGTTGTCCTTTGTATTGTTAGTAGTGTTGATAAATTGTATGGATAACTCATCTGGAAGAGTAACTACTGCTTTATCTGTACATGGTACTACAGTAATACCCCAAGGTACACAGGTAAACGATATTTCACCTTCATAGGTTTTGTAATCCTTGTATATATATACCTTCGGATGAGATGACTCATAATTACAAAGTAGTAATTTGTTGTCAGAAGTGACAGCCATGTCTGTTAACATGTATGGTAGGCCACGTTTCAATTTAACTTCATCTTCTTTGATGAATTCGGTCAGTGTTTGACTTCTATCGACTTCTACCTGTTGATGTTGTGCTTTCATTGATTTATATTTAATAGGACAAGGTCGGGTAATTTGTGACAATGATCCGATTGTTTCAATGTTGACATTCTTAATTTCTTCAAACTCCATGTCAATTTCATTAATAGCAGACGACATGTCATGAATCTTCTTGTCTGTTTTCTGGATGATTGTTATTTGTTTTCGTAAAGTTAAAAATAGCTGATTATTAGAGCCGTGGTCTTTTATGAATTCTAGTTCTTGTTTATTGTCTTTTAAAATCGATTTTAATTGACAAATTTCATGTTTTTTTCTGTTTATTTTCTCCTCATTTTTTTCCTGTACAGATCCTACTTCAGTTATCAATCTTTTTTCAATGTCATCTAGATATTTTAGAACTTTTGATTTAGCTGCACTGATTTGTTTTATTATCAATGACTTCTTCTGTTTCAGTAATTTTCGATTCTCGTCTCTATTTTCTTCCATTTTCTGTAATGTTTCAGTCATATAATCTTGTTCTTCTAATGTATCGGAAAGTAAAGATGAATTTTTGACGTCTTTTGAAGCAAAGTCTAAAGGTAAAACAGACTCACAAGACCTATGACTATCCGAGAGACAAGCTCTACAGCATACAACATCATGTTGACTACAGAAATGATCAATCTGGACGTCTGTGTGTATTTCACAGTTTATCTTAGAAAATGGTGGTATTCTTGATCCCACCGACGACAAATCAATTACATGATGAGATCTAAATTCCCCACACCGTAGATGCCATTCAGTGCATTCTGTGCATAGCTTTTTTTCACAGTCCGAACAATATTTTTCAGCAGCAAGCCTTCTGTTTTTTTCTGAACATGGACCACAAATTGTTTCCATGATGGATCTACAAGTAGAAATATTATGACATTGATTATTTATATAAAAAAAAATCTTAACATTTTTAATAAAAAAAAAATTCAACATTTAAATTCTTGAAATATCGACTTTTTAAATATCTAATAGCTCGACTGCTATTCGTCCAATCCGATGTCAGATGTTTCCTGTGCATTAGGCATATGCAGTGGAGTAGCAAAGGGTTACAGATGCGAAGATCAAGCTTTAGAAAGGAATCGGAAGGTGTGGGGGGGGGGGGGGGCATTTGGAGTTGACACGAGGGGTGAAAGCTTGCAAAAATAACACGTAAATAAATAAAAACAAACAAACACAGAAACTGGCAACTTAATATTTTGTTTTTGCTTTCATGCTGAAAATCCAGTTGCTAATTAAATTTCTGCCATAACAAGTGAAGTAGTCCCCCCCTTTTTCCTCACCCACTTACCAAAGTGTTGGGGATGCTCTACTATGCCCATGATTTAAATGCAGAGCATTAAGCAAATCTAGCGAGGTGTGCAATGGGCTTTGTGGTCTCAAATGGGTTCAAACTGGCATTGCTTGGGATTGCCATGTTTGGTGTGTAGTCCTGGGGTTGAAGCTAATGAACATGTGCAATAAAAAGCAATACATATATTTTATTTGCACGTTTATGTGTATGTTTTATAGATCGTTGTTTGTCCTTTTTCTTTTGGCCATTGTGTTGTCTATTCTTCTTCGATATACAGATTCTGATTACCCCTTTGGTATCTTCAAACTCTTCTTTGAACAGTAACCACATTTTGTCAAGTACAAAAGGATCACACAAATGTCCACAATTCAGGAATTTTGTGTATAAATTGATGACTCTTTATTCTTGTCTCTTACCTCTCTCGGAAAAAATAATTTAATACTATATTCGATATTTGACCATTTAACTTTTGGAGGGTGGGGTATATTTTTATTTGTTAAAAAAAAGCCTCGAATTTAATAGAAAAAATATAGTGACCTGAAAGATGCAACTTTTTTTTTAATTTGAATAAAAATAACATTTAAATTTGTTCATATAAAAATAAATTCTTGTTTCGTGTCAAAAATATTTCTGGTTTGGGAAAGAAAGACAGACATCCCCTAAATATTAAAGGGGCATTATCTGCCAAAATCGTAAATTTTTGTTACCCATAAAAACTATCAGATATGATTGATGCCTTAATATAACGTGTTTCTGTAACTTAATGTTATGAAATGTACGCGCATCGGGGAAAAAAGGTGCAACTGCTCGTGTTTTGAGATGATCAAGAAATGGACGCAATCTTATTAATTATCGGCATTGTTTACGGAGTTTTCCGCATCGTCATTAAATCAATACAACAATGCACTTATTTCTTATTTTCTGTGAATCTGCTTTTAGTCGGCGTTAATTACGGACAAAGAACCATGCAAGTTTGCAGTTAATAAGCGACAGAATACAAATTATTCGTTTTTACCTGTCACTAGTAAGGTCAGTTGCATAAGGAGAAAGCGAGGTCAAATTATTTGCTTGCAAGGAAATAACAAATCGACGGTAATTTTCGTTCTCAAAAGGCGAAAAGTGGTACGATAAGTTGTTTAATGTGTATTATTTACCTTTATTTCATCATTTTAAAGCTATTTACCAATTTTTAAAACATATGATCTTTTTGGTCAAAATCGTAGCTAATGCCTCTTTAAGGGAACGACCATTTAACTTGAAGGGGGGGGGGGGTTATGGTTTCTTTTCTAAAAAAAATGTTCTGATTCCCAATGTTGCTAAAAAAAATATTCTGATTTTGGTGGAGGGAAAAAAAATAATCTGATTCAGAGTTTTTGTCATATAACCTAATGTTAAATTCTTTGCGCAAAAAAAAAAAAAAATATTCTAACTTGTGATGTCCGAAAAATATTTTCTGTACGAAACAAAAAACCATAACCCCCCCACCCCCAAGTTAAATGGTCGTCCTCTACACCTCATTAATGACATTATAAACATTTCTTAGACTTCAAACTTAATACTTTGATGTAAAGCAAAATTAAATTACTTGTAACGGAAATTCAATATTGCTTTTTTCACGATATATACAAACAACACAGTCATCTGTCAAAAGTATTCGGAAATGTAAAACAAATCCCTATATAATCATCCAAAACCATATTTTAATTTTTTTTTTATTATGAATTCATTTCTGGATAGATTTTAACAAATGTTACACCAAAGCATTCGGAATTGTCAATATTTTGATTGTTTATTTACTCATTATGTAGTTATGAGCGATTTTTATTTGTATATTGTACGCCTCGAGTGCGGTAGATCGTGGGTTCGAGCCCCGGTCGGGTCATACCAAAGGCTATACAAATTGATATATTTGCTTCTCTGGTAAGCACGCAGCATTAAGGAAAAAGAGCAAAGACTGGTCGGCTCGGAATCAGGATAATGTGTCCGAGTGGGGCGACATGTCTATCCGCGGACTGTTGTTTTAGTGAGCTAGCAATATAAAAAAATCCAACTCAGTGTGTTGGTCTAGTACAAAGCGGACCTCATCATCATCTCATTGAAAATTAACTTGTTCTCGCCATGATATAGCTGAAAAATTGCTGAATTGATGCTAAACAACAACAACCACTCGTATAATACGTGTCCGGATTTCAAGAACCTTATGCAAGAAAGTTCAACAGTTTAATTATTGCTTCTGATTCGCGGATTTGTCCCAATAAGATTGATTCCTTAAAACGTAAACCTTCAAAGGGATAAGTTGCATTTTAATGCTTAGTGCTTTAACCATTCATATGCTTTTCTTCTATCATCATATGTAGCACTATCATGTAATTTAATCAACACCGCCCGAATATATTTTGTATTTAGTGTCGAGGTTGTTAAATAGCTTGTATTACCGTTGAAATGAAACAGTACACTTCTTGTTTCGTGACGGCCAGTTTTATTCGGCCCGTTTTATTGGTGGAGGAAACCGGAGTTCCTTGAAAAAACCACCGACCTGCCGCAAGTCACTGACAAACTTTATCATATAGAAATCACATTAGTATTATTACCAATTAATAATAGTCAAGCGACTGTTGATGAAAATAAAATGTACACATGACTGTTAATGAACAAAATCAACATTATCTATAATACGACCCAGGTATTGACGTTTGAATTTTATTTATCAAAATCTTCAGAATGTTTGATATCTTTATTTGAATGGCTTAAGCTAAAGCTGAAATGTTTCAGGTATATCACGACGAGAACAAGTTAATTTTCAATGAGATGAAGATGAGGTCCCAACACGCTTAATTGTTGTTTTTTTTTTTATAATATATATATATATTAAAAATGATATAGGGGTGCATATTTTTTATTAATAAAGTTATATGTCTTAAAGACAAGCCACTGTGGTTGGAATCCGGAACAGAACAGTACATAAAATTCGCCAAGAATAATTAATGTACGTAAAATTGATCGAAATTATTTGATTCTAACCATTAATAAACAATTATTTACCATGAAAGTAGAAAATCACCATACAACAAAACTAGGAAACCAACACGAAAATCTTTTAAAAAAGGAAATACAAAGAATGTGAACAAATATCAAACTTTGTTTAATAACGTACGTACACGTGTACTATAGTTTCCTCATTCAACAGTTATTTTACGTATACTATGCGTATTTACTAATTACAAAATCAATGAAAATATTGATTTTTGTTTATGGAGAACATAAGAAAAAAATAATAAGAATGTATTCAATTTTATTTTATATTCGCATTCACAGTTAGTAACAGGTGCCCGTGACGCAGATATGATTGCAACGTTGTCCTTGTCTTATTTCAACGTAATGACGTGATCACTTTAGCAATATGTCAGAAGATGGTTACAACTTATGATGCATTTGTTGTTAACTTGAGGAATATTGTTATACAAATAAAAAACAAAACAAAATATAGACAATTCCGAATGTTTTGGTTCAAAATATGTTAAAATTTATCCAGAAATGACTTCACAATAATTTTTTGAAAAATATTTGTATTGTATTGTATTGTATTGTATTGTATTGTTGTGTTCCAGAGAGATAAATTCGTATAAAATGCATTGCACAAACACGCAACAATGTTATTCTTAACTGTTTTCAGCAAAATGTCGTTAATTGCATATAAAATGAAGAAAATTAAAAAAAAATTTACCAATCCAAATTTCACGTCTGCTTCTGCCAAGTTCTGGTCAATGGAAATTTGAAAAATGAAGCGTTAATCGATAATTGCGAGACGTCACGTATCAGACGTGTGCAAAAGTGACTTTGGTCACGTAGGCCATGGGGTGTCTAATTTTTTATCCATAGATTTTTTTTGATTTTTTAAAGTAAACCTCCTTGTAATATGCCCTTCCAAATAAAAAAGATAAAAAATGAGGGTCACCGGCATTCCAAGATCAAAATTTTAATTTGAAAATTGAAGGGAAAATGGCATTTTGGGGCAACATTTATAGACAACGAAGGAAAAAACGTTATCGGATCACAGGCACTCGTGGCACGGACCACCCCCCTTTTTCTAACTTTCTGTTTACAAATTTATTTTCAATAAAATTTCTTTATTTCTTTATTATTTCATCTCTTTTTCCTTATTTTAACTTGTTCGTGTCAATATTCATACAATCTTATATTAACATCAAATTGCATGTGTCGACCCTATTTCTACACCCCGCGGGAATACCGGGGTATAGAAATGGGACCGAGAGCTTCTTCGGCTTGAAGGGGCGTCCGTCGGATGTGCGGGATGTAAAAATTCACAACCAACCCGTCCTGCGGATGAGACGTAAATAAAACCGAGGTCCCGTGTTGAGAGATTGCCACCTTCTCCGCACGTTTAAGAACCCAGTGTAACAGCTCATTATGAGTGGTCCAACAGAGACCTGTTGCACTGGCAAAATTATCTGTCCATACCCATCACCTTTCCTTGCTTCGAGTCCCGTGGCGTTTAAATTTTTAAAATGTTCTCGTCCTGAATATAGCTGAAAAATTGCTCGCTGGACGTTAAACACCAATCAACCAACCTATTAGATACTAATATATTATTAAATTTGTAAACAGAAAGTTAGAAAAAGGGGGGTGGTCCGTGCCACGAGTGCCTGTGTATTGGATGCATTATCTGATGAACATATCAATTTCTAATCCATAAAATTTTCTGATTTTTTGTAATTGAATGGTTCAAATGTTTCTTAAAAAAGATAAAATTCAAAAATTGGTGGGTCACCGTCCAAATAAAAAAGATATAAGTAAAATTATACAAGAAAATAGACAAAAAAGGGAGTTAACTCTCTGTTCAATCTGAATGGATTTGCAAATTTACTATCTGTCGGGCCATAAGGGACAGACCATTTAACTTGAAGGCGGGGGGGTTATGGTTTTTTTCCTCCACCAAAAATCAGAATATTTTTTTCAAGAACATTGGGAATCAGATTATTTTTTTTAGAAAAAAAACATACCCCCCCCCCCCCGTCAAGTTAAATGGTCGTTCCCTAACTTGTTTGTCTCTTCAGATAGGTCAATGATATTTGGTAAGTAGGTGTATAATCATGAGAGGGTGTATCATGTACTAACATGACCACATTTTGTCTTTGACCTTTGACCTTAAGGTAAAATAATTGATATAAGTGTTATGGTGTCCGAGTCATAACCCTTTTGTCTTTTACGATAGATTAATGATATTTGGATGTAGGTGTCCTGTGTATAATCATGAAACGGTGTGTCGTGTTCCATCGTGACCTCATTTTGACCTTTGATTTTAAGGTCAAATAATTGATATTTTTTAAGTGTTTTTGTGTCTGGGCAATAACTTTTTGCCTTTTTAGATAGGTTAATGATTTTTGGTATGTGGTTGTATAATGATGCGACAGTGTCTCACGTACCATCATGATCACAGTTTGACCTTGACCTTTGACCTTGGGGTCAAATATTTTACTTGAGAGTTTTATGAATGGGAGACATGGGTTTTAATCCTCTGAAACAATTCTAGTTTTCTTTGAAAATTATGGCCGGATTTTGAGAATTAATTCTTGTTTTTAATGAAATAACTAGCTTATGATGAGCAAAAAATTTCAGATTTGAAAAAAAAAGAAAGTGAAGCTTGTGAGGATTAAACTATTTTTGTCATAAGAAACAATTATCTGCAACTTTTTGGTCTGGGGGACTCACCTTTTTTTGGGGGACCCGGATTTTGAGAAGCAAGTTTTGTTTATGCAATAATTAATGCAAACGTTATTTGGTTGAATTTTTATTTTATGTGTGTACATTTGAAACTTATTTTTACCTGATTGGAATATGAAATAAATGCCTGAAACCATTGGTTTTTTTTCAAAAGCATTTGAATAAAAAAAAATGTACCTATGTACTGTACAAGCTAATTCCTATAAAACTATGCTGTTTTCAAGGATTGTAATGAAATTGTGCTTAGAAACGGCTAGTGGGGGCCTAGGTGGCCGAGTAGTCTAAGTTGCTAGTTTAAATACGACTACTGTTGACCATCAGTCAATAACCTTTATGGTAATAGTTCAATCCCTGCTTTGTGCATAGCAAAAATGGGTGTACTCGAGTGTATGTAATTATAGGATTGGTCAGTTACCTGCCAATGGTTGGTGTTTCTGTTGCCTCTTTATACCCCCCACAAACGAAGTTTGGGGGGTATTTATGAATCACCCTGTCCGTCCGTCCGTCTGTCCATGTACCTTGTAAGCGCAACTCCTCTTAAGCGGCTTATTGGATTTTTATGAAACTTTACACAATTGTAGTACACTACCTGCAGATGTGCATGAAGGAATATGGTTGCTGTCCAAAAATTAAAAGGGGAGACAATTCAACTTATACTTTCACGAAAAGGGGGTGGGGCATGCACATACATGTACCTTGTAAACTCAACTCCTACTAAACTGCTTATTGAATTTTTATGAAACTTTACACAGTTGTAGTACACAACCTGCAGATGTGCATGAGGGAATTTCGTTGCTGTCTAAAATTTAGAAGGAGAGATAATTCAACTTATACTTTCACGAACAGGGGGTCGTGTACCTTGTAAGCGCAACTCCTCTTAAACGGCTTATTTGAGTTTTGTGAAACTTTACACAGTTGTAGTACACTACCAGCAGATGTGCATGAATGAATATCGTTGCTGTCCAAAATTTAAAAGGGGAGATAATTCAACTTATACTTTCATGAAAAGGGGGTGGGGCATGTACATACATGTACCTTGTAAACTCAACTCCTACTAAACTGCTTATTGAATTTTTATGAAACTTTACACAGTTGTAGTACACAACCTGCAGATGTGCATGAAGGAATACCGTTGCTGTCTAAAATTTAGATGGGGAGATCATTCAACTTATACTTTCACGAAAAGGGGGTCGTGTACCTTGTAAGCGCAACTCCTCCTCAACGGCTTATTGGAATTTTGTGAAACTTTACACAGTTGTAGTACTCTACCTGTAGATGTGCATGAATGAATATGGTTGCTCTCCAACATTTAAAAGGGGAGATAATTCAACTTATACTTTCACGAAAAGGGGGGATGTACCTTGTAAGCGGAAATCCTACTAAACTGCTTATTGAATTTTTATGAAACTTTACACAATTGTAGTACACAACCTGCAGATGTACATGAAGGAATACTGTTGCTGTCTAAAATTTAGAAGGGGAGATAATTCAACTGATGAAACCGTATTGGTTTTAAAGAATCCCACTTTGTTGAAGACCTTGTGGCGACCCCTAGATGTAAGTTCTTGGTTAGTTTATTTTGGAGATGGGATGTTGTCTCCTTGACTTTAACTCCATATCCGTTCATTTTTCATCATAGGTAACTTGCTAATATACCTCTATTCCAAAGTTTGAACATCATATTATTGCAAGAGGGCGGAGGGGGGGGGGGGGGGGGGTATCACTCAGTGAGGTCACTCACAGTTCTAGTTTATTGTTAGTCTGGCGTTAGCATGCTCTATAACTTTCAGGAACTGCATACTTTCGCCAGACTCTCTGAGTTCAGCCATGTTTATGTCTATACAAGTACACTGCATGGATACATATAATTGTTTATCCTGAATTTTCATATGTTTTTCAGTATACACATACAGGGATAATAATATCAATTCACAAGTGATATTCTTTTATTAATATAAATGTTAAGTGGTGTTTTGTTTTGTTCTCAAGCCAGTCCTTAAATTAATTATTATGTACATTACAAATTATTCATCACTATTTCCCATGACTAATTAATCAAAATGTTCCTCGACACAAGATTACTGAGACTACTACACAGGTGCTAATAAAACCAGAGGCTCCCAGGAGCCTGTAATCGCTCACCTGGATCAAAGCTGCTTTCAATAACAACGCAACTGCACTGTGGCGGCCATCTTGGTGAGAGAGCGCGACTGCCGGACACAATTTTCCAAAAGGACCATCCAATGACTATTCCATCAAAGTTTGGTTCTAATTGAGCTACTGGTTCCAGAAAAGATGGGTTTTATGTGAATTTCCCATAGGGTCCTATCGTAAACTAAGTTCAGCTGTGCAGCCATCTTGGTCAGTGGGCGGGACCACCAGACACAATTTTGGAAGAGGACCATCCAATGACTATTTTATCAAAGTTTGGTTCCAATTGAGCAACAGGTTCCAGACAAGAAGATGTTTATGTGAATTTCCCATAGGGTCCTATGTTAAACTAAGTTCGACTGTGGGGGCCATCTTGGTCGAAGGGTCGAACCGCAGGAAACATTTTTGGACGAGAACCATCCAATGACTATTTCATCAAAATTTAGTTCTTATTGAGGAAATGGTTTCACACAAGAAGATGTTTATGGGAATTTCCCATAGGGTCCTATGTTAAATTAAGTTCGGCTGTGGTGGCCATCTTGGTGGGAGGTCTGAAATGACGGACACACTTTTGGAAGGAGATCACACAAGGATCATTTCAGCAAAGTTTGGTTGAGATTGGCCCTGTAGTTTCAGAGGAGAACATTTTATTTTAATTTCATCCCCCCTTTTCTATTTTTAGCCTGACGGACATCTTGGTTGGAAGTCGGGTTCACCGGACACATTTTTGGAAGGGGGTCATCCAAGGACCATTCCACCAAAGTTTGGTCGTAATTAGCCCAGTGGTTTCTGAAGAGAAGATTTTTATGTGAATTTCCCATAGGGTTCTATGTTAAGTTAAGTTCGGCTGTGGGGTCCATTTTGGGCGAATAGCCGAACCGCCGGACACATGTTTGGAAGAGAACCATCCAATGACTATTTCTTCAAAATTTAGTTCTTATTGGGCAAATGGTTTCAGACAAGAAGATTGTTATGGGAATTTCCCATAGGGTCCTATGTTAAATTAAGTTCGGCTGTGGCGGCCATCTCGGTCGGAGGTCTGAAAGGCCGGACACAATTTTGGAAGGGGACCATACAAGGATCATTTCAGCAAAGTTTGGTTGAGATTGGCTCAGTAGTTTCAGAGGTGAACATTTTTTTTATTTCATCCCCCATTTTCCTATTTTTAACTTGGCGGCCATCTTGGTTGAAAGTCGGGATCACCGGACACAATTTTGGAAGGGGTCTATCCACGGACCATTCCACCAAAGTTTGGTTGCAATTAGCCCAGTGGTTTCTGAAGAGAAGATTTTTATGTGAATTCCCATAGGGTTCTATGTTAACCTAAGTTCGGCTGTGGAAGCCATCTTGGTCGAAGGGCCAAACCGTCGGACACATTTTTGGAAGAGAACCATCCAATGACTATTTCATCAAAATTTAGTTTTTATTGAGCAAATGGTTTCAAACAAGAATATTTTTATGGGAATTTCCTATGTTAAACTAAGTTCGAATGTGGGGGACATCTTGGTCGAAGGGCCGAACCGCCGGACATATTTTTGGACGAGAACCATCCAATGACTATTTCATCAAACTTTAGTTCTTATTGAGCAAATGGTTTCACACAAGAAGATTGTTATGGGAATTTCCCATAGGGTCCTATGTTAAATTAAGTTCGGCAATGGCGGCCATCTTGGTCGGAGGTCTGACATGACGGACACAATTTTGGAAGGGGACCACCCAAAGATCATTTCAGCAAAGTTTGGTTGAGATTGGCTCAGTAGTTTCAGAGGAGATTTTTTTTTTAATTTCATCCCCCCTTTTTCTATTTGTAGCTTGACGGACATCTTGGTTGGAAGTCGTGATCATCGGACACATTTTTGGAAGGGGGCCATCCAAGGACCATTCCACCAAAGTTTGGTTGCAATTGGCCTAGTGTTTTCTGAAGAGAAGATTGTTATGTGAATTTTCCATAGGGTTCTATGTTAAGCTAAGTTCGGCTGTGAGAGCCATCTTGGTCGAAGGGACGCACCGGCGGACACATGTTTGGAAGAGAACCATCCAATGACTATTTCTTCAAAATTTAGTTCTTATTGGGCAAATGGTTTCAGACAAGAAGATTGTTATGGGAATTTCCCATAGGGTCCTATGTTAAATTAAGTTCGGCTGTGGCGGCCATCTCGGTCGGAGGTCTGAAAGGCCGGACACAATTTTGGAAGGGGACCATACAAGGATCATTTCAGCAAAGTTTGGTTGAGATTGGCTCAGTAGTTTCAGAGGAGAAAATTTTTTTTATTTCATCCCCCATTTTCCTATTTTTAACTTGGCGGCCATCTTGGTTGAAAGTCGGGATCACCGGACACAATTTTGGAAGGGGTCTATCCACGGACCATTCCACCAAAGTTTGGTTGCAATTAGCCCAGTGGTTTCTGAAGAGAAGATTGTGATGTGAATTTCCCATAGGGTTCTATGTTAAGCTAAGTTCGGCTGTGGGGGCCATTTTCGTCGAAGGGCCGAACCTCCGGACACATTTTTGGAAAAAAACCATCCACTGACTATTTCATCAAAATTTAGTTCTTATTGAGCAAATGATTTCAGACAAGAAGATTTTTATGGGAATTTCCCATAGGGTCCTATGTTAAATTAAGTTCTGCTGTGGCGGCCATCTTGGTCGGAGGTCTGAAATGCCGGACACAATTTTGGAAGGGGACCACCCAAAGATCATTTCAGCAAAGTTTGGTTGAGATTGGCTCAGTAGTTTCAGAGGAGAACATTTTTTTTTAATTTCATCCCCCCTTTTTGCTATTCTTAGCTTAGCGACCATCTTGGTTGAAAGTCGGGATCACCGGAAACAACGTTGGAAGGGGGCCATACAAAGACCATTCCACCAAAATTTGGTTGCAATTGGCCCAGTGGTTTCTGAGGAGAAGGTTTTTATGTGTATTTCCCATAGGGCCCTATGTTAAGCTAAGTTCGGCTGTGGGGGCCATTTTGGTAAAAGAGCCGAACCGCCAGACACATTTTTGGAAAAGAACCATCCAATGACTATTTCATCAAAATTTAGTTCTTATTGAGGAAATGGTTTTAGAGAAGAACATTTTGATGGGAATTTCCCTTAGGGTCCTATGTTAAATTAAGTTCGGCTTTGGCACCCATCTTGGTCGCAGGTCTGAAATGTCGGACACAATTTTGGAAGGGGACCACCCAAGGATCATTTCAGCAAAGTTTGGTTGAGATTGGCTCAGTAGTTTCAGAGGAGAAGATTTTTCTAAATTTCATTTCCCCTTTTTTCTATTTTTAGCTTGGCGGACATCTTGGTTGGAAGTCGGGATCACCGGACACATTTTTGGAAGGGGGCCATCCAAGGACCATTCCACCAAAGTTTGGTTGCAATTGGCCTAGTGTTTTCTGAAGAGAAGATTGTTATGTGAATTTTCCATAGGGTTCTATGTTAAGCTAAGTTCGGCTGTGAGAGCCATCTTGGTCGAAGGGACGCACCGGCGGACACATTTTTGGAGGAGAACCATCCAATGACTATTTCATCAAAATTTAGTTCTTATTGAGGAAATGGTTTCAGACAAGAAGATTTTTATGGGAATATCCCATAGGTAGTCCTATGTTAAATTAAGTTCTACTGTGCGGCCATCTTGGTCGGAGCCTCGGAGGTCTGAAATGCCGGACACACTTTTGGAAGGGGACCACTCAAGGATTATTTCAGCAAAGTTTGGTTGAGATTGGCTCAGCAGTTTCAGAGAAGATTTTTTTTTAATTTCATCCCCCTTTTTTCTATTTTTAGCTTGACGGACATCTTGGTTGGAGGTCTGAAATGCCGGACACATTTTTGGAAGGGGAGTATCCAAGGACCATTCCACCAAAGTTTGGTTGCAATTAGCCCAGTGGTTTCTGAAGAGAAGATTTTTATGTGAATTTCTCATAGGGTTCTATGTTAAATTAATTTCGGCTGTGGGGTCATTTTTGTCGAAGGGCCGAACTGCCGGACACATTTTTGGAAGAGAAACATCCAATGACTACTTCATCAAAATTTAGTTCTTATTGAGCAAACGATTTCCGACAAGAAGATTTTTATGGGAATTTCCCATACGGTCCTATGTTAAATTAAGTTCTGCTGTGGCGGCCATCTGGTCGGAGGTCTGAAATGCTGGACACAAATTTTGAAGGGGGCCATCCAAGGAACATTCCACCAAAGTTTGGATGCAATTGTGGTTTCTGAGAAGATTAAAATGTGAAATGTGGACGGACGGACGAAAAGTGATGACAATAGTCTAAAGGCCAGGTGAGGTAAAAACGGAAAGTATGTTAAACTACTCCTTGCAATGTAGCTGCAGTTAAAATTTGAGCTCACTTTGACTTATACTAAAGCAGTAATGGACAATTGAAGACATTTCTATTTTTTTTAGCAACAGCAGCCATCTTGAATGGAGGGCGGGGCTGTCGGACACAATTTTGTAAGGAACCCACCCAGGGACCATCCCTGCCAGGTTTGGTTTAAATTAGTTCAGCGGTTTCAGAGAAGAAGATTTAAATGTGATATTTCATCAGAATATGCCTAATTTGAATAATCGGTATAAATAGGCTGAAAGAAAAAATTTACATAAAAACCCGGAATATATGTTAAACTACTCTTTGTCATGTTGCTGCAGTTAAAATTTAGCTCATTTTGACTTACACTAAAGCGGCAATGGACAATTAAAATTTCATCTCCCCTTTTTCCTGTTTTTAGCTTGGTGGCCATCTTGGTTGAAAACCGGGATCAACGGACACGGTTTTGGAAGGGGGCCATCCAAGGACCATTCCACCAAAATTTGGTCTAAATTGGCTCAGTGGTTTCTGAGGAGAAGATTAAAATGTGAAAAGTTTACGACAGACGACGACGACATACGACGGACGACGAACGAAACCTGATGGCTATTTGGCCAGGTGAGCTAAAAAGCTTAATGGAGCTCATGCCTGAAAAAGCTGTCCATAAACTTGCATAATATCCTAAATCAGCTCCCTCCACATGTGTATTTGATTTGTTGAAAACTTTGTTTTTAGTTTTGACTAGTTTAAGTGGATATCCAATTTAACATAAATGAGGGGGACAAAGGCTAAATCATAAAGTTTACTCCAAACGACTACTTTGAACCCACCACTGATATCAATATGTTTAAAA
Organism: Bathymodiolus brooksi; assembly: GCA_963680875.1. NCBI lineage: Eukaryota > Metazoa > Mollusca > Bivalvia > Mytilida > Modiolidae > Bathymodiolus > Bathymodiolus brooksi. Next base: position 93,436,617 of record OY804586.1, read on the forward strand.
AACTCTTATTAAGTTCTGTGCATGTATGTTGGTAAAAATAATACAAAAAATTTCAATAATAATATCACATAATGTTAATTTACATGTAGGACCATTGATCTTTTTCACTTAGTAAGGACAATCTTGTCATTGGTATGGTGATGTAAATAAAAAAGGTTTATCTGATATTTCAATGGGAGTACAACAATATTGTTATACTGATTAAAGTATATGGGCTAATGGGGAAGTCTTTGTCACGATTCGCAAAAGTAAAATTAACAAATAATTAACAATCAATTATCATCTTTACACTTAATATAAACATTTCTAACTGATTTTATCAACATATCACATGCATATGATATAATACAATAGTAATAAGTTAATTAGCACACGGTGAATATTAAGTGTATGTTGAAATGTCTACAAATCCCCGTTCCATGTAAACATGAAGCCTACATGACAATGAAGTGCTATTTCACATGACAAGACAAACACATACAATAAAGATAAAATCTAAAGGCCATCCTTCAATAAACGTAAGCAAAAAGGTAGATTTTAAACCTTTAAATTTCAATAATCGGTATGAAATCTGACAGTTTACAGATACTGTAATTGTCATTATATTATACTTAATTAATCTTTTTAAATAGAAGACTACAATTAGATTGTTAGGGGGGGGGGGGGGGGGGGGGGGGGGGGGGGGGTATGGCTCATTATATACTAAGACTTGTCAGGTTAAAGTTTTTGTTTATTTTTGAGATATTAAAGATATGTTTGTCCCTCACATGTTTTGGTACAATAAATGCATTGACTACAATTGATTTTTAAAGATTACAACCAAGTCATCAATATTAGATATTTACATATATTGTATTTTCGAACTAGATTTCTTTTAATATTAAAAATTCAATATTTTGCGTTATTTTTTTCTATTCTAGCTTCACTTGCCACGCTCATCAGGAAATATAACCTCGTGCGGTATTTTGTCAAGCTTGAAATTCCCGCGCGTGAGTTATATTGCCCGGTGACGATTTCCGGTTTGTTGTTTGTCTCATTTAGTATGTCAACTTACACTTATTAATATTTTCTTTTAATTTTGATTAATTATTTTACTATTAAAATAATATGGAGTAGGCATTGCCTAGATGCGAGCACAGCATTTCTGTCTGGCCAGTGTGTATATATTTGAGTGAAAGTTGAATATCACAAAATAATATGAGTATATATATATAGGCATGGCCTATAGAGAGGACGTTAATATTTGAAATTAAATGATACTAAAAATACCTTTATATTCACTATGACATCCATTGCAAAGTAGAATAGAAAAGTACGAGAACAAAGTATGGATTCTTTTATTGTTGGACTAGGGACAGTGCAAACATTGAAGACTAATTAGTACTAGTACGCAGCTGGTATCAACCATTATAAAGCCTAAAGGGGGTAGTAGACGCCGGTGTCTGTAAAATGAAAGTATGATCTTTTAAGTCCTAAGAAAAGAGTTTTATAACGAACAACAATACAACAATCTATATTCTCATAAACCATCGTAATACATTGGTATAGAGATACAATATATACAGAAAATAAATAAAAACAATAAATACAATAATAACAATAGTATTTACTCAGGAGGTAGTAAACTAGAATTAATGTTTCTGATCAACTGACAGAGTTTCCTTAATTTTGATTGTATTTTACTACTTATTATTTCTTTAAATTTCAAAACATTAATTCTAGTTAAGTACCGCTTTTCAATGGATGATTCTCTTTTGTCATGGAAATAACTGCATCGCATAAAATAATGAAATTCGTCCCCAATTTGATTTTCTTGACAGAGTTGACATTTTCTATTTTCCCTTGCGATATTATTCCATCTTCCAGTTTCTATGGGTAATTTTGTATTGGTGGTTCTAAATTTGCAAAAAGTGAAAATGATAGATTATGCCTTTTTCCCCTTCTGATAACTTCATTGTCTCCTATAGCTACACTAACAGCATTGGCCGTAAAATTTTCAACTACAAAGAAGCATTGCAAGATATTAACATAAAAGAGTACATTAAGAACCCTCTGACTTGTGACTGCTCCCACTCTCCTTTTCAATACAACCCATCTGGGCATGTAATCACTGGTGATCTGAATATCATTCAACATGAGAGTCTCCGAAAGGTGATTTCTCATGGTCCTAAATTCAGAGAACCTCAACACATCAATTGGAAACATAATTTCAAGATAATTATGGATGCTGTTGAAGATTATGCCAGAAGGTGGATAAAGAGAGAAGTAGACCAAGATCCTGAGTTAGAGTCCTTGTCAGACTGGGTTAGAACAATTAGGTCTCTAGTACAAGGTCGGATTCACAAACTAAAAAATTGTGTTAATAGGCGACCTAAGTCTGTATTTAAAGACCAAGAAGCTGTTAAGTGTCTTTCCTCTCTTCATGACAAATATGTTGTCGTTCCTGCGGACAAGGCTTCCAAAAATATCGTGTTTGTATGTAAATCATATTACTTCGAATGTCTAATCAAGGAATTAGGCATAAATAGCAACACCTCTAGTAATACCACATACAAACCAACTTCGTTCGACAAAGATGAAATCCTAGCTAACCACAGATCATTCATGACCTCTTTAAACATTCCCTCTGGTAAAGAGTCTGAGGATTTACCCTATTTATATTGGATACCTAAACTCCATAAGACACCATACAAAGAAAGGTACATAGCGGGATCATCAACTTGTTCGACGAAAGAATTGTCTATTCACCTGACAAAGATTCTGTCTACAGTAAAAGAGGGACAACAGAAATATTGTGAAACTGTTTACTCGCGTAGTGGCATAAATCACATGTGGATTTTGAAAAACTCTAAAGATCTTTTGGATAACCTGAAATCAAGATCTTTCTCTCAGGTATCCTCCATCAAAACTTTTGATTTTTCAACTCTATATACCACCCTACCGCATGACAAATTAAAAACCCGCTTAAAAGAAACAATTCATAAAGCTTTTAGTCATAGAAACTATGGCTCAAAATTTGTTGTGTTAGGCTACAATTCCACATATTTTTCAAACAAAATTCATAAAGGTAAAACATGCTACTCCGAGGAACAAGTGATCAGTATGCTGGAGTTCCTCATCGATAACATATTTGTCTCCTTTGGAGGGACACTGTTTCAGCAGGTCGTCGGCATACCAATGGGTACGAATTGTGCCCCTCTTCTAGCCGATTTATTTTTATACTCATACGAGTCGGAGTTTCTTCAAAAGCTTGTAAAAGATAAGAAGATTCATGAAGCTAGAGCCTTTAATTTCACATACAGGTATATTGATGACGTTTTATCTATCAATAATTCTAGATTTGCAGAATTTCTTCCATTGATATATCCTCCAGAGCTGGAAGTTAAAGAGACCACCGATACAGCTTCGTCCGCATCATTTTTGGACTTATACCTCGAATTTGACGACAGTGGTCAACTCAGTACTAAAATTTATGATAAGCGGGACGACTTCAATTTTAAAATCATACATTTTCCAAACATGTGCAGCAATATACCAGCTTCTCCTGCATATGGTGTTTACATCTCGCAATTGATTCGCTATGCAAGGGCCAGTAGCAATTATTCTGATTTCCTGAAACGTCATCTTCATCTGAGAAACAGGCTACTGGACCAGGGCTATAAAAAGATTCGTCTTATTCGATCTTTTAAAAAGTTTATATTCCGATACCAATATCTTGTCGAAATATATTCCGTCTCTGCAGAAATAATTATAAGCGATGCATTTTCATATAGTGAAAATGTATAAAGATAAAGAAGTCCAAAATGTCAAGAATTTTTTTGTCAATGTGTGACGTAAAAGTATTTTTGACATTTGCGTCACCGAATATGGTACTGCTTTGACAACTATTTTACCTATTTTGTTCCTGTATTTAAATATTGTTACAGTGACAGCCGGAACCTTTGAACCGTATTGAGAGCGGGAGGTTTGGCGCCTTAAAATCTGATTCAACCCACCATTTCTTTAGAAATGCCTGTACCAAGTCAGGGTCATTACGGTTTTCACAGTTTTCCGGTTGTTGACTGATTTTGTCTGTTTATATAATTATGAGTTTTGACTTTCCCTTTATAAGATTGTTCGGAGTTCGGTAATTTTGTTATTACCTTTATTCATACATGGCATTTGTTGCTTTTTCAATATTTTTTTGCTTTGTTAATTTAAACTTTCCATTTTTTGTAAAAGTAACACCTAAATAATTAAATTCGGTCACAGTTTCAATTTATTTTCATCATACAGGAAGTGTACATTTTCTGCAGTTCGACTTGTGAAAAAAACCATCATTTTTGTTTTGTCAATGTTTACTTTAAGCTTCCACAATTTACTGTATTCATAAAAATTATTTAGTAAAGTTTGTAACCCATCAGAAGTCTCTGACATTAGAACAGTGTCGTCTGCGTATAAAAGGGCGAACATTTTTAAATATATTTCCAATTGTGCTTCTAGTTCGCTAGAAATACTTTCTAAACCTGTAATATTCTTGTCTTCCATAAACTGTTCAAGGTCATTTAAAAATACTGCAAATAAGAAAGGGGACAAGTTTTCACATGGTCTAACGCCGATTTCACTTGAAAAGAAATCTGACTTGTTTTCATTATGAACAATACATGATTTAATACTATTATACATATTTACTATAAAATTATACATTTTTCCATTTATTTTATTTAATGACAACTTATATCACAATGTTACCCTCCACATATTGTCGAATGTTTTTTCGTAGTCTACGAATGCGCAGTACATTTCCTTTTTTTTCTTTTTTCTTATCTCAAAAAAAGGCATGAATACTATATATACAATCTAAAGTAGAATAGCCTTTACGAAAACCACATTGATTTTCATTCAACAATAAGAAACTTTCTGAATAAGTATTTAATCTATTATTTAAGATTGCAGTGAACAGTTTATCCAAACAGCTGAGAATTGTAATCGGTCGATAAATTTTGGGGTCATTTGTGTTACCTTTATTTTTATAAAAAGGTTTTATAGTTCCTAATAACCAGCTTTCCGGAATAATCCCGGTGTCAAACATTAAATTAAAAAGCTTTCCGTAAATATCAACAAACTGGTTACTAGTAGTTTTCATATATTCATTGATTACGAAAATATCAATTAATTTTGCCTATGCCATGCTATGTACAGCCGATACATGTTCATGAAGTGTAAATGATGAATGACGTACGATCAGGGTCGTCTTATCAGCAATATAGGCCCCGGTCAAAGCAGTGCATTGAGGCCCCTATCTATACAAACACTCACAGAAATAAAACTGTAAATGGTCGATAAATTAAACATATATTTCTTGTATTGATACTTCCAACAAAATCAGTGTTTAAAAATAAAAAAATGATGCCGTATACAACATACATAGATTATTAGCATGGGGTTCATTTGCTTGTTGGACCACCGGGCAATTGCCCATTGTGTCCATACATAAGACCGCACTGCGTACGGTTACTCTAAACTGATAATCTTCATTTCGACATTTTAAAGTATGTGTATTTGGGCCAATATTATGCTATCTCCAAGTGAACAAAATAGTTTTTAATCTTAAAAGAATTATATAGGTACCGCTTTCATCAGACATGTCTCTACTTTCACATACAAAATATTTATCAATATTCAATATTTTTTTTGTTGGAAAAAGCACAGTAGAGGCGTGATATATATATTAAGGAAATATTCAGTATCGAAATCATACTCTTTAAAATTATCTGTGACAAGATTATACAGAGACATATATTCCTTCTTGTGTAATGTTATTACCTTTTAAAGTTTCAACAACATGCTGGTTAATAATTTTATAGCATCTATTTAAGAAAGACTGAGAATAATAAATAATAACAGATATACATATAGTATGAACGGCATAATTAATAGTTAAATAAATAAAATTCATTGTGTCTTACTATTCTAAACCATTTTCGGCAGATGTTGGTAGTATTCAAATATTTTGTAGGATCAGACTGACGGAAAATCTTTCAAAACCTTTGTACACGGAACCACTGTCATATTTGGTCATTTTGTGATGATATGCATGCATATCAAATTAACCAATGCTTAAGCTGTAAATAATAGCTTAAGGATACGATATGCTATATTTTTTTCGTAGTGTTGGAAAAAAGGTGGAAATATTCTGTCCCCGAGTACCTGTGGGCAAATATTCTCTCCTCTTACTATGTAAACAAATATTCTTTTCTTTATATTTGTTCACAATGTATCTATAGATATTGTGTATAATTTCTGTTTTTCTTCTTTTGGGTAGTAAGATGAATAAACAAATGGGTACTGATAGAAATAATTAACACTAACAGAAATAAGGAAAAACTAATGCGTTCCTTGTTCCTTGCAAGCACATTATGGTTAGAAAGTGAGGGGGGGAGGGGAAGTGGTTAACGCCCAAAATAATGTATTTTATTTCGAGTCTGATATTGCTAAGGTTTTTCCCTTCAGACCTACCTGTAGTTCTTATGATTCTGAGAGAAAAAAAAGTCAAAAAGTGAACCAAAAAGGACCAGAAAAGAAAGTGAACAAATGTGGCAAACTTGGATTAACAGCATTGGGGAGACTTTAAGGAGATGTTTTGTGATATTTATTTGGAATTACCATTATTCAGCACAACTAAACCGTACGAAAGGTAGGAATTAAGTATAAATATGAAAACTATAGAATTGAAGTGAGGTGGTATAGCGCGGGTGTCATCCCTTGTGATATTTTAGTACCGCACATTGATAGTAGGGTTAAAATTATTGATAACGAAAGGCAGGGAGCAAGTCCCTGTGATCTCCTCCTAGTTAGTGTACGTCTTCAGTACGCCAGTGTTGTATTAATCAAAGTTTTGATCGATCCGAGTAAATATTAGACCACCCGCGTAGATTCTGCAAAAAATAAAACAAAACAAAAACACACCAAGGCGAGTTTTTCTACAACGGCTGAAAATGGTCCAAAAATAAATTTGATATTTTCTGAAAATATTGTAGTTCAAAATTAAATCAAATTTATTCTATAATCATCTTTTACTAATCCGTAACTAGAAAGGTTTTTATCCAATAATCTGGACACACTTGAAAAAAGTGCTGTGTTTGTTTACATGTCGTCACGATTTACGAAATTGACGCAGTTGCAAATGAAATATAGATGTCGTTTTGAATTTGTTCGACTTGGGAATGAAAATACAAGATTTTAATTAAAATTCGGCGAAATGTTGTTGACGACTTTGGCCTATGTCAGTATGAATAACATGACGTCATGACTTTGATAGCGAAATGTCATTCTGATTAATTTAACAATGCAAGCACCTATTATTGTCTTTTGTTACGTAAATACGATTTTTAGAAGTTCATGATATCATTTTAGTTTTAAAATCATGTATTGGAGACTTTTTTTTTATTTTTGGCATTCTCTCCGTGACACGCCAACTTTTATCAACTCCGGACTAATGGATTTCAATCTCATCATTAGGCAGACCCAACTGTGTGTTGCATGCGCATGCCCATGTTGCTGTAGAGCTCTCTGTGCTTGCTATAATATAACAAATATTCGATGTGACTGTGGTCAATAAACAAGAATATATTCCCTCGGTACCTCGAATTGCACTAGTCGGTATACCCGAAATAAAAGCAAAACTAATAGAGCACCTTGTTCCTTCCCTTGAAAATCAAATAGCTGAAGTTATACAACCTTTAAAACAAGACATAGTACATCTCGAAGACAAAATTACAGAAACTGACATGAGAACGGACGATCTTGAGCAGTATTGCAGACGGCATAGCTTAAGGATTTCTGGCATACCGGAATCGCATAAAGAACACACTGATATGCTCATCTGTGAATTTCTAAAGAATGAACTAAATATTGAAATAAACATGGGCAATATCGATCGTTCGCATCGTGTAGGTCAGAAAAAACCCAACTTAAATAGGCCTATAGCTGTACGGTTTATTAATTACCGCCTCAAAGAACACGTATACGCTAATCGAATGTACTTTAAAAAAGGGTTATTATATTAACGAATCATTATCCAAAGGAAGATCTAGTTTATTCTATAAGGCTAGACAACTAAAGAAACAAAAGTTAATCCTTGATACGTGGAAAAGAGATGGTAACATTTGTGTAAAAACCCTAGATAGTACCGTTAAAGTATGTTCACGGGAAAGTCAATTGCCGATCACCTTTGCTCCAAAGACTTTGGTTCCTAAGCCATTCAAAACTGGGCAGAAACCAAAACCAAACGAACAAGAACCAGCTCACAAGTCCAGGAACAATGCCGTAATTGCAAGAGAAGTCGAGGTTCATACCAATCCTGAACCTTGTACAGTAAACAACGGGGGTGAAGAAATTGAACTCCTTTTGTCTACAGTAAATTTAAATTCAAACATAAACTTAAATTTTTTGTAAATGTTAACTTCTCAGGGAAACTCCAATCTATACTGTTTACTTCTGTGTTACTTTAAGCAACTTTACATTCAGTCTATTAATAATATTAGTAAATAATAAACTTGCTTGTCATTTTACTGTTTTAAGGGAAATTCCAATTTATACTGGTGTAATATTAAGCAAATTTACACTCTATTAATAATATAACCAGAGAGATATCACTGATATTTGTAAACCAGTCAAACCTAATCAATGGGCAAAGTTGGAATTTAATATTCTATAAATAGAAACTATATGGATTACCTTAATTGGCTTTCTCCTTATCTATCATTTATCTTTTAAATGCATGTGTATTATATTAATTTTTATGTTTTTGTGTAATTCTTTGTTTGTATTCTCAATTCTTCAGAATATTTTTTGTTCGGTATTTTTCATTTCAAATTAATTGTGATTTTTTGAGTCATGTGATATATGCAATCTACTTGGTCAAGGTCATGTCAGTATTATTATTAGCACATGATGTTACTGGATTACATGGAACCAATGGATTACCACCTACAACATGTATTAAACTATTCAATACATATGTACTTCCACACCTTCTCTATGGATTGGAAACATTCATTTCAACTTATTAGAAAGTTTTCACCCTAGCTTTGTGAGAAAAATTCATTGTCTACCATCTCGGTCAGTTAGAGGAATTACCTACTTATTGCTAGGAGTGAGACCTATTACCGCAGAAATCCACATTAGACAACTCAAATTATTATGTAGCATTATCAGAAATGAAAATGTAACGACAAAGAACATTCTATTGAGACAGATACATACAAAGTCCGATGATTCGAACAGTTGGTTTACCCATATCATCAATTTGCTTGAGCACTATGACCTGCCTACCATAAAAACAGTATTACATATAGTACCGTGTAAGATAACGTGGAAAAGAGAAGTTAAACTAGCAGTAGATAAACTCTGGAATCAGAAACTGATCTCTGACTGTTCTCAAAAATCATCTTTAGCTTTCTATGAAACCGCAATCTTGTCCATCGGAAACGTCCATAGAATCTGGACCACAGTTCAAAACAACATAAAAGATGTGCGCGTGGTGGAATTAAGGCTAGATTACTAACAGGTACATATATACTCCAATGCAATCGTAGCAAATTTAACCAACATGAAGTAAGTGCGACTTGTCCTCTCTGTCAACTGGAAGATGAGGACACACTTCACTTTCTCATTAAATGTAATGCTCTCTATGCCTATCGCATGGAATCCATGAAGGAACTGAAAGATATTATTAGTGACATTGATAAATCCGTCTGGAGAATTCTGTCAAATGACTTTAATCTACTGACCAATGTAATCGTAGAGCGGATATACTAATTAGACGAAATCTACTAAAGTGCAATGATGGGTTCACTCTGACTACATTTACAGGTTCACTCTGAATACATTAATAGGTTCACCCTGACTAAAATTACAGGTTCACTCTGACTACAATTACAGGTTCACTCTGACTACATATACTGGTTCACCATGACTACATCACCTGGTTCACCCTGACTAAAATTACAGGTTCACCCTGACTAAAATTACAGGTTCACTCTGACTACACATACAGGTTCACCCTGACTACAATTACAGATTCACTCTGACTACAATTACAGGTTCACTCTGACTACATATACTGGTTCACCCTGACTACATCAACTGGTTCACCCTGACTAAAATTACAGGTTCACCCTGACTAAAATTACAGGTTCACCCTGACTACATATACAGGTTCACTCTGACTACAATTACAGGTTCACTCTGACTACATATACAGGTTCACTCTGACTACATCACCTGGTTCACTCTGACTACATCACCTGGTTCACCCTGACTAAAATTACAGGTTCACCCTGACTAAAATTACAGGTTCACTCTGACTACATATACAGGTTCACCCTGACTACAATTATATGTTCACTCTGACTACATATACAGGTTCACTCTGACTACATCACCTGGTTCACCCTGACTAATATTACAGGTTCACCCTGACTAAAATTACAGGTTCACCCTGACTACATATACAGGTTCACTCTGACTACAATTACAGGTTCACTCTGACTACATATACAGGTTCACTCTGACTACATCACCTGGTTCACTCTGACTACATCACCTGGTTCACCCTGACTAAAATTACAGGTTCACCCTGACTAAAATTACAGGTTCACTCTGACTACATATACAGGTTCACCCTGACTACAATTATATGTTCACTCTGACTACATATACAGGTTCACTCTGACTACAATTATAGGTTCACTCTGACTACAATTACAGTTTCACTCTGACTACAATTACAGGTTCATTACGACTACATCTACAGGTTCACTCTTGACTACATCTATGATTTACAGGTTCACTCTGACTAAATTGACAGGTTCACTCTGACTACATTAACTGGTTCACCCTGACTACATTTCCATGTTCTCTCCGACTACAATTACAGGTTCAATCTGACTACATCAACTGGTTCACCCTGACTACATTTACAGGTTCGCTCTGATTACATCTACATGTTCACTCTGACTACAATTACAAGTTCACTCTGACTACAATTACAGGTTCACTCCGACCACAATTACAGGTTCACTCTGATTACATCTACAGGTTCACTCTGACTACAATTACAGGTTCACTCCGACTACAATTACAGGTTCATTACATCTACATCTACAGGTTCACTCTGACTACATCTATGATTTACAGGTTAACTCTGACTAAATTTGCAGGTTAACTCTGACTACATTAACTGGTTCACCCCGACTACATTTCCATGTTCTCTCCGACTACAATTACAGGTTCACTCTGACTACATCAACTGGTTCACCCTGACTACATTTACAGGTTCGCTCTGATTACATCTACAGGTTCACTCTGACTACAATTACAGGTTCACTCCGACTACAATTACAGGTTCACTCTGATTACATCTACATGTTCACTCTGACTACAATTACAAGTTCACTCTGACTACAATTACAGGTTCACTCCGACCACAATTACAGGTTCACTCTGATTACATCTACAGGTTCACTCTGACTACAATTACAGGTTCACTCCGACTACAATTACAGGTTCATTACATCTACATCTACAGGTTCACTCTGACTACATCTATGATTTACAGGTTAACTCTGACTAAATTTGCAGGTTAACTCTGACTACATTAACTGGTTCACCCCGACTACATTTCCATGTTCTCTCCGACTACAATTACAGGTTCACTCTGACTACATCAACTGGTTCACCCTGACTACATTTACAGGTTCGCTCTGATTACATCTACAGGTTCACTCTGACTACAATTACAGGTTCACTCCGACTACAATTACAGGTTCACTCTGATTACATCTACAGGTTCAATCTGACTACAATTACAGGTTCATTACGACTACATCTACAGGTTCACTCTGACTACATCTATGATTTACAGGTTAACTCTGACTAAATTTACAGGTTCACTCTGACTACATTAACTGGTTCACCCTGATAACATTTCCATATTCTCTCCGACTACAATTACAGTTTCACTCTGACTACATCAACTGGTTCACCCTGACTACATTTACAGGTTCGCTCTGATTACATCTACAGGTTCACTCTGACTACAATTACAGGTTCACTCTGACTACAATTACAGGTTCTTTCCGACTACAATTACAGGTTCACTCTGATTACAATTACAGGTTCACTCTGATTACATCTACAGGTTCACTCTGACTACAATTACAGGTTCACTCCGACTACAATTACAGGTTCATTACAACTACATCTACAGGTTCACTCTGACTAAATCTATGATATACAGGTTCACTCTGACTAAATTTACAGGTTCACCCTGACTACATTAACTGGTTCACCCTGACTACATTTCCAGGTTCACTCCGTCTACAATTACAGGTTCACTCTGACTACATCAACTGGTTCACCCTGACTACATTTACAGGTTCGCTCTGATTACATCTACAGGTTCACTCTGACTACAATTACTGGTTCACTCTGACTACAATTACAGGTTCACTCCGACTACAATTACAGGTTCACTCTGATTACATCTACAGGTTCACTCTGACTACAATTACAGGTTCACTCCGACTACAATTACAGGGTCATTACGACTACATCTACAGGATCACTCTGACTACATCTATGATTTACAGGTTCACTCTGACTAAATTTACAGGTTCAGTCTGACTACATTAACTGGTTCACCCTGATTACATTTCCAGGTTCACTCCATCTACAATTACAGGTTCACTCCGTCTACAATTACAGGTTCACTCTGACTACATCAAGTAGTTCACACTGACTACATTTACATGTTCGCTCTGATTACATCTACAGGTTCACTCTGACTACAATTACAGCTTCACTCTGACTACTATTGCAGGTTCACTCCGACTACAATTAGAGGTTCACTCTGATTACATCTACAGGTTCACTCTGACTACAATTACAGGTTCACTCTGACTACAATTAGAGGTTCACTCCGACTACAATTACAGGTTCACTCTGATTACATCTACAGGTTCACTCTGACTACAATTACAGGTTCACTCCGACTACAATTACAGGTTCATTACAACTACATCTACAGGTTCACTCTGACTAAATCTATGATATACAGGTTCACTCTGACTAAATTTACAGGTTCACCCTGACTACATTAACTGGTTCCCCCTGACTACATTTCCAGGTTCACTCCGTCTACAATTACAGGTTCACTCTGACTACATCAACTGGTTCACCCTGACTACATTTACAGGTTCGCTCTGATTACATCTACAGGTTCACTCTGACTACAATTACTGGTTCACTCTGACTACAATTACAGGTTCACTCCGACTACAATTACAGGTTCACTCTGATTACATCTACAGGTTCACTCTGACTACAATTACAGGTTCACTCCGACTACAATTACAGGGTCATTACGACTACATCTACAGGTTCACTCTGACTACATCTATGATTTACAGGTTCACTCTGACTAAATTTACAGGTTCAATCTGACTACATTAACTGGTTCACCCTGATTACATTTCCAGGTTCATTCCATCTATAATTACAGGTTCACTCCGTCTACAATTACAGGTTCACTCTGACTACATCAAGTAGTTCACCCTGACTACATTTACATGTTCGCTCTGATTACATCTACAGGTCACTCTGACTACAATTACAGGTTCACTCTGACTACAATTGCAGGTTCACTCCGACTACAATTAGAGGTTCACTCTGATTACATCTACAGGTTCACTCTGACTACAATTACAGGTTCACTCTGACTACAATTAGAGGTTCACTCCGACTACAATTACAGGTTCACTCTGTCTAAATTAACTGGTTCACTCAGACTACATTAACTGATTCACTCTAAGAATAACTACATGTTCACTCTGACTACATCAACTGGTTCACCCTGACTACATTTACAGGTTCGCTCTGATTACATCTACAGGTTCACTCTGACTACAATTACTGGTTCACTCTGACTACAATTACAGGTTCACTCCGACTACAATTACAGGTTCACTCTGATTACATCTACAGGTTCACTCTGACTACAATTACAGGTTCACTCCGACTACAATTACAGGGTCATTACGACTACATCTACAGGTTCACTCTGACTACATCTATGATTTACAGGTTCACTCTGACTAAATTTACAGGTTCAGTCTGACTACATTAACTGGTTCACCCTGATTACATTTCCAGGTTCATTCCATCTACAATTACAGGTTCACTCCGTCTACAATTACAGGTTCAGTCTGACTACATCAAGTAGTTCACCCTGACTACATTTACATGTTCGCTCTGATTACATCTACAGGTCACTCTGACTACAATTACAGGTTCACTCTGACTACAATTGCAGGTTCACTCCGACTACAATTAGAGGTTCACTCTGATTACATCTACAGGTTCACTCTGACTACAATTACAGGTTCACTCTGACTACAATTAGAGGTTCACTCCGACTACAATTACAGGTTCACTCTGTCTAAATTAACTGGTTCACTCAGACTACATTAACTGATTCACTCTAAGAATAATTACATGTTCACTCTGACTACATCAACTGGTTCACCCTGACTACATTTACAGGTTCGCTCTGATTACATCTACAGGTTCACTCTGACTACAATTACTGGTTCACTCTGACTACAATTACAGGTTCACTCCGACTACAATTACAGGTTCACTCTGATTACATCTACAGGTTCACTCTGACTACAATTACAGGTTCACTCCGACTACAATTACAGGGTCATTACGACTACATCTACAGGTTCACTCTGACTACATCTATGATTTACAGGTTCACTCTGACTAAATTTACAGGTTCAGTCTGACTACATTAACTGGTTCACCCTGATTACATTTCCAGGTTCACTCCATCTACAATTACAGGTTCACTCCGTCTACAATTACAGGTTCACTCTGACTACATCAAGTAGTTCACACTGACTACATTTACATGTTCGCTCTGATTACATCTACAGGTTCACTCTGACTACAATTACAGCTTCACTCTGACTACAATTGCAGGTTCACTCCGACTACAATTAGAGGTTCACTCTGATTACATCTACAGGTTCACTCTGACTACAATTACAGGTTCACTCTGACTACAATTAGAGGTTCACTCCGACTACAATTACAGGTTCACTCTGATTACATCTACAGGTTCACTATGACTACAATTACAGGTTCACTCCGACTACAATTACAGGTTCATTACAACTACATCGACAGGTTCACTCTGACTAAATCTATGATATACAGGTTCACTCTGACTAAATTTACAGGTTCACCCTGACTACATTAACTGGTTCACCCTGACTACATTTCCAGGTTCACTCCGTCTACAATTACAGGTTCACTCTGACTACATCAACTGGTTCACCCTGACTACATTTACAGGTTCGCTCTGATGACATCTACAGGTTCACTCTGACTACAATTACTGGTTCACTCTGACTACAATTACAGGTTCACTCCGACTACAATTACAGGTTCACTCTGATTACATCTACATGTTCACTCTGACTACAATTACAGGTTCACTCCGACTACAATTACAGGGTCATTACGACTACATCTACAGGTTCACTCTGACTACATCTATGATTTACAGGTTCACTCTGACTAAATTTACAGGTTCAGTCTGACTACATTAACTGGTTCACCCTGATTACATTTCCAGGTTCACTCCATCTACAATTACAGGTTCACTCCGTCTACAATTACAGGTTCACTCTGACTACATCAAGTAGTTCACCCTGACTACATTTACATGTTCGCTCTGATTACATCTACAGGTCACTCTGACTACAATTACAGGTTCACTCTGACTACATTTGCAGGTTCACTCCGACTACAATTAGAGGTTCACTCTGATTACATCTACAGGTTCACTCTGACTACAATTACAGGTTCACTCTGACTACAATTAGAGGTTCACTCCGACTACAATTACAGGTTCACTCTGTCTAAATTAACTGGTTCACTCAGACTACATTAACTGATTCACTCTAAGAATAATTACATGTTCACTCTGACTACATCAACTGGTTCACCCTGACTACATTTACAGGTTCGCTCTGATTACATCTACAGGTTCACTCTGACTACAATTACTGGTTCACTCTGACTACAATTACAGGTTCACTCCGACTACAATTACAGGTTCACTCTGATTACATCTACAGGTTCACTCTGACTACAATTACAGGTTCACTCCGACTACAATTACAGGGTCATTACGACTACATCTACAGGTTCACTCTGACTACATCTATGATTTACAGGTTCACTCTGACTAAATTTACAGGTTCAGTCTGACTACATTAACTGGTTCACCCTGATTACATTTCCAGGTTCACTCCATCTACAATTACAGGTTCACTCCGTCTACAATTACAGGTTCACTCTGACTACATCAAGTAGTTCACACTGACTACATTTACATGTTCGCTCTGATTACATCTACAGGTTCACTCTGACTACAATTACAGCTTCACTCTGACTACAATTGCAGGTTCACTCCGACTACAATTAGAGGTTCACTCTGATTACATCTACAGGTTCACTCTGACTACAATTACAGGTTCACTCTGACTACAATTAGAGGTTCACTCCGACTACAATTACAGGTTCACTCTGATTACATCTACAGGTTCACTATGACTACAATTACAGGTTCACTCCGACTACAATTACAGGTTCATTACAACTACATCGACAGGTTCACTCTGACTAAATCTATGATATACAGGTTCACTCTGACTAAATTTACAGGTTCACCCTGACTACATTAACTGGTTCACCCTGACTACATTTCCAGGTTCACTCCGTCTACAATTACAGGTTCACTCTGACTACATCAACTGGTTCACCCTGACTACATTTACAGGTTCGCTCTGATGACATCTACAGGTTCACTCTGACTACAATTACTGGTTCACTCTGACTACAATTACAGGTTCACTCCGACTACAATTACAGGTTCACTCTGATTACATCTACAGGTTCACTCTGACTACAATTACAGGTTCACTCCGACTACAATTACAGGGTCATTACGACTACATCTACAGGTTCACTCTGACTACATCTATGATTTACAGGTTCACTCTGACTAAATTTACAGGTTCAGTCTGACTACATTAACTGGTTCACCCTGATTACATTTCCAGGTTCACTCCATCTACAATTACAGGTTCACTCCGTCTACAATTACAGGTTCACTCTGACTACATCAAGTAGTTCACCCTGACTACATTTACATGTTCGCTCTGATTACTTCTACAGGTCACTCTGACTACAATTACAGGTTCACTCTGACTACATTTGCAGGTTCACTCCGACTACAATTAGAGGTTCACTCTGATTACATCTACAGGTTCACTCTGACTACAATTACAGGTTCACTCTGACTACAATTAGAGGTTCACTCCGACTACAATTACAGGTTCACTCTGTCTAAATTAACTGGTTCACTCAGACTACATTAACTGATTCACTCTAAGAATAATTACATGTTCACTCTCACTACATTTACAGGTTCACCCTGACTACTCTTTTAAGTTCACTCTGACTACGCTTACTGGTTCACTCAGACTACACTGTCAGATTCACTCTGATTACACTTACTGGTTCACTCTGACGACTACGGCTCCATATACAGTCACACTACACTTACTGTTTCACTCTGACGACTACAACTCCAGATACAGTCAGACTACCCTTACATGTTCACACCGACAACACTTCCAAGTTCGCTCTGATTACACCTATTGATTCATTCCGACTACAATTCTAAGTTCAGCTCTACTGAGTGGATCATTCCAACTACACTTACAGGTTCACTCCGACTACACTTCCAAGTTCACTCTGTCTACACTCTCTGGTTCACTCCGACTAAACTCCCAGGTTCACTACAAATATACTCATTACTTCACTTTGATTACACTTACTGGTTCACTCAGACTACACTTTCAGGTTAATTTTGACTACACTTTTTGGTTCACTCCGACTACACTTTCAGATTCACTACAAATACACTCATTGGTTCACTCCGCCTACACTTCCAAGTTAACTCTTGACTACAATTATATGTTTACTCCGACTACAGTTACTAGTTCACTCGGACCACACTTCCAGGTTCACTCCAACTACAATTACAGGTTCACGCTGACTACTCTTCCAAGTTCACTCTGACTACACTCACTGGTTCACTCTGACTATACTTCCAGGTTCACTCTGACTACATTAACTGGTTCACCCCGAATACACTTCCAGGTTTACTCCGACTACATTTACAGGTTTACTCTGACTACATTTACAGGTTTACACTGACTACAATTACAGATTCACCCCGACTACAATTATTGGTTCACTCTGACTACGTTTACAGGTTCACTCTGATTACATTTACAGGTTCATGCCGACTACAATTACAGTTTCACTCTACATTTACAGGTTCACTCTGACTACATTAATTGGTTCACCCTGACTACATTTACAGGTTCATTCTGACTACATTGATGATTTACAGGATCACTCTGACTACGTCTACAGGTTCACTCTGACTACATTAACTGGTTCACCGTGACCCCATTTACAGGTTCACTCCGACTACAATTACAGGTTCACTCGGACTACATTAACTGGTTCACCTTGACTACATTTACAAGTTCACTCTGACTACATATACAGGTTCACTCTGACTACAATTACAGGTTCATTACGATTACAATTACAGGTTCACTCTGACTACATTAACTGGTTCACTCTGACTACATATACAGGTTCACTCTGACTACAATTACAGGTTCATTACGACTACAATTACAGGTTCACTCTGACTACATTAACAGGTTCACTCTGACTACATTTACAGGTTCACTCTGACTACTCTTCCAGGTTCACTCTGACTACACTTACTGGTTTACCCTGACGACTACACCTTCAGATGCAGTCAGACTACACTTACTGGTTCACTCTGACGACTATACCTCCAGATACAGTCAGACTACGCTTACATGTTCACACCGACAACACTTCCAGGTTGGCTCTGATTACACCTATTGATTCATTCCGATTACAATTTTAAGTTCAGCTCGACTACTGAATGGATCATTCCAACTACACTTACAGGTTCACTCCGACTACACTTCCAAGTTCACTCTGTCTACACTCTCTGGTTCACTCCGACTAAACTCCCAGGTTCACTACAAATATACTCATTACTTCACTTTGATTACACTTACTGGTTCACTCAGACTACACTTTCAGGTTAATTTTGACTACACTTTTCGGTTCACTCCGACTACACTTTCATATTCACTACAAATACACTCATTGGTTCACTCCGCCTACACTTCCAAGTTAACTCTTGACTACAATTATATGTTTACTCCGACTACAGTTACTAGTTCACTCGGACCACACTTCCAGGTTCACTCCAACTACAATTACAGGTTCACGCTGACTACTCTTCCAAGTTCACCCTGACTACACTCACTGGTTCACTCTGACTATACTTCCAGGTTCACTCTGACTACTTTAACTGGTTCACCCCGAATACACTTCCAGGTTTACTCCGACTACATTTACAGGTTTACACTGACTACAATTACAGATTCACCCCGACTACAATTATAGGTTCACTCTGACTACGTTGACAGGTTCACTCTGATTACATTTACAGGTTCATGCCGACTACAATTACAGTTTCACTCTACATTTACAGGTTCACTCTGACTACTTTAACTGGTTCACCCTGACTACATTTACAGGTTCATTCTGACTACATTGATGATTTACAGGATCACTCTGACTACGTCTACAGGTTCACTCTGACTACATTAACTGGTTCACCGTGAACCCATTTACAGGCTCACTCCGACTACAATTACAGGTTCACTCGGACTACATTAACTGGTTCACCTTGACTACATTTACAAGTTCACTCTGACTACATATACAGGTTCACTCTGACTACAATTACAGGTTCATTACGATTACAATTACAGGTTCACTCTGACTACATTAACTGGTTCACTCTGACTACATATACAGGTTCACTCTGACTACAATTACAGGTTCATTACGACTACAATTACAGGTTCACTCTGACTACATTTACTGGTTCACTCTGACTACATTTACAGGTTCACTCTGACTACTCTTCCAAGTTCACTCTGACTACACTTACTGGTTTACCCTGACGACTACACCTTCAGATGCAGTCAGACTACACTTACTGGTTCACTCTGACGACTATACCTCCAGATACAGTCAGACTACGCTTACATGTTCACACCGACAACACTTCCAGGTTGGCTCTGATTACACCTATTGATTCATTCCGATTACAATTTTAAGTTCAGCTCGACTACTGAATGGATCATTCCAACTACACTTACAGGTTCACTCCGACTACACTTCCAAGTTCACTCTGTCTACACTCTCTGGTTCACTCCGACTAAACTCCCGGGTTCACTACAAATATACTCATTACTTCACTTTGATTACACTTACTGGTTCACTCAGACTACACTTTCAGGTTAATTTTGACTACACTTTTCTGTTCACTCCGACTACACTTTCAGATTCACTACAAATACACTCATTGGTTCACTCCGCCTACACTTCCAAGTTAACTCTTGACTACAATTATATGTTTACTCCGACTACAGTTACTAGATCACTCAGACCACACTTCCAGGTTCACTCCAACTACAATTACAGGTTCAATCTGACTACTCTTCCAAGTTCACTCTGACTACACTCACTGGTTCACTCTGACTATACTTCCAGGTTCACTCTGACTACATTAACTGGTTCACCCCGAATACACTTCCAGGTTTACTCTGACTACATTTACAGGTTTACTCTGACTACATTTACAGGTTTACTCTGACTACAATTACAGATTCACCCCGACTACAATTACAGGTTCACTCTGACTACGTTTACAGGTTCACCCTGATTACATTTACAGGTTCATGCCGACTACAATTACAGTTTCACTCTACATTTACAGGTTCACTCTGACTACATTAACTGGTTCACCCTGACTACATTTACAGGTTCATTCTGACTAAATTAACTGGTTCACTCAGACTACATTACCTGGTTCACTCTAAGTATAATTACATGTTCACTCTCACTACATTTACAGGTTCACCCTGACTACTCTTTTAAGTTCACTCTGACTACGCTTACTGGTTCACTCAGACTACACTTTCAGATTCACTCTGACTACACTTACTGGTTCACTCTGACGACTACGGCTCCATATACAGTCACACTACACTTACTGTTTCACTCTGACGACTACACCTCCAGATACAGTCAGACTACCCTTACATGTTCACACCGACAACACTTCCAAGTTCGCTCTGATTACACCTATTGATTCATTCCGACTACAATTTTAAGTTCAGCTCTACTGAGTGGATCATTCCAACTACACTTACAGGTTCACTCCGACTACACTTCCAAGTTCACTCTGTCTACACTCTCTGGTTCACTCCGACTAAACTCCCAGGTTCACTACAAATATACTCATTACTTCACTTTGATTACACTTACTGGTTCACTCAGACTACACTTTCAGGTTAATTTTGACTACACTTTTCGGTTCACTCCGACTACACTTTCAGATTCACTACAAATACACTCATTGGTTAACTCCGCCTACACTTCCAAGTTAACTCTTGACTACAATTATATGTTTACTCCGACTACAGTTACTAGTTCACTCAGACCACACTTCCAGGTTCACTCCAACTACAATTACAGGTTCAATCTGACTACTCTTCCAAGTTCACTCTGACTACACTCACTGGTTCACTCTGACTATACTTCCAGGTTCACTCTGACTACATTAACTGGTTCACCCCGAATACACTTCCAGGTTTACTCCGACTACATTTACAGGTTTACTCTGACTACATTTACAGGTTTACTCTGACTACAATTACAGATTCACCCCGACTACAATTACAGGTTCACTCTGACTACGTTTACAGGTTCACCCTGATTACATTTACAGGTTCATGCCGACTACAATTACAGTTTCACTCTACATTTACAGGTTCACTCTGACTACATTAACTGGTTCACCCTGACTACATTTACAGGTTCATTCTGACTAAATTAACTGGTTCACTCAGACTACATTACCTGGTTCACTCTAAGTATAATTACATGTTCACTCTCACTACATTTACAGGTTCACCCTGACTACTCTTTTAAGTTCACTCTGACTACGCTTACTGGTTCACTCAGACTACACTTTCAGATTCACTCTGACTACACTTACTGGTTCACTCTGACGACTACGGCTCCATATACAGTCACACTACACTTACTGTTTCACTCTGACGACTACACCTCCAGATACAGTCAGACTACCCTTACATGTTCACACCGACAACACTTCCAAGTTCGCTCTGATTACACCTATTGATTCATTCCGACTACAATTTTAAGTTCAGCTCTACTGAGTGGATCATTCCAACTACACTTACAGGTTCACTCCGACTACACTTCCAAGTTCACTCTGTCTACACTCTCTGGTTCACTCCGACTAAACTCCCAGGTTCACTACAAATATACTCATTACTTCACTTTGATTACACTTACTGGTTCACTCAGACTACACTTTCAGGTTAATTTTGACTACACTTTTCGGTTCACTCCGACTACACTTTCAGATTCACTACAAATACACTCATTGGTTCACTCCGCCTACACTTCCAAGTTAACTCTTGACTACAATTATATGTTTACTCCGACTACAGTTACTAGTTCACTCAGATCACACTTCCAGGTTCACTCCAACTACAATTACAGGTTCACGCTGACTACTCTTCCAAGTTCACCCTGACTACACTCACTGGTTCACTCTGACTATACTTCCAGGTTCACTCTGACTACTTTAACTGGTTCACCCCGAATACACTTCCAGGTTTACTCCGACTACATTTACAGGTTTACACTGACTACAATTACAGATTCACCCCGACTACAATTATAGGTTCACTCTGACTACGTTGACAGGTTCACTCTGATTACATTTACAGGTTCATGCCGACTACAATTACAGTTTCACTCTACATTTACAGGTTCACTCTGACTACATTAACTGGTTCACCCTGACTACATTTACAGGTTCATTCTGACTACATTGATGATTTACAGGATCACTCTGACTACGTCTACAGGTTCACTCTGACTACATTAACTGGTTCACCGTGAACCCATTTACAGGCTCACTCCGACTACAATTACAGGTTCACTCGGACTACATTAACTGGTTCACCTTGACTACATTTACAAGTTCACTCTGACTACATATACAGGTTCACTCTGACTACAATTACAGGTTCATTACGATTACAATTACAGGTTCACTCTGACTACATTAACTGGTTCACTCTGACTACATATACAGGTTCACTCTGACTACAATTACAGGTTCATTACGACTACAATTACAGGTTCACTCTGACTACATTTACTGGTTCACTCTGACTACATTTACAGGTTCACTCTGACTACTCTTCCAAGTTCACTCTGACTACACTTACTGGTTTACCCTGACGACTACACCTTCAGATGCAGTCAGACTACACTTACTGGTTCACTCTGACGACTATACCTCCAGATACAGTCAGACTACGCTTACATGTTCACACCGACAACACTTCCAGGTTGGCTCTGATTACACCTATTGATTCATTCCGATTACAATTTTAAGTTCAGCTCGACTACTGAATGGATCATTCCAACTACACTTACAGGTTCACTCCGACTACACTTCCAAGTTCACTCTGTCTACACTCTCTGGTTCACTCCGACTAAACTCCCAGGTTCACTACAAATATACTCATTACTTCACTTTGATTACACTTACTGGTTCACTCAGACTACACTTTCAGGTTAATTTTGACTACACTTTTCGGTTCACTCCGACTACACTTTCAGATTCACTACAAATACACTCATTGGTTCACTCCGCCTACACTTCCAAGTTAACTCTTGACTACAATTATATGTTTACTCCGACTACAGTTACTAGTTCACTCGGACCACACTTCCAGGTTCACTCCAACTACAATTACAGGTTCACGCTGACTACTCTTCCAAGTTCACCCTGACTACACTCACTGGTTCACTCTGACTATACTTCCAGGTTCACTCTGACTACTTTAACTGGTTCACCCCGAATACACTTCCAGGTTTACTTCGACTACATTTACAGGTTTACACTGACTACAATTACAGATTCACCCCGACTACAATTATAGGTTCACTCTGACTACGTTGACAGGTTCACTCTGATTACATTTACAGGTTCATGCCGACTACAATTACAGTTTCACTCTACATTTACAGGTTCACTCTGACTACATTAACTGGTTCACCCTGACTACATTTACAGGTTCATTCTGACTACATTGATGATTTACAGGATCACTCTGACTACGTCTACAGGTTCACTCTGACTACATTAACTGGTTCACCTTGACTACATTTACAAGTTCACTCTGACTACATATACAGGTTCACTCTGACTACAATTACAGGTTCATTACGATTACAATTACAGGTTCACTCTGACTACATTAACTGGTTCACTCAGACTACATATACAGGTTCACTCTGACTACAATTACAGGTTCATTACGACTACAATTACAGGTTCACTCTGACTACATTTACTGGTTCACTCTGACTACATTTACAGGTTCACTCTGACTATGCTTCCAGGTTCACTCTGACTACATTAACTGGTTCACCCCGAATACACTTCCAGGTTTACTCCGACTACATTTACAGGTTTACTCTGACTACATTTACAGGTTTACTCTGACTACAATTACAGATTCACCCCGACTACAATTACAGGTTCACTCTGACTACGTTTACAGGTTCACTCTGATTACATTTACAGGTTCATGCCGACTACAATTACAGTTTCACTCTACATTTACAGGTTCACTCTGACTACATTAACTGGTTCACCCTGACTACATTTACAGGTTCATTCTGACTAAATTAACTGGTTCACTCAGACTACATTACCTGGTTCACTCTAAGTATAATTACATGTTCACTCTCACTACATTTACAGGTTCACCCTGACTACTCTTTTAAGTTCACTCTGACTACGCTTACTGGTTCACTCAGACTACACTTTCAGATTCACTCTGACTACACTTACTGGTTCACTCTGACGACTACGGCTCCATATACAGTCACACTACACTTACTGTTTCACTCTGACGACTACACCTCCAGATACAGTCAGACTACCCTTACATGTTCACACCGACAACACTTCCAAGTTCGCTCTGATTACACCTATTGATTCATTCCGACTACAATTTTAAGTTCAGCTCTACTGAGTGGATCATTCCAACTACACTTACAGGTTCACTCCGACTACACTTCCAAGTTCACTCTGTCTACACTCTCTGGTTCACTCCGACTAAACTCCCAGGTTCACTACAAATATACTCATTACTTCACTTTGATTACACTTACTGGTTCACTCAGACTACACTTTCAGGTTAATTTTGACGACACTTTTCGGTTCACTCCGACTACACTTTCAGATTCACTACAAATACACTCATTGGTTCACTCCGCCTACACTTCCAAGTTAACTCTTGACTACAATTTTATGTTTACTCCGACTACAGTTACTAGTTCACTCAGATCACACTTCCAGGTTCACTCCAACTACAATTACAGGTTCACGCTGACTACTCTTCCAAGTTCACTCTGACTACACTCACTGGTTCACTCTGACTATACTTCCAGGTTCACTCTGACTACATTAACTGGTTCACCCCGAATACACTTCCAGGTTTACTCCGACTACATTTACAGGTTTACACTGACTACAATTACAGATTCACCCCGACTACAATTATAGGTTCACTCTGACTACGTTGACAAGTTCATTCTGATTACATTTACAGGTTTATGCCGACTACAATTACAGTTTCACTCTACATTTACAGGTTCACTCTGACTACATTAACTGGTTCACCCTGACTACATTTACAGGTTCATTCTGACTACATTGATGATTTACAGGATCACTCTGACTACGTCTACAGGTTCACTCTGACTACATTAACTGGTTCACCGTGAACCCATTTACAGGCTCACTCCGACTACAATTACAGGTTCACTCGGACTACATTAACTGGTTCACCTTGACTACATTTACAAGTTCACTCTGACTACATATACAGGTTCACTCTGACTACAATTACAGGTTCATTACGATTACAATTACAGGTTCACTCTGACTACATTAACAGGTTCACTCTGACTACATATACAGGTTCACTCTGGCTACAATTACAGGTTCATTACGACTACAATTACAGGTTCACTCTGACTACATTAACTGGTTCTATCTGACTACATTTACAGGTTCACTCTGACTACTCTTCCAAGTTCACTCTGACTACACTTACTGGTTTACCCTGACGACTACACCTTCAGATGCAGTCAGACTACACTTACTGGTTCACCCTGACGACTATACCTCCAGATACAGTCAGACTACGCTTACATGTTCACACCGACAACACTTCCAGGTTGGCTCTGATTACACCTATTGATTCATTCCGATTACAATTTTAAGTTCAGCTCGACTACTGAATGGATCATTCCAAATACACTTACAGGTTCACTCCGACTACACTTCCACGTTCACTCTGACTAAACTCCCAGGTTCACTACAAATATACTCATTAGTTCACTTCGATTATACTTACTGGTTCACTCAGACTACACTTTCAGATTCACTCTGACTACGTGCACTGGTTCACTCTGACATGCTACTCTTACTGATTCACTCCGATTACACTTCCAAGTTCCCTCCAAATACACTCACTGGTTCACCCGATTACACTTCCAGGTTCTCACTGACTACAATCACTGGTTCATGCTGACACAATCTCCCGATTCACTCCAACTACGCTTCATGGTAACGCCAACTACACTTACATGTTCACTCTGACTACACTTCAAGATTCAATCTGACTACCCTTTCCAGTTCACTCCAACGACACTTCCAGATTTTCTACAAATACACTCATTAGTTCACTTCGCCTACACTTCCAAGGTCACTCAGACTACACTTCCAGGTTCACTCCAACTACACTCACTGGTTTACCCCGACTCAACTTCCAGATGCATTCCAACTACATACACTTACGGGTTCACTTTGACTGCACTTACATGTTCACATTGACTACACTCCAGGTTAACTCTGACTACACTTACTGGTTCACATCGACTACACTCGTTGGTTCGTTTCGACTAGACTTCCAGGTTCACTGACTACACATACTGGTTCATTTCGGCTAAGCTTACAGATTAGGTGCGACTAAAAACCTTAATTGTTCCCTGCGACTACACTTCCAGGTTCTCTGCGACTACACTGCCAGGTTCACTCTTGCTACACTTACTGGTTCTCTCCAACTAAACTGACAGCTTCAATCTGACTACACTTACTCATTCACTCTGACAAAAACTCCCAGTTCACCACGACTACACTTACTGGTCAACTCAGACTACACGTCCATGTTCTCTTCAAACTGACTGTAGGGATTCACTCCGACTACACTTCCAGGTTCACTCTGACTAAACTCATTGGTCCACGCCCACTACAATGCTAGGTTCACTCCGACTACACTCACTGGTTCACTCGACTACACTTCCATGTTCACTCTGATTTCACTTCCACCTGCACTCCGACTACGCTTACAGGTTCACTCGACTACACGTCCAGGTTTGTTTACAAAAGATAATGTCAAAATTGCAGAAATCTGTATTGATGTAATCAGCATGTCACGACCGCAACGTGTCGGCAAAGGAAAGCAGAACAATGTTAAGTGTTTATCAATAGCAAGTGTGGACACAGTAATATGTTGAAAACAGATATTTGTCTAGTCTCACTGTAATAATAGTTGCTCCTTTTCAGCCTCCTTTTAATCCATTAAATCATAGAAACTAAAATAAATAGCTAAGTCGAATACACTGGAAAATCTGATTAAAAAACACAGACAAACATATTGCCAGCCTGCCTTCCTGCCTGTCTATCTGCCCACCTGCCTACCTTTATTTTATATGTCAGTTTTACTACATACCCTTACACAAACTACACTGTATACAGATTCTATGAAGACTCTTGGTGGGTGTATGTATGTGTGGGGGAAGGGGTATCTTATATTTTACTCAAACTTTATAATATATTTTATTCAATCTTTATTATATCTTTTACAAAAACTATATATATTTTACTCAAATTGTATTATATATTTTACTCAAACTTTATCATATATTTAACTCAAACTTTATTATATATTTTACTCAAACTTTATTATATATTTTACTCAAATTTTATTATATATTTTACTCAAATTTTATTATATATTTTACTCAAATTGTATTGTAAGAAATCATGTAACAGCCATGTCTGTAAGTAATTTTACCATTGTAGAACATTATTTATATTGTATTCTAATCTTTATTTACATAGTTCACACAACACGTTTCAAATTCAAAGGGTGCACTCGATATGCCAATTTGTTTTTATCAAAATGTCTTAGTGTCCTTCAATAGTTCATGTGAAAGCAAAAATGAATAGGAAACTATAAGAGTTACTTGATATTTCCACATAGCCATCATGTACTAGTAATAATGAGTTGAAAAGTTTCCGAATTTTCATGATGCATCATACTTTGTGTTTATAGAATTCCAATCTTTTGTTTTAAGTAAAAAGTTGTTAATATAAATAGTACAACATGATGTGTATGGTGTCAGCTAGGCACTCCCATCATATCTATATATATAACATTGTCTAACTTGGAAATGTAGAAAAGGTAACTCTGAGCTAGAAAACATTGTAAATATGGCATACCGGTACATTTACCAACTTTTTCCACTTCTGATACAATTTTGAGGCGTTAAAACACAACTTATGACTACAAAAACAGTTGGGAATTCCTACCTTTGAACTTTGAATATTGCAATAATCAAACTGCATAGCAAATAAATAAAAAATGACAAATTCTATTAAAAAAATGCATGACCATTCTGTCGAAGGTGACTTTAGGGAATGCCAATTCTGCACAAACTGTTTTCTATTTCTTTCTTTTAATGTTATACAAAGTATTCTCCGTGTAAAATATATCGATTTTGTGTTGTTGTTGTTGTTTTTTTCCATTTTTTATTCATTTAAGGAATAAATGTGTTTTTCCTTTAATCAAATTACAAGTCGAACACAACAATTGATTTAAAGTCAGAAAGAATCAAACAATTTTAATGCAAGCTCTAGTGAGCTTTTAAATCTGACATAAGAATATGGATATACAAAAAATAAGACGAAACATGCACACAATAAATTTAAAAAACACTGTGAAATCTAAAAATCCTTCAAGCAAATTTAAAACCAAGCTAAAATATGAAAGCAATTAAAACACAGCAGTAGCACAAACATAATTTAAAAGTACACACACATTGATGTGAGTAAACAAAAAGTATTAATATATAAATAAGACCCATAGAAACTAGTCAAATTTAAAATTATCAATTTCAAAACACATGCATTTATATATCGGCAAATTTAAAACAAAGCAAAAAGTATGAAAACAATTTAAACCTCATGCACAGAAGCTGCAGTGGCATGAGCTGCCATTCCAAGAATCTATTAAACTCTTAAATTGATTGGAAAATGTTTCTTTCCTATAGTGGTCTGGCAGCTCATTCCAAGTTTTTGAAGCATAATATCAATTGCATACCGGGTAGTCTTGACTGTTGATATATGTGCTGTATTGCTGTACCTAAAATTATATTTATTATTTTTTAAAGTTACAATATCATGTAGAAACTCCTTTGACAAGTGTTATAATGCACCTTAATGTGAGAAAATAGGATGTATGATAATAAATATCCCCTTTTACTGACACACACAACTGAAAAAAACACAGTTTTTCAATTTGGGTGCAGGACGTTTCGTAACCTGGTCGTTTCGTACCAGGTCGTTTCGTATCTACATCGTGACGTTTCGTACCGGAGCAAAAATGTATAGTGAGACGTTTCGTACCTTCTCTTCAACTCATAGATTTGTAATAAACTCGTTAATTAAAATGTTGTATGTATAGTTGAAAATCTTTAATCATCACAAGAGTGTACACATACATAAGTCTATACTCAATAAGATTAATGGCGAAGCTTTACATGATGATAGAGTCTATTCCGGGACTACACTTATTTATAATATTTAAAAAAAAAATTGAACACAGAAGATTTAGTTCATATATGCATTAATGAAGAGCTTATGCTTAATTACCCCTATTTTAATTAATTAAACAATTAACTGAACTATTAAGATTTAATTAGGTCACATGCAAGTGAGATGTGTTCATGTACAAGTATATATTGGCAGCACTTTTCTCACTTAATTCCATTCTAAAAATTGACGTCAAAGATGTCATTGTCAGTCAAAGTACTTGTAATTGGACACAGTTTTATTAGAAGACTAGAGTCATAGATGGAGAGAACAAAATCAGAACTGTCAAGCACTATTGATACTAAACTGCATGGCGTAGGCGGAAGACAAGTCCATTCATTGAAACACTTTGATCTTCATGTTGTAAAGAACTTTGAACCAGAGTGAGACATGGTATTTCTACAGATTAGAGAGAATGACATCTGCCAGCAATATTCGGCATCACACACTGCATCAGAGATCATCCAACTTGCAAAACACATTAGGCGCATGGGAGTTTCCACTGTTGTGATTGGATCCAACATAATAATACGACCAACACCAAGAAATATGAAGGAGACAACATATGACAGAAAGAAAAAGAAGATAAACAAGATATGATTATAATCTAACGATTATGAAGTCTCCCAAACCGGCCACTGACACTATCTACCCACATATCAAATGTTCACGTTCAACTGTTTACCTTAAAAGCCCACCGGGCCTGTAAGTTCAAATATTTACAGGCCCACCATCAATTCTACAGGCACGAATTTGAAAATTACATTATTGACCATTAATTCAAACCACCAAAACTCAAAACATGATGATGTACCAAATGTTATGTGGACATGTCAATTATGCATTAGGTAAGACCACAGGCGCTGGTGGCACGGACTTATCACCCCCTTTTTTCTAACGTTCTGTTTACAGATTTATTTTCAATAAAATTTCTTTATTTCTTTATTATTTCATCTCTTTTTACTTATTATAACTTGTTCGTGTCAATATTCATACAATCTTATGTTAACATCAAATTGAATGTGTCGTCACTGTCGACCCTATATAGATATTAATAATCCACAAGGTAGGCAACTCGACAGGTTTAAAAATCGTACCCCTGCTCGATTCGAGTACATTTATTGCACCTTATTTCCATTATGTCATTCAAACTAGGAAATGTATCCATTCCTAAAAGAAACATCTTTTTGCCCGTTTTTGTTTTGTGCATACGTTGCCAACTTTTTCGTATATGGACCCACGGATGACGGAAGTGACGTACGACTGCATTAACTTCAACGATAGGTTCAGGAAAGTTAAAAAAAAAATTCATATAGTACCCTTCGTTGATGGAAGTAGATATAAAATCAACGGACCGGTTACGACCACTGAATTCCGAATGCATTGCTTCAACGATAGGGTCAGAGAAGTTCCAAAAATTTCTTCGGATATTATTTTGGGGCGATATTTTGAAATCATGACTCGGCTTGGTACAATCAGCGAAACGAGTCTAGGGTTCAATAATCGTTCTTGCTTAGTCGTAGTTAATGGTTAATAATCACAGCTGAATTCAATGACTTATTAACACAAATAATGACAAGTTTATCCCTCTATCTGTAATTGTTAATTAAACAATTATGTAGTGGATAATACACTCCAACTGTAGATTCTTAAAAATAATCAACGAGACTCATCAGGGTCGAGTTGATTATTTTTAAGAATCTACAAGTTGGAATGTATTCTCTTACATAATACATTTCTATCTGCAACAGTGTTTTCATTTTATATGTTTATCTTTTTAATGTTCAGAAAGCTAAATAATCCACAAATAACACATTTTTTCCGGCATCTGTGTTTTCGATTCTCGTTTATATTTAGATATTTCAAGGTCTTTCAAGTGAATATAATGGTTTATATTTAGATATTTCAAGGTCTTTCAAGTGTCCCTGGTGGTCTGTCTGATTTGTTAAGTTGCGGTCGGTTCGTTGGTTGTTTTTGTATAGCGAGAATACTCGTCAGTTCTGAACATAAATTATGTCAGAACTCATCTGCTTGTATCGTGTCTTGTATATCTATTGATCAATTGCTTTTTTAAAGCAAATTGTTCATATTTAAGAAAAAAAAAGCTTACTATCAAGAGTTATATATACTAATTATAGAATTTAGTAATGTGGTCAACTTAACCGAATGATAAGATGGAAGTTTTGAAAGTCAAAGTGACTTTGAAAAGCCCAGCAATGGTTCAAGGCACGAAAGTCCCAACATAAGTAAAACACGTTTTTACGCCTAAAATAGTAAAAGGTTGTGTTCATATATTCAAAAATAAAAGAATAAACTGTAGATAATCCGGTGTTCGAACAATAGTGTGAAGTCAGAGAAATGTAATATCTGTTGGTAATCTGACATTTATCACACCTTGCAGTAAGCACATTCAACCGTACATCTGTCAATTAATGATAGCTTTGATTATGATAATTTAAATGGGTGCTCATTATATTCAGTTTACATATTTATGAAAAATATACAAACCAAATATATTCCTTATTTACCTGTTAAATTTTCAAAACTGTGCAGCAATAAAAAATAGTCACTATGATTTCAAAGCATACCTTATCCAAATATCCGTATACCTTTAGCTAACTGGACAATATGTATGCTTACATACTAATAAGTAAAACAGGTTTTTTCATAAATATAATGAGAAAAAGGGGGATAAATTAATTTTGCCACCCTCAACTTTTGGCAGATATTAGTAAATGTTGTATACCCCTCACTTCTGATTCGGTATAACATACTCATATCTGCCAATCCACGTTAAAACTCAAAACACATTCTGACTTCCATGATTTATTTCTTAAACTAATTCGGTATAATTAAATTAACGTTGGGTTTTATAATATAAAAAAGTTAAATTATTTTCCATTGTGGAGCTAAAAACTCAGTTTCATTTTTATTATAATATAGCAACAATAGGCAGTCAGAGCAATGATAAATATCAATCAATATATTATATAATATATACATAGTTTTAAAGACATTTAATATTGAAGTTAAAAACTCAGTTCCATCTTTACAATTTCATACATGTATGTGAATATTAGCATATTTTGTTTTCATCTTAGCTGTGAATGTGAACAAATTGTGTACAATATGTTATTTTAGTGACAAATATATTAGTAACTCTTCCTTGTTTTCAACAATAAACCAGGAAATGTTTTTTTCAGCTTTAACAGTAAAACATACTTGACAATAGGCACTTATAATTAATGATATATTATTGTAACACAACAAGAGATGACGTGGATTAAATGATTTTAAGTAACATAACCCCGCTATTTTATATTGAAGTGTATTTATCAAGCCAGTAGATTGATTAATCATGTATACATGTACATTTGTATGTAAGCACATTCAATGTACATCTATCAATTAAATTGCGATGTTCGAGTTTGATATGGTAAAACTCGTGATTTTATTATTGATGGGACCATTTATTAAGTTCGACTGATCGAGGTATCAGTGTTCGAGGGAAAGATGTTTTTTAGCTTAAAAATATATGGAAAATTGGCGGGACTTTCAAATAAGTTCGAGCCATCCATGGTATTCGACCCATTCGAGTTCGAGGGACCGAGGTTTGACTTGTATATATGTAAAATGCTAATTTCCAATTTTTCATGGTTTTTTCATACTATATTTAAAGATTAGACTGAACAGATGGTATATCCAAAATGCAACAGAATGCACCATTTTGCGTCCTTCTGAAAAACAATGTTATGGGGGGAGGGGGAGTGGCAAACCCTAGATCCCCTACCGCTTTTAGTCTCTCGCGGGTTGGCATGTATGCAAAAATACGCGGGCATCATAGGGTGACTCTTCAAAATTAGAAGGCTACTTGAACTTCGCTTTTGACCAACGAGAAATCGAAGTCGACCTTCACAAGGCAACTACTTCGCCCTCTAACGTGAGCCCTGCTTCTCGTCTTTTATTAAAACCTACATGATGGTAAAAATATCAACCAATCAAATTTAAAAAAACAGACACACCTAAATCTATATCGAATATCTGAAATTCTTAAGAGGACTTGTTTGCCTACCCATTTTTTGCATTGACTCGGCAGCAACTGAAAACGGAGAACAATAAACTAAATATCTACACACAATATCTTATGAAATCAACTTTTGAAACTATATGACTTTTTGTTCACAGGTCCGTCGGACTTGTGGAACTACTCATTTTATACGCCCGTGTACAATTTTACACGCCACGGGCATCGGACTACCGCCTAATTTCGAAGACTGTATCGGACAATGTTGATTTTTTTACCCCCATTTTTATGCCGTGTTTTGACAGCCATTTTGAAAATGGCAGACATCTTGAAAATTTTGAAAACGCAGAATTGCTCCTTTAATAGTGACCTATCACTATGTCAAATTTTATGTCTCTATCATTATCCAGTTAGAAGGTATCAACATTAATGTACGAAATTTCAAGTTTCCCATAGGATTCTATAGTTACTCCCACCCCCTTTGAACCCCCAAAAATATGGCTTTGACCCCCTTTACCACAAATCTGAAAACTTTAGGATCAACTAGAAATATATATCGATAACTCCACCAAGTGTCATGAAATTTTGTCCTGTAGTTCCTGAGATCTGCCGTGAACAAGTTCATGCTTCGCGGAAAGAAAGAAGAATAATAATAATAAAAATAATAATAAGAAACGGAGCAAAAACAATAAGTCCCCCAAACTTTGTTTGGGAGACTTAATAAATAACTGAACAAAGTGAAAGAGAGTGGTATCAAATACTGGAGACATCAAAGCTCGTGGCAGAAGCCTAAATATTTTGATAGAGACGGTGTGCACCTTAATGATGATGGACATTTCAAATTTGTCTGCTCTATTCGTATGTGTGTTAAATTGTATCTGTAAAACATGTATGTTTTTAAACGGTATAAAAGTTCTGTAAAACCTCTTGTTATTCACTGATAAACTTGAAGTCTTACCAGTACATGCATATTTGTAAGAATATTTGGGCAGGAGATATCAGTACCCATCTGGTCTAGGTGACATTAACCCAATATAATATGAAAATTAGTTTAAATGTATGTAAAACTTCAATTTGTGTAACACCTTTACCCATTTTTACCCCCAAATATCAATTAAAGCCCCTTTTGGAACCCCAATTTTGAAAAATTTGGGCAGGGATTTCCCATACCCAGGTTATCATCACAAGAGTACAAATACATAGGTATATACTCTAAATAAGATTAATGGTGAAGATTGGTGAATTAATGACTCGGGAGGACATGTCAGGGGATTAGCGGCCATCACAAGTTCACACCTGTCATAAATGAAGATATAATTACATCTGCAATTAAAGGGTGGGGATCATAAAACTGCCAATCATTGCATGCACACATACCACTTGCGTTCAACAAATTAAAGGACACTGCACAGGGTCTCCTCCAGACAGTTGTTCGGTATGTGGAAAAACGTTGGATTTCCAGTCGTATTTACCCAAACGCCAGCTGGTGTGTCTTTCGTCAAGCCATCCGGACAAACAACGACATTGAGGGGTACCACAATGACCACAACACGCAAGCTGTAATTGCGAACCCACCTTTCTTCTTGTTGGGCCGATTACTTCACAGGGAATCATCGCTGCTCCCTCTACAAGTTAAGTAGGTTTGCGAGAGCAAACTTAAACGTACCAGTACAAACGGTCCCGCTACATTCAAGACCGTATATTTTCCTTATGGGATCAGTACGCACAGCACCAGATATCTGCCAGCACCTTCATTGAGGAGGTGTGCTTTTGTGTATGGACCAAAATGCAGCTACCGTTTCTCCCTAATTGACTTCCAATCCATGCTTATAGTATAAGTTATACCAGGGTTTTTCATATGGAAAATCAGGCTTATTGCCAGTATAAGCATGGTAGTCAGTGTATGATCTAAGGACTATGACAGTGTTGGTGGAAAGAAGAGATTCTGTTTATATATGTACAATACGCAAAAAAAAAAAAAAAAAAACAAACTTTTAACTCCGCCAACGCCGGTCCCAAGCCCGAGTGAAAAAGGAGGAGGGTTATGCATTTTGCATGTAAAAGTATTATTTTAAATGTATAAATTTTGCTAGACTCACAGGCATTAATATCTATTTAATTTAGTACACGTGTAAAGCAAAACAAAATCTTCAGCCTTTCCAGATTAAAACAAATAAAAAAATATTGGTTACTGTAACGCAGAGCTCTACAAGTGTCCCCCAAACGAACAATGCAAGTACTAGTGGTATGAATGAAGAATAGTGTGAGAACATAGCAAGAAATATTTAGAGCCCAGTTTTTGACTATCATGTCAAAAGTAGGGCTTCTTTGTTATGTTACCATACAAGGTGCTACAATAAACTAGCATTTTGAAATTTTCAAGCCTCAAAACCATTTATACACATGCCATACAACATTTCTATTAAGTTTTATCCAATTCGGAGCACTTTAAATTGTTCGTGTTTTTTTGTGGTTTCCATGGCAACGGCGGACATTTTGAAAATTCTGAAAGTAGTCTGCACATCTACTCATAGTGCTTAACATTCCTGTGAAGTTTGGATATGAATTCGCAACATCATAATCTACATGGAAACCAAATTTCGGAGGATTTTTGTATTTTGGCGGTCATTTTGGATTCAAAATGGCCGCCATTGCAAACCGAAATGGTCGCAATATAGTGCAGCATATCTTACTTCCTGTAAATTTCCATTTCCATTGAAATCTTTTCATTTTTGAATTTTTAACGATTTAAAAAAAAATTATAGTGGCAGCCATTTTGAAAATTTAAAAAACAAGATCACAACTTTGAGTGATGATCTATTTTTGTGTCAAGTTTCAAAAGGATCCGCTGTTTGGAGTGAATTTTACATTTTTTGCACCTTGGTTACCATGGCAACGTCCTCCATTTTGAATTTTTTCAACCCCTCAAAAGCTGCCACACACTACGTTGATATTCCTACAAAGTTTCATGAAAGAAATCCCCAAAAAATTTAAATCCCCCTTTTTTGTTTCCATGGCAACTGCGGCAAAATTTGTCCAACCGATTCCGATTTTTTTGGCTTATCTCGTTCCACTAGATGTGGATGTTGTTCCTATCAAGATTCATCAATTTCTGTTTGGCGAGTAACCTGCTATGGTTATTTTTGTGTTTTTTCATTTTTTTAGCATTTTGGCCGTTTCCATGGCAATGGCAGCCATTTTGAAAAAATCAACCATTAAAGGCACAACTTCACATGGCATATGATATTCCTACAAGGTTTCATAAAGTTTGATCTAGGCATATCCGAGAAATGTGTCAGACAAACTTTTGACGGAAGAAAGAAAGAAAGAAGAAGAAGAATAATAACAAGATATGATATGATCTGAAGGATCATAATATGGTTCCCAATTCCAAAAACGATGACGATTATCAATTCGCAAGAACAAACGCTACTTGGAAACAAATTTTGCCCAAATCGGAGGATTTTTGTATTTTGGCGGCCATTTTGGATTCAAAATGGCCGCCATAGCAAACTAAAATGGTCGCCATATGGTGCAGCATGTCTTACTCCTTGTAAATATCCATTTCCATTTAAATGTTTTCATCTTTGAATTTTTAACAATTTATTGTGATTTTTTTAATTTTTATATTGGCAGCCATTTTGTCCTACCGATTTCGATTTTTTTGGGCTTATCTCGTTTCACTAGATGTGGATGTGACAAGAAACATTACTGCAAAAATTTGTGAAGTTTGGGGTGAATTTAACATTTTGTGCACCTTGGTTACCATTGCAACGGCTGCCATTTTGAATTTTGTTCATCCCCCAACACCCAAGAGCTGCCACACACTACGGTGGATATTCCTACAAAGTTTCATGAAGTTTGATGAAAGGAATCCAAAATTTGTTTTAATCCCCCCTTTTTTGTTTCCATGGCAACTGCGGCAAAGTTTGTCCAACCGATTCCAATTTTTTTGGCTTATCTCGTTCCACTAGATGTGGAAGTTGTTCCCATCAATTTTCATCAATTTCTGTTCGGTGAGTAACCTGCTATGATCATTTTTGTCTTTTTCAATTTTTTAGCATTTTGGCCGTTACCATGGCAACGGCAGCAATTTTTTTAAAAATCAACCCTTATTTAAGTTAAAAGCGCAACTTCACATGGCATATGATATTCCTACAACTTTTACAAGGTTTCATCAAGTTTGATCAAGGCATCTCTGAGAAAAGGGACGAACAAAATTGATGCGGAAGGAGGAAGAATAATAAAAATGTATTATTATGCAAATAAAGAATTATAGATAATAATAATAATAAATAACGGAGCAAAAGTAATATGTCTCCCACACTTCGTTTGGGGGACATAATTAAACTATATCGTACCTTGTTTTATATACATAATATTTATATATTTTTAACTCATCTACCTCCTTTGTGGTAACATTTATAATTAAATCTGAATGGATACAAAAAAATTCCCACAAAAAAAAAATATATATAGGTATGAAACATCTCACCATGATAAATCTATAGGTACGAAACGTCTCACTATGCGGTACGAAACGTTCCGACCTAGGTCGAAACAACCCGGAAAGAAACGACAAGGTTACGAAACGACCCGCATTCTTCAATTTATTATGGGAAAATCCCCACAGCGACATTCCGATGTTATTATATAAATCTTAAAATATACTGACGGAAATAATCTGAAATATTATGTGTAACAGTTTTAAACAAAATTATAATTTTTTTCACCTTCGTTTTCCATTGACAATTGCGTACAATGTTGTGAAAATTCAACATCTTGTAAATGTTGACAAAACACAATTTATCATCAATAAATGATGTTTATAATAAGTAAATTCAGTTACCTTTGTGTTATTCACAGTAAAACATGTTCGTATCATTCAAATGACTGACCAGTTGACTGCCGTCATAGAGAGAGGAGTTTAACGTGTAGTAGAGAGATGGTGATAACCAGGGGATTATAGCATAGAGGAAGGAAACACGTTATACGATCTGCGGAAGATTTTCGTTCGAGGTTTTACGTATTTTTATTGTGAAGTATGCAATAATTATTCCTTGTAGGGTGGTGCATTCGGAATATATCTTCCAACTGAGAAATCACGCGAGGAACGGCGCTTGTAGATCTCATTGGTCAACTACTGGATTAATTTTGTACGGATGACCGAATAAGAACTTTGAATAGTAAAAGAATGGAAAATTACGAATTTATTTTTTATTATACACACAGACGTGCCAAAAGTATTCGGTCACTGTGATTTTTTACTATATATTTCATATAAAACCACATTTTTAAAAAATATTATTCCAAAGTCGACTCTTGTTCGATTTTGATGATATTTTTACCATCAAAAACAGGATTAAATGTAGTTTTACACTGTAATTTTAGCATAATTTTATAATCTATAATTTTTATGAGTTCACGATTTAAACACAAAACTAAATTTTGAACGTCAAAAATACAATACAATGATAGTGCATTTGAAGACAAATAATTTAAGTTTGTGCTTAAATCATGAATATTTAAAATCTGTGCTTCCAAAAAATAATTTAAAATAATCACAGAAAACTTCGTACGTTCTCGCTTCTGTTGGTAAAACTTTCATCAAAATCGAACAATGGAATAATGCTTTGAAAAATTGTGTTTTATATGAAATATATAGTAGAAAATTACAGTGACCGAATACTTTTGGCACGTCTCTGTATATTCAAAAATGTATTAAAAAAGATCCTTATCTAAAAATTGATAATTTTCAGTAAAAGGGAAAAAAATTATCAAAATATTACCTTTAAGTGCTCATTTAAGCAATGCAGAAATTAAAAATTTCTTAATAAAGATAATAAATTAATTTTGTTATTCTTGTATGTGCAGAAAAGAAGTCTTCAAAT
The DNA here is from genome assembly GCA_963680875.1 of Bathymodiolus brooksi. Lineage (NCBI taxonomy): Eukaryota > Metazoa > Mollusca > Bivalvia > Mytilida > Modiolidae > Bathymodiolus > Bathymodiolus brooksi. The sequence goes on from OY804586.1 coordinate 93,476,851, forward strand.
GTGTGCACATGCAGATATTTTGAACCAAGAAAAATATGTATAATAATCATTAATATTGAAATGATACTTTTTTTGTTCTTTTTCTTTTGGCCATTGTGTTGTCTTTCCTTCGATTTACGGATTATGATAACCGCTTTTGTATCTTCAAACTCTTCTTACCTATGTTATGAATGCTATTTATTCATTATTGATGATCTTCTTTAGAAATGGAATAGTTTTAAATGTACATGTATACACGTTTTTCCCTTCATATAAATGTCAAAAATAGTAATATTTAGTTGAAATAATATGCCACTTCTATATATATCTTTATTCTCATAAAGCCAATGCATAACAATGGTACAGAGATATAACAATAAAATCAAATAACAACAACTATTTACAACATATATATAAATTAGGAGAGAGATTACAAAGGATTAAGAGCCTGGAGGACAAACACCGGTATTGATAGCACTTATAAAATGACAGAGTTTCTTCAGTATTGATTTTCTTTTACTTGACATAAGATCAGAAAATTTGATAATATTATGTCTACATATGAAATAATTTAACAGTGACTTACGTTTTTGGTTAAAATAAATACATTCAAAAATATAATGGTATTCATCTCCAATTTGGGATCTATTACATAATATACATTTACGATTTTCTCTTGGAATGTTCTGCCATCGCCCTGTTTCGATGGGGAGTTTATTATTTGTTGTTCTAAATCTGCAAAGCAAAATTGCATCTTTTATTTCTAAAATATTTAAATATTCTTCATATTTAAACTCTGTTTTAAGTGTTTTATAATTTATGGCTTTTGGTGAATTTTGTACTAAAGAATTCCAATTTTGAAGAAACTGATCCTCTAACCGCTGTTTAATTACACATTTCAAATAATCTACATTGTCAAAAAGTTCTGTTTCCCATATATTTGAGAAGCCACACTCATTAAATATTTGTTTTACAAACAATATCCAATTAAACTGCATATTATGATTTTCATTCAATTGACGACATAGTTTATACAATATATTAGAATACTTTGTTTGTTTACCAACTATAAGTCTTGCCGAGTAACATACGGTTCTGATTTTAATATCAATATATATAGGGTATCGCCCTAGTTCACCATACACCATATAGCTAGGCGTTGATGTTTTTAAATTTAAAAGAATCTTACAAAATTTTAAATGTATTTTTTCAAGAATATCATTATTACTAAAGCCCCACACTTCACAGCCATATAACAGGATGGGTTTAATCATTTTGTCAAATAGATCAAGTAGACATTGTATTGATAGTTTATACATTATTCCCATTTTCAAAACTTCATACATAGCTTTTAGTGCTTTATCAGCTAGATTTTTTTTTGTCAAACTAATATTTCCTGTTCTAATAAAAATAATCCCAAGATAGTTGAAATTTTTATTCTGATATACAATTATTATATGAGATACAAGATTTTATACTACCATACATATTAATAATAACATTATACATTTTGCCATTGATATTATTTAACATCATTTTGTAGAAAAGCCTCCATACCTTATCAAAGGCCTTTTCGAAATCTATAAAGGCACAAAATAATTTCCTTTCTTTAAGTTTTAATATTTGGAAAAACGAAAAGAGAGTGAAAATTTTATCTATAGTTGAATAATTTTGGCGAAATCCGAATTGGTTTTCTTTTATAAGTCTGTATTCCTCAGAAAAGTTATTGAGTCTTGTATTCAGAATTGATGTAAATAATTTTCCCAAGCAACTTACAATTGTGATAGGCCTATAGTTCTTGGATTCATAAATATCGCCTTTATTCTTATAAATAGGCTTGATTGTACCAATCAACCAAATATGAGGAACAAAACCCTTATCAAAGATAATGTTAAATAACTTCTCATAAATATTTATAAATTGATTTGATGTCGACTTGATGTATTCGTTTATAATTTCATCCTCACCACAAGCTTTTTCGTTCTTTAATTTTTGTATACATTTTAATATTTATTCCTTTGAGATATATGCGTTTATGTGTTCATTGATTGGTTCATTCTGTAGAATATTAACCTCTGGTAAGCCGTTGTTATCATCACAAATGTCTCTTGTATTCAAATTTTGGAAAAAATCATAAAGTTTATCAATTTCAATATTCGGTTGCTTCTTTCTTTTACCTTTGTTCAAAAGTTTCCAAAATTCTTTAGGATTGTTTTTACTCAAATTTTGTATATCTTCTGAAAATATCTTTCGAAAATTTTTATATTTTCTGTCCAATGTATGTTTGTAATGTTTTTCAGCGTCAATCATTGCTAAGCGATTTTGTGGAGAAGTTGAACGTTTAAAACGTTTCTTAAGTTTTCTGTAGTTTTGACGTGCAAATCTACAGTCTAAATCAAACCAGGGTTTATTTTCTTTTTTGAAAATATTATTCTTGTTTTTTTCCTTAACATTATAAGTTCCAAAACATTTTTGGCCAGATGTGACAAATATATTACATACATTTTCTATCAATATGTCAACAGTATCTTGAGTAATCATATCTTTTTCTGTACTACATAGAGTAAGGATATGTTCTAATTCTAGCATTTTTTTCAATATCAATATTGTTCTGAAAATGAATTTGTTTTTGGGGTCCCATCTTTTAGTTTTTATTATATTTTCAACAGTATTGTTCCGAGAATCCACATATTCATCTTGGCTGCTTTGTGAAAAATTATCAGAAGAAAAACATATCGTAATAGGCGAGTGAACATCTGAATATAGCTTACTAGAATCAAGGATGTCAAAATCTTTGAATGATTTCAGCAAATATGGACTACTAATACAGTAATCTACTACACTGGCGTTTCTACAAGTAAATCTTCCAATATTTTTATCCTTACCTACTCTATAAACTATAAATAGGTTATTACCTTTGAAAAATTCTAACAACATATTTCCATACCTATTTCTTATCATATCCATACTACTTCGTTCAACAGGGAGAGACAATGATTCTAATACTTCAGTATAGTTATCGACATAATCTGAAATATTATTATTATTATGATCGTTGTCATCTAGAATAATAAAATCATCACAATTACTTGTCCTTGCATTAAAATCCCCGACAAGGGAAAAATATATTTTTATCTTCCAATGCTCTTTCGACACTTCGTTTATTTTTACTTTACTAAGTTGTTAATTAAACGTTCTTAGTTTTAATTAAAAGTTATTTCCTTTTCAATTAAACATCCAAAATAGGTATGTTTATCACTTGCTTTTGGGTAACTAAAATTTTAGGAATATAGCTGTTTAGTGGGTTTATTCTTTTACGCATTTATTCTTCATAACCACCAACAATGATAAACGCTATTTTCAAGCATTTGCGATTTTTTAAAATAAAAAATCTGTAATACAGGTCTACCCTTGGAGAATGAGCGGATTATCGTTATATAGCGTTTTAATACCATGAAGGGGGTCTCAGCAAGGATACAGAGAATGTTTTGGTGTTCAAAACGTGATACATGATATTGAATTCTGTGTAGGATAATGCATTTGGTTATATATAATAATAATACTGAGGCAATACCCTCACCCGTCTTTAAATGAATCATTGAAGGGATCGGGAAAGTATGTTTGCCTTAAAAAAAACAACCATTTAAATATTTCATTTGTTACGGTTACCATTGATTTCCTACTATGCATGTATACATATATAATGTAGTCCTTTCTTCAGAAACATTTGCAACCTTATGTCTAGCTTTACTCTCGATGTTGTTATCAACGTGTATGCATTCACTGTGACCAGTTACCTGCTGTGACTTATCATATTAGCATGCAATTTTGCTTGTCCTAAGCCAGTGCTCATGCAGATATTGCAAATTTGTCCAACTTCATTTTAATAATGGTGAAATGTCTTTTTAACTATTTTTCATATTACCCTAACCATAGGAAAATGATGAGCACTAAAGGATAATTCATGCATCATATATTTTTTTCAAATACCCAATAGCTTGGGAGAAGCAGGGTCCTTTGCTAAATCATGTTCCATGATGAGGTAATTTTTGCATTTCCAATTGACACCACAATTTTATATAAAAGCCCACAATATGATCCCATACACAATTTGGTTATAAACTTTGAAGTGGTTTCTGAGAAGAAGTGTTTGTATGTATTTTCCACAGGATCTTTTATTTAACTGTGATAAATATGATGAATTAAGAAAAACACTTTTTCTCAAGATTAAATCATTGCTCTGTCCAAATGTGAATTTAAATAGTTTCAAAAATGAAATAAACACATATTTAGTTAAGCTTTTTCTTCAAGGAAGTGATGATTTATCTATGGATGATAACATAGTTATATTTCAGTGTGTATATGAATTAATTGAAAGTAGCAATAGATTTCTATAGATTCTATGCTTTGTAAATATTTTAAATTGCTATTGAAAATATAATTTGTATTAACTATTATGAGTGAATGAGTGTGAGATAGTATGTTGTATTGTCTTGTCTTGTATCATATGTATGTTGAGGAGACCAACTTTATAGCCTTCAGGCTGTTTGCAATCCTCTTGAAATAAATAAAGCATTAAATTAAAATAACTATGTTCCATGCCAAAAGTGGTATTTTTTAATTTGTAATCTAGCTTTTGTACCAGACACTAATGTTGCATACAGTTACTTACATGAAAATACTAAGAAGAGTTGTTATTCCTGTTGGGAGGATCCTGATTTAAAATGAAAAGAAGATTTTACAGATGCACAACTTTTAACCAGTGTGAAAAAAATAACCTGTATTATGCTTTCTTTGTATTCCTATATATCAAGAATCATTGATATGCATACTAATAGGGGCAAAGCCTGTCGCTCACCTTTCATTATGCTTCGAGGAAACTTAATACAGCACCTTCCATAGGTGCTTCCCACCAAGTTTCGCTTCATTTGGCTAAGCAGTTACAGAGAAAAAGATTATTATAAATCAACCAATCAGAAAATAGAATTGCCTGTGGTGGCCATGTTTGTTAACGGATCGGAATTAAATTAGAATTCTGGATAGAGGACCGTCCAAGGATGCTTCCTACCAAGTGTCGATTCATTTGGCCAAGCGCTTTCAGCGGAGATGATTATTTAGAAATCAACCAGTCAGAAACAAGAATTGCCTCTGGCGGTCATGTTTGCTAACGGATCGGAAAAAAATGAGCAACTTTATAGAGGACCTTCCAAGGATGCTTCCTATCAAATTTTGATTCATTTGGCAAAGCTGTTTCAGAGGAGAAGATTTTTTAGAAATCAACCAATCAGAAACAAGAATTGACTATGGCGAACATGTTTGTTAATGGATCGGGACGAAATGAGCAACCTTTATAGAGGACCTGCCATAGATGCTTCCTACCAAGTTTTACTTCATTTGGCTGAGGGGTTTCAGAGGAGAAGATTAAAATGTGAAAAGTTAACGGACGATGGACGCCAAGTGTTGGCAAAAGCTCACATTGCCTTTGTCAAGGTGAGCTAAAAAGGGTGCAGTCGACTCGCAGCAGCAAGTAATAAAGTTTACCAGTTGCTTGCCCGTGGTCGGTGGTACTCTCCGGCTTCCTTCACCACTAAAACTGGTCGCCATGATATAGCCGATATATTGTTGAAAGTGGAGTTAAAACACCAAAAATCAAATCAAATCAAATCTGGACAAGTATACAGGGGTAACAGGCGAAAAAGCACAGAAGGTATTAGACAAGTTGGATATTAATTATACTCTTATCACAAAGACATATGCAGGGTCGCCTTAGGAGGTGTGGACCCCATAGCATAATAATAATCATTGCTGTTCTCTGTACAACCTAGTGTTTTTGTTTGTGTGTACTTGAACAGCTGAGAGTATGCAACTTCAGTGGGGCTCAGTTGGCTTAAGGGAGATCCTGTATATATGGTTCATTCTAGCTAGGGCCATTATTTCGTGTTGGCATACCAGTTGGATTTACAACTACCTGTGCAATCAGTTTCTATCACCACTAAAGTTGTGATTTCGAATCCTGCTCGTGGGGAGGTGTGCTTGATACAACATTATGTGATAAAGTTTGTCAGTGTTTTTCTCCATTTTTCTTCAACAATAAAACTGACCACCATGATATAATTGAAATTTTGTTGACTGTGGCATCAAACACCATAACCCTAACTCTTCATTCTACCTATTAGTACAACAATGTATTACGACTTTTTGAAAATAGACAAAAAATATATATAATTTTTAACCAGAATATGTGGAATACTTTTTTGCTATATTTTGCAGCAGCCAGACAAGATATCTTAGAAAATAATCCTACATAATATATCTCAATCAGGGCGAGGTGTACAACATTTTGTGATAACGTTTGTCAGTGATTTGCAACAGGTCGGTGGTTTTCTCCGGGGTCCTCCACCAATAAAACTGACCACCACAATATAACTGAAACATTGTTGAAAGTGGCGTTAAACACGATCAAACAAACAAACCAAATATATCAGAAAATACATGTAATTCATTCAATCAATATTCAGTAAGTATGATGTTGGTCACCAAACTGGATGGTAGTTATTAATACAAATGTAGATTGCAAAGTCATTATTTTTAATTTAGTTCATCAACTTTGTTGTCAATTGCTTGATAATTTATTTTCTTTTATATACTCTTACTCTCAGCTGATACTGATATATGTCAATGCAATATAATAAACATAGGCAAAATTTCAAAATCACTTTTTTATTAGAAAATCTGAGTCTTAATCCATAATAACAGTCTTTTATCCTACATCTTTGAACTATGAAAATGTCTTCAAATAAGTTGCATATGGTTATTTCTACTTCATGTACATGTATGTGAAGTCATAAGCAAAATCATGTAATGTCTCAATAAATTAATTTTAAATTAAAAAATCCTCCCTTCCAAATCTCAGCTAACGTATTCCGATGAATAAGGTTCCTTTTAAATTGATAAAAAATTGACTAATTACCCATGTCACATGACAAGTTGTCTATTTTCAGCTAAACAAAATCCTTTCACCCCTTCTCCCCCCTCAACCCCCCCCCCCCCCCCCCCTAAAAAAAACTCAACAAAATCAAATTTAGGATGAAGTCTTTGATGACTTGAAATGAAAGCTTAAATAGCGTAAAAATTAGTCATAGCAATGGTCCTCCTATGTTGGAATTTGATCTGTCATCTGAAAGACTTCTAAGCCAACATCCAGTTCATGTTGTATTTGCTACCAAGTTCCTGACAACCATTCTGGAATCCATCAGCTGTAACAAAATAACAGTATAGTACTTGATAACAGAAATTCTAAAATAATATGACATTTAAAAAAAATAGATGCTGTCTCAAAAGAGGTACCAGTGTTTTAAGGCAAACTTATGTTATATGTTAAAATAATTCTCTATTTAAGATATATACCGGTACTTTGATTGTCCCTCCCTCGTTTGATACTGTGCATCACTTTCTCAGTCAAATCACAAACTTTGTAGTTACTCTATGTAGTACTAAGGTATATATATTGCTGTTTTGTCTTGCATGTAGAACACTACATGTTGATATCAATAGAGGAGTAACAAAATTTGACATTCATCTGATCCTGTATCTCTCATGTATTGTCGTTTCGATATGTATACATGTATAACAGAAGAAGATACTTTATTTACCAAATATAGGCCCACGAGGGGCATGAATATTCACATATATAATTATTTAAAACATAACATATGTTTAACAAAGACAAAGATACAATTACATATACTTATAACATGTCATTTATATGCTCAGTGTGGTGGATATGTTTTAATACATCCAGCTATGATATATGTATCATATAAATATGATGATAAATAAATAGATAGAGCCGACTATTTGTATCCTACCCGTGTCTGAAACAGAGAGGCGAACACAATGATTACCTTTCTGCAGGAGACACCAGGTGACGGTGCTAAAAGGATGATAGTCAACCCTTAATTTTGAGGTACAGGTGTGAGCCATTTATATCCTCCCTGTGTCCAAAGCAGAAAGGCAAGCGCATCGGTTGCCCTTCAGCAGAAGAACCAGGGGACGATGCTAAAAGGAATATATATAGATGGCTTCATCATGCAGTTTTATAATTATTGCATTCAAGTTTAAATCAAAACTCTCCACTCATCACAGTGAGTCAAATGAGAGAACAACATATACCATCGGCTTTAACCCATAGCTGATCACCACCGATACTCTCCACTCATCACAGTGAGTCAAATGAAACAATTACATTATTACAATAGAGAACAACATATACCATCGTCTTTAACCCACGCTGATCACCATTGATACTCTCCACTCATCACCAGTCAGCCAAATAAAACAATTACATTATTACAATAGAGAACAACATATACCATCGTCTGTAACCCATGGCTGATCACCACCGATACTCTCCACTCATCACAGTGAGTCAAATGAAACAATTGCATTATTATAATAGAGAACAACATATACCATCGTCTGTAACCCACAGCTGATCACCACCGATACTCTCCACTCATCACCAGTGAGTCAAATGAAACAATTACATTACTACAATAGAGAACAACATATACCATCGTCTTTAACCCACGGCTGATCACCACCGATTCTCTCCACTCATCACCAGTGAGTCAAATGAAACAATTACATTATTACAATAGAGAACAACATATACCATCGTCTGTAACCCATGGCTGATCACCACTCATCACCAATCAGTCAAATAAAGCAATTACATTAGTATCATAATTGTCTGGATACTGATCCCGCATTTAGAAGTTGCTATAGCAACACAACATCGCTCAAATTTTATGATTTGTCAGTATGTCACAATAATAAAAAAAAATGATTTAAAACCAAGTTTTCTCGTTTATTATGCAAATAAAGTATGAAAGTTAATTGTAAAATAATTTTCTGATATAGAATATCAATGAAAATAATCAATGTCCTCCATACACAGTGGACAAAATCAGATTCCAGATAAATAATTGATGAGAGTATCTGAGTGTGATCAGCTGTGAGTTAACGAACATAAACAAATACATGTATCGAAATAAATATTAGTATTTACACAATTTTTACAAACATAAAGATTTTCTGCCAGCATTATTATTACAATGGCTTTCAGAAAAATCTTCTTCCAATAAAACTTTTTTTCTAGATAATATTATGGGTGAAGTATACAAGTTAATTAAACGTCTAAAAAGGCAAATGTTGATTGAACAGAATCAAAATACATGAACAGAGGAAACATATTTTTTTCCTTTTAAAAGTTCATTTTTCATAAGTTTAAAATGGTTATGATTATGGTGTGTAACGCCAATTTCAACAATATTTCAGTTATATCGTGGCGGTCAGTTTTATTGGTGGAGGAAACCGGAGTATCCAGAGAAAACCATCTACCTAAATTTAACTAAAATGATTTTGTAAAAGTAATGTCATATTCCTGAGTCTACACATGGAATATAAGATTTTGGTGATCTTCATCTGTAATTCATACACTGAGACACTTGAGATCATCAACAAACACAAACAAAACAATAAAACACTTACATTACTAGCACTCATATAAAATAAAATAGAACTAACAAGACAATTGTCAAAGGCCTTAAAGGTATAATGTCTTTGATTTTGGTAATTTTTTTTGAAAGCTTTTTTGTGTTCTTAAAGTTAATATATACCTTCAAACCATGAGTTGTTTACAGTCAAATACAACTACATTTGTTTATATTCAAACACATGTACATTTTGTTTATAGTTAAATACATGTACATTTTGTTTATAGTTAAATACATGTACATTTTGTGTATAGTTAAATACATGTACATTTTGTTTATAGTTAAATACATGTACATTTTGTTCAGTCAAATATTTGTACATTTTGTTCATAGTCAAAATACATGTAAATTTTGTTTACAGTCAAATACATGTACGCTTTGTTCAGTAAAAATACATGTACATTTTGTTCAGTCAAATACATGTACATTTTGTTCAGTCAAATACATAAACATTTTGTCTATAGTAAAATACATGTACATTTTGCTTACAGTCATATACATGTACATTTTATTCAGTCAATTTCATGTACATTTTGTTTATAGTCAAATACCTGTACATTTTGTCGACAATCAAACACATGTACATTTTGTTCAGTCAAACACATGTACATTTTGTTCAGTCAAATACATGTACATTTTGTCCAGCCAAATACATGTACAGTTTGTTCAGTCAAATACATGTACATTTGCCCAGTCAAGTACATGTACATTTTGATTACAGTCAAATACATGTACATTTTGCTCAGTCAAATACATGTACATTTTGTTTATAGTCAAATACATGTACATAAGTCAAATAGATGTGCATTTTGTTCAGTCAAATACATGTACATTTGTTTACAGTCAAATATATGTACATTTTGTTTATAGTCAAATACATGTACATTTTGTTCAGTCAAATACATGTACCTCTTGCTCAGTCAAATACATGTACATTTTGTTTAGTCAAATACATGTACAGTTTGCTTATTGTCAAATACATGTACATTTTGTTCAGTCAAATACGTGTACATTTTGTTCAGTCAAATATGTGTACATTATGTTGTGTCAAATACATGTACATTTTGTTTACAGTCAAATATATGTACATTTTGATTATAGTCAATTACATGTACATTTTGTTCAGTCAAATACATGTACATTTTGCTTAGTCAAATACATGTACAGTTTGCTTATAGTCAAATACATGTACATTTTGCTCAGTCAAATAAGTGTACATTTAGTTAATAGTCAAATACATGTATATTTTGTTGATAGTCAAGTAAATGTACATTTTGTCTATTATCAAATACATGTATATTTTGCTCAGTCAAATAAGTGTAAATTTTGTTAATAGTCAAATACATGTATATTTTGTTTATAGTCAAATAAATGTACATTTTGTCTATTATCAAATACATGTACATTTTGTTCAGTCAAATACATGTACAGTTTGCTCAGTCAAATAAGTGTACATTTTGTTCATAGTCAAATACATGTATATTGTGTTCATAGTCAAATACATGTATATTTAGTTTATAGTCAAATACTTGTATATTTTGTTTATAGTCAAATACATGTTCATTTTGTCTATAATCAAATGCATGTACATACTGCTTATCAATAGTAAAATCCTGCTAAGATTCTTTGTCATTTCCGACATGGCGTGTTTACACATTTGTAGTTTAATTCTCCCACTTTTTATATTTAATACATCATGTACAATAGCCCCAAAATATACGATTCCATAATATGCCTGTGTCTTGTTTATTTAGGAAACCAATCAAATTACAGCAAAATGGCAAATCTTCACAATTTTATACATGTTTATAAGTGTTTATTTGATAATATTTCTTGAAATAATATAAATATTTATGTAATTGTAAGGTTAAATAAAATTTTATTTACATGCCATATATACATAATAATATAAAAATCATATAGAGTCTATTTTTTGTAAGAAATAATGATATAAACGTTGATCTTTAATTTAGTCCACACAGGAATAACCAATATCATGCACGCTCAAAAGATTGGAAAACCTAATAAATTGTTAAAAAATTGTTGTCATAGTCTCCAAACTCATATTGTAACCAGATATTACTAATGCAATATTTCTCGCCTCCCCCAAATTACAAAAATGGTGCACTCGACTCGCAGACGCAAGTGATAAAGTTTACCAGTTCCTTGCCCATGGTCCGTGGTACTCTCCGGGTTCTCCGCTTTCTTACACCACTAAAACTGGTCGCCATGATATAGCTGAAATATTGCTGAAAGTGGCGTTACACACCAAAAATAAAAAAAGATCATTCTCATCCTCCAAATTAACATAGACATCTTGGTTCTTCTACTTCTTCTTAACATCTGAAATAGTATATGACATCTTACATGATAAATAATTTATTGTTTTCTTTTCTATTATAATTATTATTTAATGCTAAATCAACAAATGAGGAATTTCATCGGGTAAGGGTTATGGTGTGTAACGCCACTTTGAACAATATTTCAATTATATACCCAGAGAAAACCATCGACCTGCCGCAAGTCACTGGCAAACCTTATGGCATTGCACCTCGCCATGAACACGATACGAACACAACTTTAGTGATGATAGACACTGATTACACAGGTAGTTGTAAATCCAACTACCATACGATCACGACCACGACGGCCCCTGGTGATATTTGCATACTTGTATACTATCTAATATTAAAATGATGGTTGAGGCCATCAGCTCTCTTTAATATAACTTATATATATTATGCATAACGAAGAATAAATATATTACGTGTATAATGTTGAAAATTACAGCGCTCTTTATAATAATGCTGTTCACCCGGTTATATGTGAGGGTTGGCATTTGTTCACTAAGATGGGGGTTGGGTTTATAAAACTAGTTCTACCCCGCCACTTCTTAGTGCCTCTACCAAACCAGGAAAGTGTCATGTATTTGTGTGTTAGAGATATCGATTTTCCGATTGGATTTTGTAACTGTTCAGACAGTGTAGTATTTGGGTTTTTCATTTTAATACGCTGGTTATCATTGAATAATATCATTTGATTTGAATATTTCAATCTGATTGGCTAATCCGCCTGGAGAAAATTTTGGTTATACTCGATAACCTGGGTTGGTATTGAGACGTCACCAACGTGTTCATCCGCCAACGACACATTCAAATAATCACATGAAATAATCGTAATTAAAATCGAGGAATCATTAAATGTTGTTGTAAAAATTAAATTATAAGGACTATTTAAAATTGTTGAGCATGTTGTACTTGCATAACCTGGTTTGGGTCAGTTTACGCTTTTCATAAAACTGTTTCGCGGTTTATTAAGCGTAAACTGACCCAAACCAGGTTATATCGTATAACCTGTTCAACAATTTCAAATATTCCTTAATTAAATCTGAGACTGGGAATGTTCTCGTTGTCTTACTTGCATAACATATATGTTCTAAATTGAGAAAATCCCAAGTCAGTAGCTTTACTTTGTAATATATCCTATATCCTATAGCCATTACATTCATCCTATGTGCCAAATGAACATCAGAGAGCATCGAAGATGCAATCTATGACGAACAATTCGGAGAAACTTGCAACACTGGGCACACAGGACACCAGACGAAGACAAACAAAACAAAAACACAACACAACAAATATATCTTCAGAGAAATGACACATGGAATATTTTTTGCTACTTTTTTAGTTATATTTGTTTGTTGGTTTGTTTGGTTTTTCTTTAAATCCTGATTATGAGTAAAAACTTTAATAGGATATTGTTGAGAACCTAGCATCACCAATTTATGCCACATGGCAAGTGCTCCCAAGAAAATACTCTTAATACCTTATCCTTAATGTAACCAGAAGTTTTTGACATAAAATCACCCTACCCCTTACTCAATTAAAACTGTTTACTAGATTTTGATTTTGGTTAACACAATGGGTACCATCAGTGGAACAGGAACTGCTTACCCTTCTGGGGCATGTGAGCACTCCCGTGGTTTCAAGATGTTGTTCGTGTTGCAGTTTTGGTTTTCTGGGGGTAATGGTGTTTAACGCCTTTTTCAACAATATTTTAGTTATATCGTAGCGGTTGGTTTTCTGTGTTCAGTATTTATTAAATGTGTTTGATCACGGCTTTATGTCTTTTTGCCACAGTTTTGTAGTTTTTATTTATTCACATGGCTTTTGATAACGTTTCGATATCCTCTTGTTTTACTTATACAAACTTTACCTTTCGTTTGTAAGGGCTGTCGTGGCTGTGATCGTATGGTAGTTGTGCAATCAGTGCCTATCACCACCAAAGTTGTGAGTTCGAACCCAGTTAATGACGGGATGTACTCGATACAATTTTATGTGATAAATGTTATCAGTGACTTGCGAAGGTCGGTGGAATATTGTTGAAAGTGGCGTTAAACACCATAAACCCAAACTCTACCTTCTGGTTTTACTTATGACTATACCTTTTGTTTGTTTATTCACATTTCGATAACTTCAGTCTGCATTCATATTAAATTGGCAATTCTTCATAGGTGACGACACTATATTGAAATAAATAAAAACAAATGTAATATTATATTTGTTGTAACATGGATGCATTCTTTTTTTTTTTTATCTTTTTATGATTTCTATACCAGAAAGTAAACAAAAGCTAAGAACTATGAAATGATACACGCATATATACGAGATATTGCACACTTTAAATCTGGGCTGTAGTTTTATTACTCTCAGAGAGCCGTACAATAATCAATGACCTAGATGTGATATTGCATGGCTTCACGATACACATCATTTATACCATGGGTTTCCGAGATAAACGCTTAACAATATCGAGTTTCGTGTTCGATTGTTTAACCGTTTAACTCGGAAAACTCTGGTATAGATATCACATATTTCTTTAGCTTAAATTTATATTGTATATCTTCACACTATGAAATGTGCCTTCGCGTTTTAAGTGTACTGTGTGTCATCCATTTGTGAACACCCATGACGACGGGACATTTAGTGTGGAAAGAATATTACTTTATTTTGTACTTAATTTCCAATTCTAGGTATCATCACTTATTATAGAATAACAAAAACGTAGATCTCAAATTTAGTGCTTACGACGCGTTCTTGGAATAACCTTCATCAGGTGACGCTCAAAGTCGAAAGGTTGGAAAGCTAATCTTAGCATAAAGATATTCTATTTCCCTTAAAAAATATATGCATTGCGTCTGTTTTGTTTGTATGTTCATCTGCATAGTCCAGATTCTTGATTTGTTTATGGTGTTTAACCTCACTTACAACAATTTTTCAGTTATATCGAGGCGGTCAGTTTTATTGGTGGAGGAAACCGGAGTACCCAGTGGTGATAGACATTGATTGCATAGGTAGTTGAAACTACCATACTATAACGACCAAGACGGCCCCATGATTCTTGACAAGTAATTTCTCAAAATAATGTTTCAAATGCAAACCCGATATCAAAATCATTTATCTTTAATATCATGATACAGCCGTTGAACTCAAATATTGCTGTATGCTGTTGCATAAAATGAACACATTCGACTAGTCAAACACCAGTGTGAACTGTGACTTTATAGACACAAATATACTGTGACTTCTGGTTTTTTCTACTGTGTTTTCGCGTTTTAGAAGCGAATAACTTGGTGTCTTGTTTATCACAAAGGAACATGTCATGAAGACACGTGTAACATGGTAACTACAATTTGGGTCTGGACACTGGACAATAGTATTATTTTCGACAAATTACTAAGTAGGCGTCAGATTTTTGTTTGCGCTTTTCTTCCAATTGATGATAAAAACAAATGCACACGACGAGTTTCTGGAATACCCTTCATCAGGTACGTTTGTGGAATACCCTTCATCAGGTACGTTTGTGGAATACCCTTCATGAGGTACGTTTCTGGAATACCCTTCATCAGGTACGTTTCTGGAATACCCTTCATCAGGTACGTTTCTTGAATACCCTTCATCAGGTACGTTTGTGGAATACCCTTCATCAGGTACGTTTCTGCAATACCCTTCATCAGGTACGTTTGTGGAATATCCTTCATCAGGTACGTTTGTGGAATACCCTTCATCAGGTACGTTTCTTGAATACCCTTCATCAGGTACGTTTCTGGAATACCCTTCATCAGGTACGTTTCTGGAATACCCTTCATCGGGTACGCTCAAAATCGAAAGATTGGAAGTAAAATTATTTAAAAATGTTTGGGAGGAATAAAAGCACATCATATAGAGGATTAGCGTTGCTATGATGCTTAACGACACTTTCAACAATGATTCAGTTATATCGTGGCGGTTAGTTTTCTTGGTGGAGGAAATCCGAGTACCCGAATAAAACCACAGATCTGACGCAATTCACTCACAAATCGACACATTATATAGATATATTCGAATTATGCCATTCACACTGGGCACTATATAAAACGTTACAACCTCTAACCTCACTACAACGTCGAAAGAATATTTCCTATTTGCGGAATATTATACAAATAGTCCATGTGATTGTGGTCAATATAAAAGAATATTACATATGGTGTGGTTTTCGTACAATTTCATTGGCTAAATCAGTCACGTGATATACAGAATATTTAATGTATTTTTCCACTGTGAAGTCTGGTTTCTATTTTTAAGTATATTGACGCTATGTTACTAAATTTAGAATCGGATATTGTCCGTTCCGGACCGCGTTTACACTCCACCTGTAGTAAACAATTTTCTAGTTTTATTGTGTTCTTAAACAATAAAATAATGATATGTTCGTCTTCGGTCAATATAATCCTAACAGGTTCAAATATAGCATATTGACTTCGTAAAAAGTCCACAATTGATAAATATTTTCCAGAAGTACCTTGAATTGCATGGATGTGCTATATTGCCCGACGCCATGCAATTCAAGGTACCTAGGGAAAATGTTATTGTATATTGACCACAGTCACATCGAATATTTGTTATATTATATTTTAACGGTAAAATATTTAATCAAAAGTAATTTTTTTTTATTAATAAGTGTAAGTTGACATACTAAATGAGACAAACAACAAGAAATTTCAAGTAGTCTAACAGTTCTGATAATAAACATTAACAGTACATGTGCTGTTATTAAAATTAAATATAGGTTAATTTCAAACGTTATATTTCCTGGCAAGTGAAACTAGAATAGAAAAAAATAGCGAAAAGTATTGAATTTCTAATATTAAAAGAAATCTAGTTCTATAATATAATATATATTATCTCCCTTTCTTATTTTTGGAACATTTTTTAGTAGATATTTCTATGTAATTCCAATGGGGTGAAAATTATATAAATACTGGCATGAATTTTGTTTTATGGAAAAACAGAAATTTTGTGTAAAAGTCAAAAAAGCCGTAACCCATATATAAGATTTTTAATTATCAGGGAATTTGTGGTGGAAAACAGTTAACTGCTAAACGAAAAATAAGATTTAAGCCATAAATTCTTACTAAAAAGGGACATAACTCTTAGAAAACTTGAATGGCGGAATTATCCAATAACAATATACTTTCTTCATTCTTAAATAATGCTTCGAAATCAATAATTAGGATTCTAATTTTAATATATTTTATCTGACCGGAAGTAGTAATGCAATGTTAAGTTTTGGTTTTGAGGCTAAGAAAAACACGATTGACATACCTACTGTCTATTTGTTCGTTATTTCTTTGATTTGTTCCTGCAAAAAAAAAATAATACAAAACAACATTCCCTCAAGTTATAAACCTATTGTTTTTCAATAAATTATAATTTTATTAAAACTAGATCATTCTCTATCAAGAGTTGTCGTTCAAATCAATTCTCTCTTAAAAATGATTCCCCCCCCCCCCCCCCACACATTTTGGAGAACTATTTTGCGGAGTTAAAAATTAAAAAGTTAAAAACGATCACAAATCTTTTTTCAGAGAGAATTGGTTTGCAATGAGTGATTTATATTCATCTTTATTGATATTTACAATAATTAAAACAATTTTAAGTACATTTATTTACTATTTCTAAATTTTACAAAAATCTTGTAAAATGGGCGTTGACAGAGATGGAGTGTAGCGTAGCAGGAACGACAACTCTGGATAGAGATTGAAATTAGATATGATCTATATTCTGATAACTCACAACATCTGGTATTTGATAAGGTCAAGTACTGTAACCTTTTATTCACATTTGACCATCCAATCATATTCAAAATGAAAAAAAAGTATTAAGCAATCAGAAAAAAGCTTTCAACATGCTCGGCTTAACGATAAACAAATCATCTTTGAAATAAAATCTGTCATCGGAAAAAAATTCATGTTATGTAATTTAGGTTTGAACAAATCCACAAAAATATTGACGGGTCGTTGTGGTCGTGATCTTATGGTAGTTGGATTTACAAATACCTTTCCAGTCCGTGCCTATCACCACACAAGTTGAGGGTTCGAAACCCGATCATGGCGAGGTGTACCTGTTACACAACATTATGTGATGAAGTTTATCAGTGACTTGCAGCAGATACAGTAGTGGTATTCACTATAAACCGTAGCACAAACCCAAAAATATTGAGACTATGTTTTTAATGGTAGTGACTAATTTGGTGAACATTGATTCTATATCAATACCTCGGGGTTCAATTGGATATTGTTTTTCTGATCGTGGTTGTGGAACAAAAACAAAGACAGATCCAAAAATTGTATTTATATCTTTAAGACTATATATGTATTAAATGCATTAAATCAACTAAAATTAAAAACTTGCAATAAAGGTGTGATCTGACCGTATTACAAATGAGAATGGGGTGTTAGTTCTAACACATAATGAGGCTTTGTAATATTCTTGTAAGGACCAATAAAGGTATGATCTGACCGTATTACAACTGAGAATGGGGTGTTAGTTCTAACACATAATGAGGCTTTGTAATATTCTTGTAAGGACCAATAAAGGTATGATCTGACCGTATTACAACTGAGAATGGGGTGTTAGTTCTAACACATAATGAGGCTTTGTAATATTCTTGTAAGGACCAATAAAGGTATGATCTGACCGTCTTACAAATGAGAATGGAGTGTTAGTTCTAACACATAATGAGGCTTTGTAATATTCTTGTAAGGACCAATAAAGGTATGATCTGACCGTATTACAACTGAGAATGGGGTGTTAGTTCTAACACATAATGAGGCCTTGTAATATTCTTGTAAGGATCAATAAAGGTATGATCTGACCGTATTACAAATGAGAATGGGGTGTTAGTTCTAACACATAATGAGGCTTTGTAATATTATTGTAAGGACCACTAAAGGTGTGATCTGACCGTATTACAAATGAGAATGGGGTGTTAGTTCTAACACGTAATGAGGCTTTGTAATATTCTTGTAAGGACCAATAAAGGTATGATCTGACGTATTACAAATGAGAATGGGGTGTTAGTTCTAACACATAATGAGGCTTTGTAATATTCTTGTAAGGACCAACAAAGATATATTCTGACCGTATTACAAATGAGAATGGGGTGTTAGTTCTAACACATAATGAGGCTTTGTAATATTCTTGTAAGGACCAATCATAAGACAAGTTTGAAGATACTAAATGGGTAATTTAAAGGGGTACCATACACTACAGGGAGATAACTGTTTACGATCATTTGAACGTTTTTATCATATGATGTTTGTATGCAGATTTCAGGCATCTCGGTGATCAAAACAACAGAGAGAAAAGCTGCTATGTGGCTAGTGAATTTTAAAATTTTGATATTTATTACAGTGGAAAAATTCAAACACTGCCAAAAAATAAGAAAATTAAACGAGCAGATTAAATTTTACCTGAAGTGTATGGTACCACCTTAAAAGCCGTGAATCGGCGAAGGACAGACAACACAACGTAAGTCATTAATTAGAAGCCGTAAGTCATTAATCAAAAAAGAGCACTCAATTCAATGGCCAAATCACAAAGGACAAAAATACAAACAATAATCTGCAAAGCACTACAGTTATTCTAAAGGTTGAATGATCCGAACACCTCTGAACATCGGGTGTAAGCATAGATTCTCCAGAAGGGTAAAATATTTCAAGAACACATGGATTTTTATATTACAAAATGTACTACTGGATTCAGAATTTAATAAAGTTAAGTACCTGCACTTGGCGGTTGACTAAGTACGTCATAGGCATGTGGTTCCTCAGGTTTATAATGTTTGAATTCTGCATAGTCATCTGATCTGACAATTAAAATTGGATTATTTTAGATAGCAAATTATTCCTCTATTAATTGATATTGTCCAGTTTGCTTACTTGACCACTTAAGCAAACAATGTAATTAGTCCAAACTAAGAGGGCCCCGGGTGGCTCAATGAGTTAGGTCGTTGGATCTAACAACTCATACAAGCCTATCACCAATACGGTGTGGTTTCGCGCCCGCTTTGTAAATTACAAAAAAGGTGCACTCGACTCGCAGCAGCAAGTGATAAAGTTTACCAGTTGCTTGCCCATGGTGGGTGATTCTCTCCGGGTACTCCGGCTTCCCCCACCACTAAAACTGGTCGCCGTGATATAGCTGAAATATTGTTGAATGTGGCGTTAAAGCACAAAATATCAAAAATCAAATCCAAACTAAGATCTATCTCTCTGTGGTATATGTAACAATAGCTGATTTTGGCTATCCTGTTTATGCCACTTGCTTTACTTGCTCTCAAAGACCATTTAATTATTTAATTTTCCAATCGTTTGGGGGCGTCGTGCTCGTAATCATATGGCAACTCCTATTTAGCAATAACTTGCTTGAAGTGGTCTATTGCAAGACAAACTGTCTCCATGTTTCGTTGTGGCAATACAAACATCCATTCTATAGGTCATATATATTACTTATTGTTTATAGACTAGTGGACGTCGTAGTCATGCTCGCATGGCAGTTGGATTTGCAACTACATATGCAATCATTGTCTACCACCACCAAAGTTATGAGTTGGAATCCCCTCATGGCAAGGTTTACTTGATAAAACATTTTGTGATGACATTTTGTCAGTGACTTGCGGAAGGTCAATGGTTTTCTCCAGGAACTCCAGTTCCTCCACCAATAAAACTGACCGCCACGATATAGCTGAAATATTGTTGAACGTCATAAACATCATAAACAAACAAAACAAACATTATGATATAAAAGTTTGTCAGTCATTTGCGTAGATATGTTGTTTTCTCCGGGTACTCCGGTTTCCTCCATCAATAAAACTGACCGCCACGTATCGCTATAAATGGCGTCAAGCATAATAACCTTAACGCTAACCCCTTAATCCCAATATATGTAATATATTATAAAGATAAAAACCTATTTGACTGCTCTTTCTTTTGTCGAAATCCTATAAATTTTAAAAAATGAAAACAATTTACATTTTTTGAATATGTATATTAGGGACTGAAAAGTTACTTCACGAAACCCAAAATTTCGACATATCGAAACTTGAGATAAGAGGAGTAAATTAAGTTGAACAGCGCTAATCTTAAAACGGGCCTTCAGACAAATGTTGACTTAACAGACATTTCGAGTAAATCGAGTTTGACATAATGAGATTCAACTGTATTTAAAATAACACAATTAATAATTGAAAGTGGCAGTAACCACCGTAACCCTAACCCGGAATGCTAAGTTTGCGTGACACGACGGGTGCCAACAGTGATGAACAAACTGTTTACTCTTCTTGAGTATACGAGTTCACCACTTTTTTTAGTGAGATTTGTGACTTTCATATGTAATAACATATGTAAATACTTAGTAACTAAATCGTTTTCTGAGATTTTAATATTAGATGCTTTTTATGTAATATATCATTTATGGAAACATCAATACTTCCGAACCGCATTAATATGCAATGGTTAGCATGCTTGCCTCGATTGCGGTAGATCTTGGGTTCAAGCCCCGATCGCTCAAACCAAAGACTATTAAAATGGCATTTGATGGTTCTCCGCTAAGCACATATCACTAAGGAGAAAGAAGAAAGACTAATTTGTTCGGAATCAGGATAATGTGTCTGAAAGGGAGACAGGTCTATTCGCGGACCGTTGTTTCAGTGAGTTGGCACTATAAAATTCCAACTGAGCGTGTTGGTCTGATAAAAAGCGGACATCATCATCACCATCAATCAACATGTTCTCGCCATGATATAGCTGAACAAATACTTAGTTGGCGTTAAATAATAATCACTCACTCACTCACTCACTCACTCACTCACACACTCAATACTTACGAAAATAAATAATAAATGTCACTGTAAGCATTGCTATAAGTAAACCAATTACTAACGACGATATTCCCGCTAAAAACAGACCATTTCCTTCTGGTAGATTCGATATACCTATAAATAATATAAAACAAGGTGTTACATTCAATTAAATTACACAGTGAATTCTTAAAATCGAAGCACATAGTGTTATGATATTCTGTTTCGGATAATAACATGTTTATGATATATATCATCCATTTATGTGATAAAGTTTGACAGTGACTTGCGGCAGGTCGGTGGTTTTTTTCCGGGTACCTCTGTTTCCTCCACCAATAAAACTGACAGCCACGATATAACTGAAATATTGTTGAAAGTGGGGTTAAATGTCTTAACCCCTAACCCTAACCCATTTAAAGCTTAAGTATAGTAATGGTACTAGTATTACCTTAAATACATATATATTCTCCTTCTGGTAACAGTGGTATATCAAATTTCTCAAATTTCTCCTTCTGGTAACAGTGGATTATCAAAATTCTCAAATGTCTCCTTCTGGTAACAGTGGATTGCCAAAATTCTCGAATTTTAAAGCTGGAGCTTTTAGCGAGAGCTATAAACTTGAGAAAATTAGCTATCGAGATGTATGCTATATACATCATAGCACAATTTATACAACTGTATTATATTTTCAAAGACGAACCTCTACTTAAATATACATACATGTACTTGCATCTGTAGTGCAATTCACGGTTGTTGAGCTGGAATTTCCTATTTCATTTCGACTGATAACCAGAAAATTGTACGTAGCTTCCGGTAATATATATTCGGTTGTGTACCGGAAGTTATCCTCAGAACCAAAACTAGGATCAGAGATGCTTGGCGATAACGTTTTCTGTGTTGGTTGTTGTATATTCCAGTACTGGACAGAAAACAGCTGTTGTGATCCCCTGTTAGATTCATAATTCCACAATACAGTTGCAGATGTTGATTTACACACAACGAAGACAACGTTAGGTGCTGTGTTTTGATCTGTAAGATATTAATGAAGGTATCACATTGAATAACACTTGACATTGAATGAAAAGACAGACAATCAAGGGTAGATATTGTAGCAGTCATCGAAATGAAAATTTGAATTTACTGGTCCGAATCATATCCTTAAATTTATTTTTATATAGTTCTGAAAAAATTGACTGGTCCGAACAATGTTTTACTGGTCTTGGATCGGAGGACCGGTGCTCATCGCGAGGACTGGATTAGAGTGAGTTGTCTCCCCTTCTTTTGCATCTTCAAACTTTCTTGTAAAACATCACTGGAGAGGCAATAAACAATATACAGACATTGTACTTAGTCGCACTTCTACAGAAATTAAGCGTAAAAACAAAGGAAATAGTAGATGATACGGTACAATTTGCGAACTTTACTGGAGAGATATGGCACCCAAAGGGTAGTGTACACCGTACCGAGTCACACTTATAGGGAAAATACAAATAGAGATGCAATTTCTTTTGTCAAGACAATTAGGACTTTGATCTTGCGTTCATTAGTTTTACAGAATATATAAATAAAGATGCAATTGTTCTTTTTTTCTGGCGTTAATGTATCCTAAGATATTTGACAATATGCTGAATTATGTTCAAGTTTTCCGCTTACAATTAATATAAACGTATTAAATTAAAGTATGTGAGAGCAAGAGTAACAAACGGTAAGTAAACAAATGGCTATAGATACCTATGACTGAAACAGATGAACATTTGTTTTGATATTAATAATTGCTGTAAAATCATAATCTTTAATTTGCATCTAGTCTACCTAATTGAGCTTGATAAAAGGATACTAATGACACTCAAAAGTATGTTCCTTACCTTATCCTTCAACTTGCAATTGAAAACAATACTGTACGACAAACGTGATAACTTGTCGTAAACACTTCCCGGTCCTTTCCTCATTCATTATTTATCATATCATCGGGTTTGTAACTAGATTAACACGACGGGTGCCACTAGTGGAGCAGGATCTGTTTACCCTTCCGTGTCATCCGAGTTCATCCCCGGTTTTTAGTGGGATTCGTATTACTCGATATTTAGCTTTATGTGTATGTTTTGTAGATCGTTGTTTGTCCTTTTGTCCTTTTTCTTTTGGCCATTGTGTTGTCTGTTCTTCTTCGATATACGGATTATGATTGCCCCTTTGGTATCGTCAAGCTCGTTTTACCTTTCTACTAGTCAACTTCCCATTCAGCAGTAGCAATATTGCAGCAGCACAAACATATGGGGTTTACATTTCACAATGTATACGGTAATCTAGGGCTTGTGCCATGTACAGTGATTTTTGGACAGATATCAGCTGGAGAGACAAAATGTGCTCAAACAAGTCTGTCTTACTCCTAGGTTGAATTAATCGATACAACGATTGTACGGTTGTGATCATGAACTGACTGGCAGTCAACGGATATCCATCGTTTACATTTTTCGTAGATTTGATTCTTTTCCCTACCACCAACACGACTATTACAGTACATGACTATGAGTAACAAGCCGGGAGTCTAATAAGAAGAGTTTGAAGATACCAAAGGGGTAATCCGAAGCCGCAAGCCTAAGAAGGACATAATAAAACAATGACCAAAGAGAAAAGGGACAAAAAGACAAACAACGATCTACAAAACATTGCACATAAAACTAAAGTTCGAGCAACACGAACCTCACTAAAACCGGGGGTGAACTGCTTACCCTAATATCATACGTTCGTCATCATAAGATTTGTTTGGTTTGGTTTATGGTGCTTAACGCCTATTTCAACAATATTACAGTTATATAATGGCGGTCATACATCGACCTGTATAGCAAGTCACTTATAAGCGTCATTATAAGAAGTTGCTTAAGGAGTTGCAATACAATATATAATCATAAAAAGACTTACAGAGAACATTAACATATACTGTATCAACACCATTTTGACCGATATTATTCGATCCCTCACATCTGTAAACACCAGCGTCAGTTCTGTAGATTTTACTGATTGACAAGTTAGACAGCATTCCTATTGATGTTGTAGAATTGTCTTTGTACCATGAAAACGATGCAACTGTCGGATTTCCGCTTTGGGCTGCACATACTAGTACCAGTGTGGTATTTTCCACTATACGAAGAGGGTCTGCATTCGTTGTTCTTACTGTTGGTGAATCTTGAGTAAAAAAGAAGGCATAAAGCTGAACATTACCAATAAATAGACAAACCCTCTATAATACTCATGTCTAATTGATATTTGATCTGTTAGAGGTATCAGTTATGATTTTACCTCAAAGAGTAATGGCGAGAACAAATATCCCGACAATGTACGTATATTTTGCTTACACTGCAATGTCATGTATGCAAAAATTGTTATATTTGCACACAAAAAGGCAAAAACATCGGGCACTTTGATGAAACCTTTTTTTCTTTTTATGTTTACAGCGCGGTTCGTATTTGTCCAGTACCTATTGTGTTTAGCTCTAATTAAGACGTGGGGTACGTCTAGTAGACATATACAGTAAATGTTTATACACACCTTTTAAATGGTCAGTAAATGCATTGACCGTAATATAAGATAACCTATCCATGCTAGGAAAAAAACGTACTTTAAATAAACTAATTACAATATGTACCACAGTTACTGCTGTCGTGGTCGTGATCTATCACCACTAACGTTGTGAGTTCGAATCCCGGTCTGGTGAGGTGTACTCGATACAGCATTTGGTGATAAAGTTTGTCAGTGACTTGTGACAGGTCGGTTGTTTTCTCCGCATACTCGGTTTCCTCCACCAATAAAACTGACCACCATATATAACTTAAATATTGTTGAAGTGGCGTTAAGCACCATAACCCTAACCGTACTTCTGTCAACTCTCGTGTTATCACTCCCAGGGTACTTATCCAGCAGAAACCTACACTCGTGATTCACAATTGACATAATCATATATATACTTACAATATACGAATAAGGTGTGTTGTTGTGTTTTGTCATTAGTCCAAAGAATGTGTTTTCCTGTACATGTACATATTTGTCCATTGTTGTCTTTTGAAGTTACAAGCTCTACACTAGAGGTCGCTTCTGAAGGAGACGGACTTCCTGTTGGAGTTTTCTGAGTGGCTCCATCACATGACCACGTGATTGCAGCTAAAGGATTTCCTCCTTGAATGACGCATGTCAGGGTTACTTTGTTGCCTTCATTGATTGGTCCATTTGGTGTCTGGATGATTGTCGGCAATGTGGTCGGTACATCTAAAAACCAAATGAAATTCACATTGCGATAAATGTGCAGAATTTTCATGAACATATTCTGCACGAATTGCATCAATTGGTAAGTACATAATGTCAATATATGATTTGAGAAAAGATTTACATGTAGTTCATTGGTATAAGGGACATGTTGCCATTAATGTTTAAACTCTCTTTTCATAATCCATAACAATAGGAAATATAAATCAGACAGCTGCTTCAACATGTTCAATTTGATACTCATTTTCTTATATTCAGACATGCATAGGATGATGTCACTTTATGATTGAACGGATTAATAGTATCAAGATGACAAGTTATTATTCGTTTTGTTGATATGAATGAGATGTACATTGACACCTTGTATGGTTCATACACATAACATTATATAGTGTTTATAAAATAGAATGACTTACATTGTACATATATACGGCTCTGTAGTTTGGAGCTGGTCCTGGAACTGTACACTACCATACATTCCATTGTTTTCGCATTGTAGTAGTCAGTTACGTTGTTAATGGTGAGATAAAACGTCCTGGAAATTTCGTCACAATATGTTGTATAACGTCCTAACGAATGATCTGCAAAATCTATGCATTTCCCGTCTTGAACAGCAAACAATGCGATATTTACAGATCCGTAGTTATATGCTACTGAACTCCAGTTAGAATCAACACTACAGTTGAATGTCTGTCTCTCGTATCTGGTTACATTAATTGTCGGGTACGGCTCTAATGTTAAACACCAAATTGCTTGAAAAAAGAAAATGAGGAGATCAAACTAGATTTTGAAAATTAATGAAGATAGATACCCAGATGTAGCGTTTAACAGCAGAAGAAAAGAGTGCCGCTCAACTGCATGTTAGGGACCGTTTCACACTCATTTTAGAGCATCAGTTTTGCTAATTGTTGAAGACCCTACAGTGACTGTGGACTATGAAATGCAGAACAGCAATAAAAACACTGATCCTTTACAGTAACTTCTTTGCAAGTGTAATGTTGGATAGTCTCTCGGTCATGTTCATTTACATCCATATCTTTTCTTATCAATATTACATATAGGTGGTATATAATTATCAACAAAATACGCCTAGTTTGACTGGTAAATAATCTTTGACAAGTCTAATGTTAAACACCAAATTGCTTGAAAAATAAATAAATGAGGAGATCAAACTAGATTTTGAAAATTAATGAAGATAGATGCCCAGATGTAGCGTTTAACGGCAGAAGTAAAGAGTGCCGCTCAACTGCAATGTCCCACTAATAATCAAGAAACATGAATGGAATGTTGGGATCCCATTAACTAGTATAACCTCGGCACATTTTTGTGCCTGTATCAAGCCATGGCCCAACGTCATATATCGCGCACGTTTCTATGTTCTATGATTTGAGGTTGTAGGCGATTGTTCGTTTTGTTGATATTGGTGGAATTTCTTGCCATCAATTTTTAAATATTCTTTTCATAATGAAAAATCCAATAAGTATTAATAAAGTTTAGGGTTATGGTGTTTAACGCCACCTTCAACAATATTTCAGTTTTATCGTGGTGGCCAGTTTTATTGGTGGAGGAAACCGGATTACCCGAAGAAACGTTACTTAAATATGCAGCAATTATAAGTTACCAGAGACACAGTGCCGGCCATAAGCCAATTGTAACAATTGGGACCCACCCTGGAGTGATCTACTCTCGGCTATTCAAGTACACACAACAGTACACTGCTGGTTTTACAGAGAGCAACATAGGGCCCCGCACATCATAATGCCGGCCCTGTAGGGACAGTCAAAATGTATATAAAATATTTACTTACATTTAATACAAGCACAAAATAATAAAACGTCCTTTCGCATTTTGAACCAGGAAGTTTACAAATGTGTGATGCATTGATGATTGTAAGAATAACAGAACAATAAAGTTTAAATATATGAAGTTTATTTTTAGACCAAGCCACCTATGTATATGTACTACTTATGGTAAATATTTAAGATATACTGAATTATAAGAAATCGGTGATAGACGACCAGTCTCTAATTCAACAAGTGCAAAAAACACACAGAAATATTATTAATATTGACGCACCATTTCACTATGAGGGAATGTTTGGCTCCATTTACAAAGCTATTTTAAGATCTTTAACATTAAACCGGTGTATATTGAAATGTGTTCCCAGTTAGAAATTGATCCTGTAGTTATTTTTTTCTGTGTAGTGTTTTGTAGATTAGTGTTTGTCCTTTTTCTTTTGTTATGAAAAAAACTGAATATACGAAAGGGTCATCAGAAGCCGTAAAACGAACCAGGACAGAAAATACAATTATCAAAAGGACATACAACGATCTACAAAAACACAGAAAACTAAAAATTAAAGATCGAGCAACACGAATCTCACTAAAACCGGGAATAACTCGTGTGCTCCGGAATAGTTACCAGTTCCTGCTCCACTAGTGGCGCACGTCGTATTACTATGGTTACAAACACAGTGATATGTCATGAATGAGGAAAAGACCGGATTGTGATAACGACAAACGGGACACATGTGTCCTTCTTCGATTTACGGCTTCTGATTATCCCATCGGCATCTTCAATTTTTTCTAGACATTAACCAATCCATCTATTCGGTTCATATTATATTCCACTTAGTAATAATTCAATGCTAAATTATACCAGTTTCATTTTATTCATCTATGTTATTCCCCTCATGTTTTACTTGTTATTTGCTTCATTACGTAGTGATCCGTAGTGATGTCTTACAACTATATGAGTAACATGGCGGGTATCTGATAAGAGACAGGAACTATTTACCCTTCGCGAGTATTTGGGTTCACCCCCGGTTTTTGGTGGAGTCGGTGTTGCTCATCTTTTATTGTTTTCTGTTTTTATTTGGTCCCCGTTTTGTGTCTCGTGTTGCCAATGTTGCAAGTGTCTCTGGATTGTCCATTTTTGATCTTGATTGCCCATTAAGTTTCTCTAGCATTTATTTACTACTTTAGAACCTGATTACGCAAGTCTGGTAATGTTACTTTGGTTACACAAGTCTGGTAATGTTACTTTGGTTACACAAGTCTGGTAATGTTACTTTGATATTCGAGTAATCCAGATATCCAGGAAAAACTTAATTACTACCTTCTACTAGCATACCACATTATTTATTCAAGCTATCTGGTCTACATTTTGATAGGGTTAAAGTTATGATGATTAACGCCACATTCAACAATATTTCATTTATATCGCGGCGGTCAGTTTTATTTATGGAGGAAACCACCAACCTGCCGCAATTCACGGACAAACGTTATCACAGTGTTGTATCGGGTACACCCCGCCATGAGCTGGATTCGAACTCACAACGTTAGTGGTGATAGGCACTGATGGCTGACAATCCAACTGCAATACGTTCACACTCACGACGGCCATTGTGTAATTTGTTGCGTTGACACAAAACATTACTCAAACAAGGCTACGTTGCTCCTATGTTGAAGTCATCATTACAAACATTATACTTTTTACGTAGATGTTTATTTCTTCTATCACTGCCAATACTTTTACCAGACTTGACTGTATATATGAATAACACGGCGGGTGTCTTATAAGAAACACGAACTGCTTACCCTTCGCGAGCATCTGAGTTGACTCCCAGTTTTTTTGTGGGGTCCGTGTTGCTCATCTTTTTAGTTTTCTGTGTCGTGTTTTTGTTTTGTTTGCCTTTGTTCTGTGTCCAATTTTGTATGTGTCTTGTGTCCAATGTTGCCTGTGTCTTGTGTCCAATGCTGTATGTGTCTTGTGTCCAATGTTATATGTGTCTTGTGTCCAATGTTGCCTGTGTCTCTTCAGCTCGCCCCTGGTTTTTATTTGTGATGTTCGTATTGTACATTTCATCCAGTATGCGTCTTTACGTTCTTAGTTCCGTGTTTTGATGTCCATTACGATTTCGGCATGAAAACAAAATTCCGTTCGTCTTACCCCCACTTGTTTGTAGGAGGGTTCATGTCTCATTTATGATATTTGTGTTTGTTGCGTATAGAGGTGTCCCACATTCTGTCATATCATATGTCCGTATGTTTTCAGTTCCGTGTTGTGATGTCCGCATAAAACGATGCTCGGTTCGTCTTTTCCCCCAGTATTTTTATATGAGGGCTCATGGCATATTTAGACAGGAACTCTTTACCCTTCGCGAGCACTTGGGTTCATTCACGGGTTTTTGGTGGGGTCCGTGTTTCTTTTAAGATTTCTGTATTGTGTTTTTTGTGTTTTGTTTTGACTACTCTCTGTGTCTTGTATACCCAATGTTGTCAGTGTCTCTGGATTGTCCATTCACGATTGGCTATTCGGTTTTCTCTAGCG
The DNA here is from genome assembly GCA_963680875.1 of Bathymodiolus brooksi. Classification (NCBI taxonomy): domain Eukaryota; kingdom Metazoa; phylum Mollusca; class Bivalvia; order Mytilida; family Modiolidae; genus Bathymodiolus; species Bathymodiolus brooksi. The sequence continues at coordinate 93,507,156 of OY804586.1, forward strand.
TTTATTTCCATGTACTTTTCATGAAGGAAATAAAACTAAAATACTGATGAAAGTTCAAATTTTATTTTAGAAAAATAGCTTAAAGCTAATGACATTATACCAAGATAAACAGCTGCGCTATCCGCGCATAAAATATGACCGTATAGTTTCATAACTCTTAAAAAACAAAAGTGAAAAAGTTTAATATATATATATATATATATATATACCATACCCTCGATCCACAATTAGTAAGGTTTGCAGAAAATAAAAATAGCCCATGTCAAACTTGAAAGTACACACACCACGGACTACTTTTCATCGGATAAAGTCCCATAACTGTGGAACGACAAATATGAAAATCGTCAAAAACTACACAGACCATCCAACTACATTTCCCAATAATTTTATGACAATGGAACACAATGATGTCAAGTTAAAATGGAGGTCAGGGTTGACACTCGGAGTAATATGTTGTATTACTCCAATGTTGATATGTTGATACGGACAATTTTTCGTGGGATCAAGTCCCATAACTCTAGAACTATAAAAGGTGAAAATATTTATGAGAACAAAAATATATACAACAGGTCCCTTAACCACTATTCCTGATCATCACTTCAAGTTTGAATAAAATTGGTCAAGAAAACGTAATAAGGAAATAAAGGGGGAGGGGAAATTAATGTGCAAAAATAAATTATATTTTATACAATGAAAAGGAGGTTGAGAATAAAGTTATGTTTCACTGTATTTATATTCAAAGGTGTAAAAGAAAACAAATACGATCGATATGTTAAAATCCAAGGATAAATATATAAATAGCTGATATATATTTCCTTATTAATAACAAAATATAATATTTCATGTCTCCTTTTTAATAAAGGAAATGGTCCAGGAAATAATATATCCGGCCAAAAATCTTTATTACATGTCCTTCATGTAAATAAACAAAGACAAAATTCATGGTTTATTTTTCAAAAATAGCTTAAAATTAACCAGTGTTCGGTTTAAACAGGTTGCATATTAATTAAAAAAATATGTCATGTCTCTATTTAGAAAAAATACAAAACAACAAAATGAAAATTAATAGTTCATTTTCGATTTTTTGTTCAAACTAACAACTTTAATTCAAATAATATGTATTGGGATTGATATTACTTCAACAGAATCTTATTGAAATTGGTGTTAAATAGTGTTTAATAAATATACAATATACGTACATTGTCGGTAAATATAAAATTTATTTGTACGAGCTTTAGAAACAGGCAGAATAGCGAGCCTTTGGCGAACTTTTCAGGCCTGTTTTGCAGCGAGTACAAATGAATTTTATATTTATCGACAATGTACGTATATTGTGTTTATCCTGTAATGTAAAAAAAGTCGGAAAACTTGTCAGATTTAATAAAAAGGACAGAAACAAGCGTCATTCCTCGCCTTTCATAAATGTTGTCAAGGGTGTCTTCTTCGTGGTCCGCGTTACATTAGTACCAGTTTCATACTTGTCTGCGCCCTCCGCCATGCATAGCTAGAGGGTACCAGGAAAGTTTATTCGTAGGCTGAAAAGTTTATTCGTAGGCTGAAAAGTTTATTCGTCTAGTACGAATAAAGCAAAAATGTATTCGCACAGCATATTTGTACAGCAAATGTACTGATTGCAGGATAAAACTATATACAGTGAAAACTGTATAAACCGAACTCTGAATAAACTTGAATCCGGTATAAACCGAACTTTAAATAGAGTTCCAAGGTAGGATATCTTTGTTTCAGTTAACCTGTATAAACTGAAACCCTGTCTCTTCCGAAACCCAAATATACCGGAAACCTGTATAAGCCGAACTTTAAATAAAGTTTCAATGTAGGAAATCTGTGTTAATTCAACCTGTTTAATCTGAACAACTGTCTATTCTGAACGCAAAAGTTAGTCCTAATGAGGTTCAGTTTAGACCGGTTTCACTGTATCTCATTTGATATAAAAAAGGGGCCCCCTATTGTTGTGTTTGCTCCCTTAGTTATCATCTATCTTACATATATAGAGTATATATACTTCTTGTCTTCTCCAATCAGAAAATATTACATATTACACCTCGATGCATCCATATTGAATTTTTGATCAGGAGGGAATTTTTCATTTTGAAGACCTACTATTGCTATTTCAAATATTATTTTTCAAATGGTCAAGTGGTTTCAGATGAGATGGGTTGCCCTAAATAAATTTACAAAAATATAATTCAAGTCGGTGAAAGACAACTATTATGCCCTGTGTCGGCTATATTGGATGACATATGAATGAAAAGGGAGGAATATATGTCTGGATCGTCAATTTATCATTTCATCAAATTTTATGGTTAAAATAGCGCATAAGTTTCCAAGATGTTTTTTTTTAAATATGAGCGATCAGAAACAGTTATTCTAGGTTGTGATAAAAAATGGATGACATATTAGAGGGTTGTGTAGACATTTAAGAGTAGTCCATGTTTCATTCCTGTGAAAGTATCGAATTGCTCGGTTCTTCCTTATGAGATGATTGACAGGTAACGATGTACAAAGTGGTGACAAAACCATTTGACCAATGTCGTCGCTCACATACGAAACCTTACTAATTTAATAAATACAGTAGTTTGATTTTATTTTGTAAATTCATGAAGCGAATTTTTTAAAACCCTTCACAAAAAAAAAAGAAAAAAAATGTTATTAAACATCTTGCGTATTATTTGTCACAACTACTACCATATCACTATACGAAAATAATAACAGAACTAGGTTACTGATACACCCGGTTGTGGAAGTATTGTTGTTGTTTTTGTTGGTTTTCCCTCCTGTTTATCGGCATTTATTGATTAAATGATTGGTATGTAATGCCAACTTCAGCAACATTTCAGCTATATCGTAGTGTGCATAAATTTGATTATTAAACTTAAACATATCGGAATTTAAATGTTATATGTGATTATTATGCTTTCTGTAAATTTCTACTGTAATATAAGTTCATACGATATTTTGGCATACATCACAAAGAATTATATAGCGTTGATACACTATGCGAAAATAGTACATCTACTATGCCAGTTTCACGCGGGGAATGTTGGGTTTTCAGCTGTCTGTCAAGCTATATATAGCTAGTCCACATGCAAGGGGGCGGATCCAATCTGTGAATCTATCATAGTCGTCTAAACGTTTTTTAATACTTGTTATTGTTGTTAATTAAATTTCAAACTTCAAAAATCTTTATATTTTTAAAACATTAAATGAAACAAAGAATATTCTCACACTTTCAAGACTATCTGATCCAATATATTAGTCACCAATATCAGGACCTCCTTTAGTTGTAGTTTTGATGTTGAAAAGAATTCCCTCTGTGTTTATGTACGCTGTAAATATACAGAATGACGTCATTGGTCTCGTGCTGCGCGAGAATTGTAAATCAAAACAATAGACCGACTTTATTGCATGACCGAGCAGATGTCACTCACGACACAATATACATATCTTCATAATACTATTTCGAAAATATTGGTTTTGTATCGTGCACTATGTCTTCAACCCTGACCACTATGTTGACATAGTCAATGCTAACACAACATTATTATATAAATAGAGAACAGATGATAAACCAAATTAAATTTAAATCTGTTTCGATGAAAAAAGATGTAAAAATAATTTTAATAAAACAACAAGTTTCCCGTCTACCAATTGTCCTATTTAACGGCAAAGTTTCTTGTGGATATCGAAAATATGCTTAAAATTCAACATGATTAGTTTGATCCTAATCCATTTACAATTCAAGATGTAATTGGAGCGGAATTATACAGCTTCTTGTCTGTGAAAAAAACTCCTCAGAACAAACACTTGTCTAAGTCACAGAACCATTATTAATATGGTCTGTCCTATGGACCAATAATTGACACGACTGTTCAAATTTTCGGCAAAGATGCGACGTTTGACCTCTTTTAGCCAGAAGTGGGTTTGACTATCGACGACTGCTCTTATAGATGTGTGCACTTCTTCTGACGCTCTCTCCATCTGTAATATAAAATCATTCTTTTAATAGAAGCTTTCACACAATATTTACAAGTGACAATATGTACTATGGTAATAGGATAAAGGGTTTATGGTATATAACGCCACTTTCAACAATATTTCACTTATATCGTGGTGGTCAGATTTATTGGTGGAGGAAACAGGAGTACCTGCAGAAATCACCGACCTGCCGCAAGTCACTGACAAATTTATCACATAATGTTATATCGAGTACACCTCGGCTGCGTGGGATTCGAACTCACAACGTTAGTTGTGATAGGTACTGATTGCATAGTAGTTATAAATCCAACTACCATACGATCAAGACGGCCCCCACTATAGCAAGTGAGTTACTTTATCCCGAACTGAACTTAGTGAACTAAAGGATATATTTTCAGATTGTAGTAGATATTAGTTTTTGTACTAGACCAACACGCTTAGTTGGATTTTCATAGTGCTAGCTCACTAAAGCAACAGTCCGCGGGTAGACATGTCGCCCCACTCGGACATATTATCCTGATTCCAAGCCAACCAGTCATTTATCTTAACTTTAATGCTGCGTCCTTAGCGGGGAAGCAACAAATACCAATTTTATAGTCTATGATCTGGCCCGAATATACGCACAATCGACCGCACTCGATAACCATTGACCCATCGATGCGGTTAATACAGTTACGTACTAGAGATATAAAGAACAATAAGACCAAACACAGAAAACCTTTTTCAGTAACCAATTTAATAAAAGAAGTAGATCATATCACTGCCTAGACTGATGATTTCTCTGGCAGGAATTAACTGCTTACTTTTCCTGGGTACCAGAGTTCAACCTCGTTTTTTGGGGAAGTTAGTGATGTTCCATTTTAAGCTTTCTGCGTAGAATTGGTGAACTATTATTTTGTCCCTTTCCCTTCTATCATTGTATTGTCTGATCTTCGATTTGCGGCTTAGGATAAAATTAGCTTGATCTCAAGTCAGCAAGATATATAATAAAATAACATCTGATTGCCAAAGTGGTATCTTCAAATATTTTTATACAAGGGTTATGGTAAATCATCTTAGTGGGCGTAAAACTCCTTCCAAGTAATTCGCTCAGATACTTAAATAGGAAACATAAGTGATCTGCGGAAATTAAGGCAAGGGGTCTGGGGACCGCAGAGGTCTCCATTCGGTGGACAGTAGAGCCCTGGATAAGGGGATGCAACAACTACTACTGGTATTGTCAATTGTAATCCGAAATATCTACGTCACCATCCAATCATCATTCATGAGTAGTTTAATCTAATCAGCTTTGTAGTTCACTAGAAAAAAAAACCTTTACATGTACATTTTGTTTATATTCAGATACATGTACATTTTGTTCAGTTAAGTACATGTACATTTTGTTTACAGTAAAATTCATGTACATTTTGTTTATAGTCAAATACATGTACATTTTGTTTACAGTCAAATTCATGTACATTTTGTTTATAGTCAAATACATGTACATTTTGTTTATATTCAAATACATGTACATTTTGTTTACAGTCAAATACATGTATAATTTGTTTATATTCAGATACATGTACATTTGTTTATAGTCAAATACATGTATATTTCGTCTACAGTCAAATACATGTACATTTTGTTCAGTCAAAGACTTGTACATTTTGTTCAGTCAAATACATGTACATTTTGTTCAATCAGGTACATGTACATTTTGTTCAGCCAAATACATGTACCTCTTGTTCAGCCAAATACATGTACATTTCGTTCAGGCAAGTACATGTATATTTTGCTTAGTCAAATGCATGTACATTTTGTTCAGTCAAATACATGTACATTTTGTCCAGCCAAATACATGTGCATTTTGTTCAGTCAAGTACGTGTACATTTTGCTTAGTCAAATACATGTACAGTTTGCTTATAGTCAAAGACATGTATAGTTTGTTCAATCAAATACGTGTACATTTTGTTAATAGTCAAATACATGTATATTTTGTTAAACACCATTACCCCTATATTTGTATGAAGAGTTTGAAGACACCAAAGGGGCAACCACAATCCGTAATAACTTCAAGAATATTTTTTTATTAGGGCCGTCGTGGTCGTGAGAATATGGTAGTTGAATTTATAACTACCTATGCTATCAGTGCCTACCACCGCTGATGTTGCGAGTTCAAATCTCGATCAAGACGAGGTGTACAACATTATGTGATAAAGTTTGTCAGTGACTTTCGACAGGTCGGTAGTTTTCTCCGGGTCCTCCACCAATAAAACTGACCGCCACGTTATAACTGAAATATTGTTGAAAGTGGCGCTAATCACCATCAAGCAAACAAACAAACATTTTAAGTGTTTATGCTATTATTTTAGTTTTCTATGTTGTCGTGTGTGTGTGTTTGTCTGTGTGGTTGTATGGGGGTATTTAAAAAAAAATGTTTTTGCTTTGTGTGTTTAGTTTATTTTTTGTTTGTTTGTTTTTGTTTATTCGTTTGTTTGGTTGCTTGTTTTTGCTTGTTTTTTTGTGTTTTCTTTCATTTTTCTTTTTCTTTGTCTTCTTCCTGTGTCTTGTTTATTTAGGAAACCAATCAAATTACAGCAAAACAACAAATCTTCACAGTTTTATACGTATTTATTTGATAATATTTCTTGAAATGAAGAAATAATATAAGTATTTCTGTAATTATAAGGTTAAATAAAATGTTATTTACATGCCATATATACATAATAATATAAAAATCACATAGAGTCTATTTGTTGTAAGAAATAATGATAAAAACGTAGATATATAATTTAGCCCACACAATGAGTTTTTGGAATAACCAATATCATGCACGCTCAAAAGATTGGTAAGCCAAATAATTTGCTACAAATTTGTTGTCATAGTCTCAAAACTCATATTGTAACCGTATATTACTAATGAAATAGTTCTCTCATTCTCCAAATTAACATAGATATGTTGCTTCTACTTCTTCCTAATATCTAAAATAATATATTACATCTTACGTGAAGAATATTTTATCTTTACTTTTAGGGCCCGGGTGACGCAATGAGTTAGGTAGTTGGATTACCTAGCAACTCATACACGCCTATCACCAATACGGCGTGGGAATCGCGCCTGGCTTTGTAAATTACAAAAAAGGGTGCACTCGACTAGCAACCGCAAGTGATAAAGTTTACCAGTTGATTGCCCATGGTCGGTGGTTCTCTCCGGGTACTCCGGCTTCTTCCACCACTAAAACTGATCGCCATGATATAGCTGAAATATTGCTGAAAGTGGCGTTAAACACAATAAATAGATTAATCAATCAATCAATTACATGATGAATAATTTCTTTTTTTTCTTTCTTTTTATGATTATTATTTAATGCTAAATCAACAAATGAGGAATTTCATCGTACGAATTTACATTTCTACAATAAGAGATAATTGGCTAATATATGGAAGATTTATTTGCAAAGGTAAGGGTTATGGTGTGTAACGCCACGTTCAACAATATTTCAATTATATATCCGGAAAAAAACATTGGCCTGCCACAAGTCACTGACAAACCTCGCCATGAGCACGATACGAACACAAATTTAGTGATAATATGCACTGATTACACAGGTAATAGTAAATCCAACTATCATACGAACAAGACGGCCTCTAGAGATATTTGCATACTTGTATATTATCTAATATTAAAATCATGATTGAGGCCATCAGCTCTCTTTAATAGAACTTATATATATTATGTATATGACAACTTCTGTGTAACGAAGAATAAATATATTACGTGTATAATGTTCAAGATTATAGCACTCTTTATAATAATGCTGTTCACCCGGTTATATGTGAGGGTTGGCATTTTATTCACACGTGGAAAGCACTTACACGACTGCATTTTGTCACTAAGATGGGGGTTGGGCTTATAAAACTAGTTTAACCCCGCCACTTCTTAGTGCCTGTGCCAAACCAGGAAAGTGTCATGTATTTATTTGTTAGAGATATCGATGTTGAATCTTTCTGCTTTGACAACTATTTTACCTATTTTGTTCCTGTATTTAAATACTGTTATAGTGACAGCCGGAACCTTTGAGCCGTAATGAGAGCGGGAGGTTTGGCGCCTTAAAATCTTATTCAACCCACCATTTCTTTAGAAATGCCTGTACCAGGTCAGGGTCATTACGGTTTTCACAGTTTGCCGGTTGTTGACTGATTTTGTCTGTTTATATAATTATGATTTTTGACTTTCTCTTTGTAAGATTGTTCGGAGTTCGGTAATTTTGTTATTACCCTTATCTACGATTTTCCGATTGGATTTTAGAACTGTTCAGACAGCGTAGTGTTTGTTTTCATTTTAATACGCTGGTTATCATTGATTAAATCTGAGAATGTTCCCCTTGTCTTACTTGCATAGTGAGTGAGTGATTGTTGTTTAACGACAATTCAGCAATTTTTCAGCTATATCATGGCGAGAACAAGTTAATTTTCAATGAGATGATGATGAGGTCCACTTTGTTATAGACCAACACGCTGAGTTTGATTTTTATAGTGCTAGCAAAACGAAACAACAGTCCGCGGGGTAGACATGTCACTCCACTCGGACACAGAGAAGCAACAATTACCAATGTTCTAGTCTTTGGTTTGACCCGACCGGGGCTCGAAACCACGATCTACCGCACTTCGAGGCGAGCACGCAGGAACTGCTTACCCTTCTGGGACATGTGAGCACTCCCGTGGTTTCAAGATGTTGTTTGTGTTGCAGTTTTGGTTTTCTGGGGTAATGGTGTTGAACGCCATTTTCAACAATATTTTAGTTATATTGTGGCGGTTGGTTTTCTGTGGTTTTTTTTTTTTTATTTGTGTTTGATCACGGCTTTATGTCTTTTTGCCACAGTTTTGTAGTTTTTATTTATTCACATGGCGTTTGATAACGTCTTGATATCCTCTTGTTTTACTTATAACAACTTTACCTTTCGTTTGTGGGGCCGTCGTGGTAGTGATCGTATGGTAGTTGTGCAATCAGTGTCTATCACCACCAAAGTTGTGAGTTCGAACCCAGTTAATGACGGGATGTACTCGATACAATTTTATGTGATAAATGTTATCAGTGACTTGCGAAAGGTCGGTGGAATATTGTTGAAAGTGGCGCTAATTACCATAAACCCAAACACTACCCTCTGGTTTTACTTATAATAACTATACCTTTCGCTTGTTTATTCACATTTCGATAACTTCAGTCTGCATTCCTATTAGATTGTCAATTGACGACACTATATTGAAATAAATAAAAACAAATGTGATATTATATTTGTTGTAACATGGATGCATTCTTTTCTTTGATCTTTTTATGATTTCTATACCAGAAAGTAAGCAAAAGCTAAGAACTATGAAATGATACACGTATATACGAGATATTGCACAGTTTAAATATGGGCTGTAGTTTTATTACTCTCAGAGAGCCGTACAATAGTCAATGACCTAGATGTGATATTGCATGGCTTCACGATACAAATCATTTATACCATGGGTTTCCGAGATAAACGCTTAACAATATCGAGTTTCGTGTTCGATTGTTTAACCGTTTAACTCGGAAAACTCTGGTATAAAAATCACATATTTCTTTAGCTTAAATTTATATTGTATATCTTCACACTATGGAGTCATAGTCCTCTATGAAATGTGCCTTCGCGTTTTAAGTGTACTGTGTGCCATCCATTTGTGAACACCCTTGACGACGGGACATTTAGTGTGGAAAGAATATTACTTTATTTTGTACTTAATTTCCAATTCTAGGTATCATCACTTATTATAGAATAACAAAAACGTAAATCTCAAATTTAGTGCGTACGACGCGTTTCTGGAATAACCTTCATCAGGTACGTTTCTGGAATATGTCATAAAGACACGTGTAACATGGTAACTAAATTTTGGGTCTGGACACTGGATAATAGTATTATTTTTGACAAATTACTAAGTAGGCGACAGATTTTTGTTTGCGCTTTTCTTCCTATTTATGATTAAAACAAATGCACACGACACGTTTCTGGAATATCCTTCATCAGGTACGTTTCTGGAATAACCTTCATCAGGTACGTTTCTGCAATACCCTTCATCAGGTACGTTTCTGCAATACCCTTCATCAGGTACGTTTCTGCAATACCCTTCATCAGGTACGTTTCTGCAATACCCTTCATCAGGTACGTTTCTGGAATACCCTTCATCAGGTACGTTTCTGGAATACCCTTCATCAGGTACGTTTCTGGAATACCCTTCATCAGGTATGTTTCTGGAATACCCTTCATCAGGTACGTTTCTGGAATACCCTTCATCAGGTACGTTTCTGGAATACCCTTCATCAGGTACGTTTCTGGAATACCCTTCATCAGGTACGTTTCTGGAATACCCTTCATCAGGTACGTTTCTGGAATACCCTTCATCAGGTACGTTTCTGGAATACCCTTCAGCAGGTACCTTTCTGGAATACCCTTCATGAGGTACGTTTCTGGAATAACCTTCACCAGGTACGTTTCTGGAATACCCTTCATCAGGTACGTTTCTGGAATACCCTTCATCAGGTACGCTCAAAATCGAAAGATTGGAAGTAGAATTATTTAAAAGTGTATGGGAGGAATACAACCAAAGGGGCCTAAACAGGAAAGCCAAAGTCGGCTGAGGTCACCTATGTAAAAGCACATCATATAGAGGATTAGCGTTGTTATGATGCTAAATCGATTCTTTCAACAATGATTCAGCTATATCGTGGCGGTCAGTTTTCTTGGTGGAGGGAATCCGAGTACCCGGATAAAACCACAGATCTGACGCAATTCACTCACAAATCGATACATTATATAGATATATGCGAATCATGCCATTCACACAGGGCACTATATAAAACGTTACAACCTCTAACCTCGTCTACAACGTCGAAAGAATATTTCCTATTTGCGGAATATTATACAAATAGTCCATGTGATTGTGGTCAATATGCAAGAATATTACATATGGTGTAGATTTCGTACAATTTCATTGGCTAAATCAGTCACGTGATATACAGAATGTTTAATGTATTTTTTCCACTGTAAAGTCTTGTTTCTTTTTTTAAAAAATATTGACGCTATGTTTCTATTTTTAAGTATATTGACGCTATGTTACTAAATTTAGATCCGGATATAGTCCGTTCCGGACCGTGTTTACACTCCACCTGTAATAAACAATTTTCTAGTTTCATTGTGTTCTTAAACAATAAAATAATGATATGTTCGTCTTCGGTCAATATAATCCTAACAGGTCCATATATAACATATTGACCTCGTAAAAAGTCCATAATTGATAAATATTTTCCCTAGGTACCTTGAATTGCATGGATGTGCTATATTGCCCGACGCCATGCAATTTAAGGTACCTAGGGGAAATGTCCTTGTATATTGACCACAGTCACATCGAATATTTGTTTTATTATATCTTAACGGTAAAATAATTAATCAAAACTAAAAAAATATTAATAAGTGTAAGTTGACATACTAAATGAGACAAACAACAAGAAATTTCAAGTAGTCTAACAGTTCTGATAATAAACATTAACAGTACATGTGCTGTTATTAAGATTAAATATAGGTTAATTTCAAACGTTATATTTCCTGGTGGGTGGAGCAAGTGAAGCTAGAATAGAAAAAAAAGTGAAAAATATTGAATTTCTAATATTAAAAGAAATCTAGTTCTAAAATATAATATATATTATCTCCCTTTTTTAGTGATATTTTTATGTAATGCCAATGGGGTGAAAATTATATAAATACGGCATGAATTTTGTTTTATGGAAAAACAGAAATTTTGTGCAAAAAGTCAAAAAAGCCGTAACCCATATATAAGATTTTTAATTTTCAGGGAATTTGTGGTTGAAAATTTAAGCCATCAATTCTTCCTAAAAAGGGACATAACTCTTAGAAAACCTGAATAGCGGAATAATACAATAACAATATACTTTCTACATTCTTCAATAATGCCTCGAAATCAATAATTAGGATTCTAATTTTAATATATTTTATCTGACCGGAAGTAGTAATGCAATGTTAAGTTTTGGTTTTGAGGCTAAGAAAAACACGATTGACATACCTACTGTCTCTTTGTTCCTCATTTCTTTGATTTGTTCCTGCCAAAAAAAATACAAAACAATGTGGGTTCGAATCCCGATCATGGCGAGGTGTACTTGATATACAACATTATGTGATGAAGTTTATCAGTGACGTGCAGCAGATACAGTAGTGGTACTCACAATAAACCGTAGTCCAAACCCAAAAATATTGAGATTATGTTTTTAATGGTAGTGACTAATTTGGTGAAAATAGTCTATATATCAATACCTCGGGGTTCACTTGGATATTGTTTTTCTGACAGTGGTTGTGGAACAAAAACAAAGACAGATCCAAAAATTGTATTTATCTCTTTAAGACTATATATGCATTAAATGCATTAAATCAACTAAAATTAAAAACTTGCAATAAAGGTATGATCTGACGGTATTACAAATGAGAATGGGGTGTTAGTTCTAACACATAATGAGGCTTTGTGATATTCTTGTAAGGACCAATAAAGATATATTCTGACCGTATTACAAATGAGAATGGGGTGTTAGTTCTAACACATAATGAGGCTTTGTGATATTCTTGTAAGGACCAATCATAAAATAAAGTTTGAAGATACTAAATGGGTAATTAAAGGGGTACCATACACTACAGGGAGATAACTCTTTACGATCAGTTGAACGTTTTCATCATATAATGTTTGTATGCAGATTTCAAGCATCTCGGTGATCAAAATCACAGAGAGAAAAGCTGCTATGTGGCTAGTGAATTTTAAGATTTTGATATTTATTACAGTGGAAAAATTCAAACACACTGCCAAAAAATAAGAAAATTAAACGAGCAGATCAAATTTTACCTGAAGTGTATGGTACCACCTTAAAAGCCGTGAATCGGCGAAGGACAGACAAAACAGACAGACAACACAACGGCCAACAGAAAAAGGACAAATTAACAACCAATTATCTACATACTAGTAACATTACAGAGAAAACTAAAAATCTAGCAACACGCACCCCACTAAAAACCGGGGGTGAACACAGGTGCTTTTCAAGAGTAAAGGACTAATTAAGGTCATTATGTTTTTTTTGTCCTTTGACTTTAATTTACATTCGAAAAACATTTGTACAATGTTTAGGTAATATATTGTTCATGTCATTGCGATGTCAGGAAAGTTGAACAAACCCAACACAATGAATAATTAACGTTAATTAAGAAAAGTTGGAAGATAACAAAAAGGTAGTCAGAAACAGTAAATCAGAAACAGTGAATCGTAGAAGGACAGGCAATACAATGGTCGAATGGAAAAGAACAAAAGGACAGACAATGATATACTAAACATTACACAGAAAACTAAAGGTCGAACAAAGCGAACCCCACTAAAAACGGGAGTGAACTCAGGAGCTACAAGAGGGTTAGGCAGTTCCTGCTTCACACGTGGCACCCGTCGTGGTACTGTTAAATTGATTCAGTTGCATTAAATGTCCTTGAAAAACAGATATTTTCGAATAATTCTGTATTGCCGTTTTAGTGATCAAACCCGTTGCTGTGCTTCATATATTACATGTATTTACTGATATAAATGACAGACTACACCGTTGATGATTGTTACACACGGAATTCAGAAATTCATTATCTTTAAAAAAAAATTTAGCTTGAAGATACCAAAGGGCTAATTAGAAGTCGTAAGTCATAAATCGAAAAAGAGCACTCAATTCAATGGCCAAATCACAAAGGACAAAAATACAAACAATGATCTACAAAGCGCTCCATTTATTCTAAAGCTTGAATAACACGAACACCTCTGAACATCGGGTGTAAACATAAATTCTCAAGAACACATGAATTTTATATTACAAAATGTACTACTGACTTCAGAACTTAATACATTTAAGTACCTGCATCTGCCGGTTGACTAAGTACATCATAGGCATGTGGTTCCTCACGTTTATAATTTTTGAATTCTGCATAGTTCTCTGATCTGACAATTAAAATTGAATTATTTTAGATAACAAATTATTCCTCTATTAATTGATATTTTCCAGTTTGTTTATTTGACCACTTAAGCAAACAATGTAATTAATCTAAACTAAGAGGGGCCCGGGTGGCTGAATGAGTTAGGTCGTTGGATCGAACAACTCATACAAGCCTATCACCAATACGGTGTGAGTTTGCGCCCGGCTTTGTCAATTACTCAAAAGGGTGCACTCGACTCGCAGCCGCAAGTGATAAAGTTTACCAGTTGCTTGCCCATGGTCGATGGTTCTCTCCTGGTATTCCGGCTTCCTCCACCACTAAAACTGGTTGCCATGATATAGCTGAAATATTGTTGAAAGTGGCGCTAAAATACCAAAAATCAAAAATCAAATCCAAACTAAGATCTATCTCTCTGTGGTATATGTAATAATAGCTGATTTTGGCTATCCTGTTTATGCCATTTCGTTTATTTGCTCTCAAAGACCATTTAATTATTTAATTTTCCAATCGTTTGGGGGCGTCGTGCTCGTAATCATATAGCAACTCCTACTTAGCAATAACTTGCTTGAAGTGGTCTATTGCAAGACAAACTGTCTCCATGTTTCGTTGTGGCAATAAAAACATTCATTCTATAGGTCATATATATTACTTATTGTTTATAAACTAGTGGACGTCGTAGTCATGCTCTCATGGCAGTTGGATATGCAACTACATATGCAATCATTGTCTACCACCACTAACGTTATGAGTTGAAATCACCCTCATGGCGAGGTTTACTTGATAAAACATTTTGTGATGAAATTTTGTCAGTGACTTGCGGAAGATCAGCGGTTTTCTCCAGGAACTCCAGTTCCTCCACCAATAAAACTGACTGCCACGGTATAGCTGAAATATTGTTGAACATCATAAACATCATAAACAAACAAACAAACATTATGATATAAAAGTTTGTCAGTCATTTTCGTAGGTATGTTGTTTTCTCCGGGTACTCCGTTTCCTCCATCAATAAAACTGACCGCCACGTATCGCTATAAATGTCGTCAAACACAATAACCTTAAAGCTAACCCCTTAATCCCAATAAATGTAACATATTATAAAGATAAATACCTATTTGGTTGCTCTTTCTTTTGTCGAAATCCTATAAATTTTCAAAATGAAAACAATTTACGGGCCTTCAGACAAATGTTGACTTAACAGACATTTCGAGTAAACCGAGTTTGACATAATGAGATTCAACTGTATTTAAAATAACACAATTAATAATTGAAAGTGGCAGTAACCACCGTAACCCTAACCCGGAATGTTAAATTTGCGTGACACGACGGCTGCCAACAGTGATGAATAAACTGTTTACTCTTCTTGAGTATACGAGTTCACCACTTTTTTTAGTGAGATTTGTGACTTTCATATGAAATAACATATGCAAATACTTAGTAACTAAATCGTTTTCTGAGATTTTAATATTAGATGCTTTTTATGTAATATATCATTTATGGAAACATCAATACTTCCGAACCGCATTAATATGCAATGGTTAGCGTGCTTGCCCTCGAGTGCGGTAGATCTTGGGTTCGAGCCCCGATCACTCAAACCAAAGACTATTAAAATGGCATTTGATGGTTCTCCGCTAAGCACATATCACTAAGGAGAAAGAAGAAAGACTAATTTGTTCGGAATCAGGATAATGTGTCTGAAAGGGAGACAGGTATATTCGCGAACCGTTGCTTCAGTGAGCTGGCACTATTCAATTCCAACTGAGCGTGTTGGTCTGGTACAAAGCGGACATCATCATCACCATCAATCAACTTGTTCTCGCCATGATATAGCTGAACAAATACTTAGTTGGCGTTAAATAATAATCACTCACTCACTCACTCACTCACTCACTCACTCGCACACTCAATACTTACGAAAATAAATAATAAATGTTACTGTAAGCATTGCTATAAGTAAGCCAATTACTAACGACGATATTCCCGCTACAAACAGACCATTTCCTTCCGGTAGATTCGATATACCTATAAATAATATAAAACAAGGTGTTACATTCAATTAAATTACACAGTGAATTCTTAAAATCGAAGCACATAGTGTTATGATATTCTGTTTCGGATAATAACATGCTTATGATATACTCAACAAAAAAAGTTAAGGACCATTTTGAAAAAATGAATTTAATAAATAACAATAAATAATATAAATAGCATAGGTAAATATTTTGAAATTTTTGAACACTATGGTAAATAAAAAATTGATTTCAAGCGATTCTACTATTGCATATGGAACACAGCGACGGTCAAAAACGATAACACTAAATTTTCGAATTTCTAAAAGATTCCATGATTATCAAAAAAGTTACGAATTAATTGAAATGTCACAAAATGTCAACAATTTAAACATTTTTATCGAGTATGTCCACCTCGCGCACGAATAACTCTCTACAACGATTTTGGAAGCTGCGAATTCGTGTTTGAAATTCAACCTGAGGAATCCTTGACCATTCATCAAAGAGTGCATCTGCTAGCTCTTGTAGGGAGTTTGGCTGGATTTGTCGATTTGAAATCCGACGTTGCAAGATGTCCCCAAGCATGGTCTATCGGATTTAGGTCCGGAGACGTTGCTGGCCAGTCCATGCGCTCGATTGATTCTTGCTGGAGATACTCATTGACGATTCTAGCGCGATGAGGTCTAGCATTGCCATCCATCAGTATGAAATCATCGCCAATTGCACAACGTAAAGACTAACAATAGGAGTAAGGATTTCATCACGATATTTTATACCGGTCAAAGATCCGTTCCTGATGACATAGAGGTCTGTAGAACCATCGTAGCTAATGTCACCCCAAACCATAACGGAGCCCCCACCGAATCGATCATGTTCAGCCACACAACAGTTCTTAAATCGTTCATTCTTCTGCCTCCAAACTCGTCTTCGACCATCATGAAAATCTAAACAGAACCTAGATTCATCTGTGAAAAGTACAGGTCGAATACGACGTACACCCCAGTTGGCATGACGCCTGGCAAACTGAAGACGGCAATTACGGTGGCGTGCAGTTAATGGAGGTCGTACAGCAGGTTTTCTAGCATGCAAACCAGATGCATGAAGTCGGTTTCTAACCGTCTGTGTAGAAATCCGAACTCCTGATGCTGCATGAAACTCTCTATTCAACGTAACGGCTGATGACATTCGATTTCGCTTCGCTAGCAATGCTGTTTGACGGTCTTGATGGGCTGTCGTACGTTTAGGTTGGCCATTTTGTGGTCTCCGTTGTACACTATTAGTCTGTTGGTAACGTGTCCATAACCGTCCGATTACTGTATGGCTAACGTTAAACTGTGCACCCACTTGGCGTTGCGAAAGACCAGTTTGCAGAAAACCCATGGCTCTCGAGGCTTCCTCTACTGCCAAGTGCCTTCTCATCGGCATCTTTAAATGTTTAAATGTTCAAAAGTGACAAATGTACACGAATTTACCAAGAAATCATTTTTCTACAGCTGTTTGGAAAAATTCACTGTCTATAGACCACTTTGGAAACAGCAGAAAATCAATATCAATGCAGTGCAGACTCAGTGTCACGTACGCAATGTAAGCACAAAAAAGGTGTACTCGGTAATATTGATTATTGATGTATGGAGGTCCAGATTAGCAACAAATCAACTTTCAAATATAAACTAGAACTTTTTTATACTTCTGGAAAAATATGGTCCTTAACTTTTTTTGCGGAGTATATATATCATCCATTTATGTGATAAAGTTTGACAGTGACTTGCGGCAGGTCGGTGATTTTTTCCGGGTACCTCTGTTTCCGCCACCAATAAAACTGACAGCCACGATATAACTGAAATATTGTTGAAAGTGGGGTTAAATGTCATAAGCCCTAACCCTAACCCATTTAAAGCTTAAGTATAGTAATGGTACTAGTATTACCTTAAATACATATATATTCTCCTTCTGGTAACAGTGGTTTATCAAATTTCTCAAATGTCTCCTTCTGGTAACAGTGGATTACCAAACTTCTGAAATGTCTCCTTCTGGTAACAGTTGATTGCCAAAATTCTCAAATTTTAAAGCTGGAACTTTTAGCGAGAGCTATAAACTTGAGAAATTTAGCTATCGAGATACAGCATAGCACAATTTATACAACTATATTATATTTTCAAAGACTAACCTCTACTTAAATATACATACATGTACTTGCATCTGTAGTGCAGTTCACGGTTGTTGAGCTGGAATTTCCTACTTCATTTCGACTGATAACCAGAAAATTGTACGTAGCTTCCGGTAATATATATTCGGTTGTGTACCGAAAGTTATCTTCAGAACCAAAACTAGGATCAGAGATGCTTGGCGATAACTTTGTCTGAGTTGGTTGTTGTATATTCCAGTACTGGACAGAAAACAGCTGTTGTGATCCCCTGTTAGTTTCATAATTCCACAATTCAGTTGCAGATGTTGATTTACACACAACGAAGACAACGGTAGGTGCTGTATTTTGATCTGTAAGATATTAATGAAGGTATCACATTGAATAACACTTGTCATTGAATGAAAAGACAGACAGTCAAGGCTAGATATTGTAGCAGTCATCGAAATGAAAATTTGAATTTACTGGTCAGAATCATATCCTTAAATTTATTTTTATATAGTTCTGAAAAAAAAGACTGGTCCGAACAATGTTTTACTGGTCTTGGATCGGAGGACCGGTGCTCATAGTGAGGACTGGTTTAGAGTGAGTTGTCTCCCCTTCTTTGGTATCTTCAAACTTTTCTTGTAAAACATCACTGGAGAGACAATAAACAATATACAGACATGGTACTTAGTCGCACTTCTACAGAAATTAAACATAAAAACAAAGGAAATGGTTGATGATACGGTACAATTTGCAAACATTACTGGAAAGATATGGCACCCAAAGGGTAGTGCACACCATACTGAGTCGCACTTATAGGGAAAATACAAATAGAGATGCAATTTGTTTTGTCAAGACAATTAGGACTTTGATCTTGCGTTCATTAATTTTACAGAATATATAAATAAAGATGCAATTGTTCTTTTCTTCTGGCGTTAATGTATCATAAGATATTTGACAATATGTTGAATTGTGTTCAAGTTTTCCGCTTACAATTAACATAAACGTATTAAATTAAAGTATGTGAGAGCACGAGTACCAAACTGTAAGTAAACAAATGACTATTGATACCTATGTCTGAAACAGATGAACGTTTGCTTTGATATTAATAATTGCTGTAAAATCATAATCTTTAATTTGCATCTAGTCTACCTAAATGAGCTTGATAAAAGGATACTAATGACACTCAAAAGTATGTTCCTTACCTTATTCTTCAACTTAAAATTGAAAACAATACTGTACGACAAACGGGATGACTTGTCGTAGAAACTTCCCGGTCCTTTCCTCATGCATGACTTATCATATCATCGGGTTTGTAACTAGATTAATACGACGGGTGCCACTAGTGGAGCAGGATCCGTTTACCCTATCGGATCATCCGAGTTCATCCCCGGTTTTTAATGGGATTCGCATTACTCGATCTTTAGCTTTATGTGTATGTTTTGTAGATCGTTGTTTGTCCTTTTGTCCTTTTTCTTTTGGCCATTGTGTTGTCTGTTCTTCTTCGATATACGGAATCTGATTGCCCCTTTGGTATCGTCAAGCTCGTTTTACCTTTCTACTAGTCAACTTCCCATTCAGCAGTAGCAATATTGCAGCAGCACAAACATATGGGGTTTACATTTCACAATTTATACGGTAATCTAGGGCTTGTGCCATGTACTGTGATTTTTGGACAGATATCAGCTGGAGAGACAAAATGTGCTCAAACAAGTCTGTCATACTCCAAGGTTGAATTAATCGATACAACGATTATACGCTTGTGATCATGAACTGACTGGCAGTCAACGGATATCAACCGTTTACATTTTTCGTAGATTTGATTCTTTTCCCTACCACCAACACGACTATTACAGTACATGACTATGAGTAGCAAGCCGGGAGTCTAATAAGAAGAGTTTGAAGATACCAAAGGGGTAATCCGAAGCCGCAAGCCTTAGAAGGACATAATAAAACAATGACCAAAGAGAAAAGGGACAAAAAGACAAACAACGATCTACAAAACATTACACATCAAACTAAAGTTCGAGCAACACGAACCTCACTAAAACCGGGGGTGAACTGCTTACCCTAATATTATACGTCCGTCATCATAAGATTTGTTTGGTTTGGTTTATGGTGCTTAACGCCTATTTCATCAATATTTCAGTTAAATAATGGCGGTCATACATCGACCTGTATAACAAGTCACTGATAAGCGTCTTTATAAGAAGTGGCTTAAGGAGTTGCATTACAATATATAATCATAGAAAGACTTACAGAGAACATTAACATATACTGTATCAACACCATTTTGACCGATATTATTCGATCCCTCACATCTGTAAACACCAGCGTCAGTTCTGTAGATTTTACTGATTGACAAGTTAGACAGCATTCCTATTGATGTTGTAGAATTGTCTTTGTACCATGAAAACGATGCAACTGTCGGATTTCCTTGGGCTGCACATACTAGTACCAGTGTGGTATTTTCCACTATACGAAGAGGATCTGAATTCGTTATTCTTACTGTTGGTGAATCTTGAGTGAAAAAGAAGGCATAAAGCTTAAAATTAGACAATAAATAGACAAACCCTCTCTAATACTCATGTCTAATTGATATTTGATCTGTTAGAGGTATCAGTTATGATTTTACCCCAAAGAGTAATGGCGAGAACAATGTACGTATATTTTGTTTACACTGCAATGTCATGTATGCAAACATTGTTATATTTGCACACAAAAAGGCAAAAAGATCGGGCATTTTGGTGAAACCTTTTTTTTTTTATGTTTACAGCGTGGTTCGTGTTTGTCCAGTACCTATTGTGTTTAGCCCTAATTAAGACGTGGGATACGTCTAGCAGACATATAAAGTAAATGTTTATACACACCTTTCTAATGGTCAGTAAATGCATTAACAGCAATATAAGATAACCAATCCATGCTAGACAAAATCCATACTTTAAATAAACTAATTACAATATGTACCACAATTACTGCTGTCGTGGTCGTGATCGGATGGTAGTTGGAATTACAACTCTCTATTCAATCAGTGCCTATCACCACTAACGTTGTGAGTTCGAACCCCGGTCTGGCGAGGTGTACTCGATACAGCATTTGGTGATAAAGTTTGTCAGTGACTTGTGACAGGTCAGTGGTTTTCTCCGGATACTCCGGTTTCCTCCACCAATAAAACTGATCATCATATATAACTGAAATATTGTTGAAGTGGCGTTAAACACCATAACCCTAACCGTACTTCTGTCAACTCTCGGGTTATCTCTCCCAGAGTACTTATCCACCAGTAATCTACACTCGTGATTCCCAATTGACATAATCATATATATACTTACAATATACGGATAAGGTGTATTGTTTTGTTTTGTCATTAGTCCAAAGAATATGTTTTCCTGTACATGTACATATTTGTCCATTGTTGTGTTTTGAAGTTACAAGCTGTACACTAGAGGTCGCTTCCGAAGGAGACGGACTTCCTGTTGGATATATCTGAGTGGCTCCATCACATGACCACGTGATTGCAGCTAAAGGATTTCCTCCTTGAATGACGCATGTCAGGGTTACTTTGTTGCCTTCATGGATTGGTCCATTTGGTGTCTGGATGATTGTCGGGAATGTGGTCGGTACAACTAAAAACCAAATGAAATTCACACTGCGTTAAATGTGAATAATTTAATTTGATTTGACTATTTCAATCTGATTGGCTATTCCGCTTAGATAAAATGTTGGTTATACTGGATAACCTGGGTTGGTATTATGACGTCACCAACGTGTTCATCGCCAACGACACATTCAAATAGTCATATGAAATAATCGTATTTAAAATCGAGGAATCGTTAAATTTTGTTGTAAAAATTAAATTATAATGAATATTTGAAATTGTTGAACAGGTTATACTTGCATAACCTGGTTTGGGTCAGTTTACGCTGTTCTTAATCCGCTTCGCGGTTTATTAAACATCAACTAACCCACACCAGGCTATATGGTATAACCTGTTCAACAATTTCAAATATTCCTTAAATAATGTTAATGAAAATATTCTGCACGAAGTTGACCAACAAAGTAAAGAACTCTCTTTTCATAATGCCTAAAAATCACAGGCGCTAATGACACGGAATTACCACCCCTCCCCACCCCCATCTTTGTGTTAATTGTCTGTTAACATGTCTTTTTTTCAATAATATTTCTCTCTTATTTCGTCTTTTTTTTCTTTTACTTGTTGTGTTCGTGTCCATATACTCATATAGTCTTATTGTAACAACAGCTTGGATATTCCGGGCACATGGTGGATAATAAGAGTATAGGACTGACATAAGCAAGCTGTTGTTACCATAAGACTGTATGGATATATGGACACGAAAAATATAGATAAAAGAAGTAAAAGGTGAAATAATAAAGACTTTTTTTATTAAAAATAAATATGTAAACAGGAAGTTAAAAAGGGGATATAATTCCATGCTAGGAGTGCCTGGTCTAAAAATACGAATCATAAGTCAGCCAGCTGCTTCCACATTTTCAATTTGAGGCTTGTGGTTTATGGTGTTTAACGCCACTTTCAAAAATATTTCAGTTATATCATGGCGATCAGTTTTATTGGTGGAGGAAACTGGAGTACCCGGAGAAAACCATCAATTTCAAATTTTAAATTTGATACATATTCAGAATTGAGTCACACTTATAGGAAAAATATAAATAGAGATGCAATTGTTATTTTGTCAAGACAAGGCTTTTGATTTAACGTTCAATACTTTTACAGCATATACAAATAAAGATGCAATTGTTCTGTTTTTTTCTGGCGTTTACTTATCCTAAGATATTTGACAATATGCTCAATTAGTTTTCTACCTTACATTCCGCTTACAATTAAAAAGAAAACCGCATTAAATAAAAGTATGTGTGAGCAAGAAAACCCAATGGTTTACATAGAACAACCAAATGTTGGCTATGGTTACATATGTCTAAAAGAGATGAACCTTAGTTTTAAGAATAGTAATTACAATTCTTGTTTCTAAATGTCTAAAGAATGAAGCACCTTTATATTTAAAGAATAAAACCCAATACCTGTCTGATGCAAATCATAACACTCTCAGAAATGTTGCTAGTGAAAAGTTACAAATCCCAAAGGCAAAAACTGAGCTTTTTAAGAAAACGTTTACACACTCTGGACTAAAGCTATAGAATGAACTTCCGTTTTCGATACGCTAAGCTTCTTCTCAAAATGCATTTAAAGTAAAGGTTAACAGTCTCATTTTAGATGATGATGCACCATAAGTTATCCATTATATATTAACTACATCTTTTTGTGTATATTTACTACAATGTTTTGGTTCTTCTGTATAACTTTTATATAGACTGTATTTTACAATGTATGTCTTGATATGTCGATGAGGGTCTCAGTGAAGATTAGGTATTCACTAACTGTGTAACCCTCTATACATAAAGAATTTATTATTATTATTATTATTTTTATTATTATTATTATTATTATTATTATTATTATTATTATTATTATTATTATCATTATTATTATATCATATTCTAAATGAGCTTGAAATAAAGGATACTCAAAAGTATGTTTCTTACCTTTAATAACCTTCACATCGACGACATCGAAAACGGTGGTAGATTGAATACAAACGGGGTGACTTTACTTTTCCAATAGTCAACTTCCCATTCAGCAGTAGCAATATTCCAGCAGCACCAACATATGGGGTTTACATTTCGCAACTTATTCGGTGTAATCTATGGTTTGTACCATGTACAGTGATTTTCTGAACAGATCTCAGCTGCTGAGGCTAACGGTGTTGCAACAAGTCTACAGAAGCCGTATGCCTAAGAGGGACATACAACACAATGGCCAAAAGAAAAAGGACAACGGGACAAATAACGATCTACAAAAAATACTTTGAAAACAAAAGACCGCGCAACAAAAACCTCAATAAAAACCGGGAGTTTACTGCTTACATTTATCTTATACCTCCCTCATCTTAAGGAGTTACAATACAATTGCAATAACGACAAGCTTATGTCTTGCATATCTTTATAAACAGACTTACAGAGAACATTAACATATACTGTATCAATACCATTTTGACCGATATTATTCGATCCCTCACATCTGTAAACACCAGCGCCAGTTCTGTAGAGTTTACTGATTGACAAGTTAGACAGCATTCCTATTGATGCTGTAGAATTGTCTTTGTACCATGAAAACGATGCAACTGTCGGATTTCCGTCCTGGGCTACACATTCTAATTCTAGTGTGGTATTTTCCACTATGCGAAGAGGATCCGAATTCGTTATTCTTACTGTTGGAGAATCTTAAGTAATAAAGAAAGCACACAAATGACAAATAGACAATAAATAGACAAACCTACTCTAATACTCATGACTAATTGATATTAAATCTGTTAGAAGTATCAGTTATTATCCCCTCAAGAGTAATGGTGAGTACAAATATCCCGACAATGTACGTATATTGTGTTTACACTGCAATGTTGTGTAAGCAAATATTGAAATTGTTACATTTGCACACTAAAAGGCAAAAACATCGGGCATTTTGGTTAAATTTTGTATCGGGTGTCTACAGTGCGGTCCGCGTTAGGCCAGTATCTACTGTGCTTAACTCTAAGTAAGACGTGTAGTACCTCGATACTTCATACCTCTAGTAGACGTGTAAAGCAAAAGTTTATACATACAGTAAATGGTCAGTAGATGCATTCACTACCGTATATGATGCACAAATACATGCAAAACAAAGACCACAGTTCATTCTGTCAAGTCTGAGGTTTCAACAGTGTTATCTCTCCCAAAGTGTTTAGCCATCAGTAACTTACATTCGTGATTCCCATATAGTATTAGGGTTCGGGATATGGTGCTTAGCACTACATTCGACAATATTTCAACTATATCGTGGCGGTGACTTTTATTGGTAAAGGAAACTGGAGTACCTTAGAAACCATCGACCTACCGCAAGTCACTGACAAACTGTATCACCTAATGTTGTATCGGATACCCCTCATTATGAGCGGGATTCGAACTCACAGCATAATTTATGCTTACAATATACAGATAATGTGTGTTCTTGTGCTTTGTCATTTGTCCAAAGAATATGTTTTCCTGTACATGTGCATATTTGTCCATTGTTGTCCTTTGTAGTTAAAAGCTCTACACTAGAGGTTGCTTCTGAAAGAGATGGACTTCCTGTTGGAGTTATCTGAGTGGCTC
Organism: Bathymodiolus brooksi; assembly: GCA_963680875.1. Taxonomy (NCBI): domain Eukaryota; kingdom Metazoa; phylum Mollusca; class Bivalvia; order Mytilida; family Modiolidae; genus Bathymodiolus; species Bathymodiolus brooksi. The sequence continues at coordinate 93,532,532 of OY804586.1, forward strand.
CATCACATGACCACGTGATTGCAGCTAAAGGATTTCCTCCTTCAATGACGCAAGTCAGGGTTACTTTGCTACCTTCATGGATTGTTCCATTTGGTGTCTGTGTGATTGTCGGTAATGTGGGTGGTGCATCTAAAGACAAAATTAAATTCATATTGCGATAAATGTGCATAATTTTCACGAACACATTCTGCACGAATTATATCATTTGTTGAGTACATAATATACAATATATGATGTCAGAAGAGATTTGCATGCATTGTTTGGTTTGTTGATATCGGGCGACTCGTTGACCATCAAAGTTTAAATTCTCTTTTCAAATTCCCTAAAAAGAGGAATTATAAATTGACTAACTGCTTCAACATTTTCAATTTGATACATATTTAGAAATACATAGGATGATAGACCTTATGGTTGAATGGTTTTACGGTATAAATACAATAGTTATCACAATTTGTATTTACCCCGTCTTAATGTCTTAACAGATTGATTGATTGATTGATTATTGCTTAACGTCCAGTGAGCAGTATTACAGACATATTCAGGACGAGAACAAGTTCAATAATATATAGAAATGGGGGAAGCGATGGGTCAACATGGTCAACAACATTTTGACTGCCACTGAAAAGAATGGAGAATTTGGTAGGAATACAACTTTTGACTTTTTTTTCTGAATCTAATTTTTTGCGTTACTCGTGTTTTAAATGCCAATGAATGAGATGTGCCTTACATTGTTAATATACATAACATTAATATTTAATGAATGCAATGACTTACATTGTACATTTATACGGGTCTGTCTTTCGGAGCTGGGTCCTGTATTGAAGGTTACTCTACATTGTATTGTTATCCCATTGTAATAGTTCGTTACATTGTTAATGGTGAGATAAAACGTTCTGGAAGTAGCATCACAATATGTTATGTAAAGTTCTGGTGGCGGAGCTGCCAAGTCTTCACATTTACCGTCTTGGACAAAGAAAAGGGCGATATTTGTAACACCATAGCTATAAGTTACTGCTCTCCAGTTAGAATCAACATTACAGTTGAATGTCTGCCTCTCGTACCTGGTTACATTTATTGTCGGGTACGGCTCTAATGTTAAACTCCAAATTGCTTAAAAGATAAATGTGAGATCAAACTAGACTTTGAAAATATATGAAGATAGATGCCCGGATGTAGCGTTTAACGGCAGAAGTAAAGAGTGCCGCTCAACTGCATTTTAGGGTATGAGTTTTGTTCATTGTTGAAGACCCTACTGTGAGTGTGGACTATCAAACGCAGAACAGCAATAAAAACACTGTTCCTTTACAATAACTTCTTTGCAAGTGTAATGTTGAATAGTCTCTCTTGTTCATTTACACCCATATATTTTCTTATTAATATTACATATAGGTGGTGTATAATTATTAACAACATAAGCCTAGGTTGACTGGTAAATAATCTTTGACAAGTCTAACACCCATTTATTTAGATTTCTGGACAATGTCCCACAAATAATCAAGAAATATTATTGGATTCCATTAATTAGTATAACCTCACAACATTGTTGTGCCTGTCTCAAGCCATGGCCTTGATTTCCAAAGTCATATATCGCGCCTTTTCCTATGTTCTATGATTTGAGATTGTAGGCGATTGTTCGTTTTGTTGATATTGGTGGAATTTCGTGCCATCATTGTTTAAACATTCCTTTCATAATGAAAAATCCAATAAGTATTAATAAGGTTTAGGGTTATGGTGTTTAACGCCACTTTCAACAACATTTCAGTGTTATGCTGGTGGCCAGTTTTATTGGTGGAGGAAACCGGTTTACCCGGAGAAAACCACCGACCTGTTGCAACTCACTGGCAAAGTTTTATCACATAATGTTGTATGAGTACACCTCGAACAGGATTCGAACTCACAAATGTAGTGGTGATAATCACTGATTGCACAGGTAGTTGTAAATCCAACTGCCATACGATCACGACCACGACAAAGTGCAGTCCCCTAAGTATTAATATGCTTTATTACTGCATATCAAATAGTGGAGATAAATTCTTGTATTTCTACTTCTACCAAATACTAACCGCCTTCAACAAGTTGAAGATTATATCAGAGGTTGCACATGAAAGGTCAAAGGTAACATAAAATAGAATGTTTATCGTTGGAACTCATGATAAACAAAAACATTTTGAAGACACGTAAAGGTGTAGTCAATATACTCAAAACTTTCAAACATAATTGTACAATGACATTATTGACTTCATCCTACCAATAACAATTAAATATAACTAGGAAACTTTAAACAACTCATGTATTTGTGTGTTAGGGATATCGATTTTGCCTCTTTTTGCGAAATTGATATATTATTTTGGAATTGTTCTGACAGTGTGATATTTTGCTTGGTTTTTAATTCTTATTAATGAGATATATTTATTATTGTAATTTAGAGTTCCTAAGTCATGTAATTATCATCAAAACTAAGGTTCTCCAGCCATAGATGATAAGCCTAGTTTGGCTATTTTGCTTAAGCCCTACGGTTTTATTGCTCACAAATATTTTTTACATTATTTGGCTTTCCAATCTTTCGATTTTGAGCGTACCTGATGAAGGTTATTCCAGTAACGCGTCATGCGCACTAAATTTGATATCTACGTTTTAATTTATATGACAGGTTATATTCCTTATACATGTATGTTGAAGACAAACCGCGCAATTTTGTTGACTTAAATATGCAGCAGTTATAAGTTACCCGAAACACAGTGCCGGCCATAAGTCAAGTGTACCAATTGCTCCCAATTGGGCCCCGCCCTGGAGTTATCTACTCTCGGCTGTTCAAGTACACACAACAGCGCACTGCAGGTTTTAGAGAACAGCATTGGGCCCCGCACCTCATATATAAAGATATATATATAAAGATATTTACTTACATTTAATACAAACACACAATAATAAAACGTCCTTTCGCATTTTGAACCAGGAAGTTTACAAATGTGTGATGCATTGATGATTGTAAGAATAACAGAACAATAAAGTTTAAATATATGAAGTTTATTTTTAGACCAAGACACCTATGTATATGTACTACTTATGGTAAATATTTAAGATATACTGAATTATAAGAAATCGGTGATAGACGACCAGTCTCTAATTCAACCAGTATAAAAACACACAGAAATATTATTAATATTGACGCACCATTTCGCTTTGAGGGAATGTTTGGCTCCATTTACAAAGCTAGTTTAAGATCTTAGTGGTAATGTTAAACCGGTGTTATGAAAAAAATTGAATATACGAAAGGGTCATCAGAAGCCGTAAAACGAACCAGGACAGAAAATACAATTACCAAAAGGACATACAACGATCTACAAAAACACAGAAAACTAAAAATTAAAGGTCGAGCAACACGAATCTCGCTAAAACCGGGAATAACTCGTGTGCTCCGGAATAGTTACCAGTTCCTGCTCCACTATTGGCGCACGTCGTATTACAAACACAGTGATATGTCATGAATGAGGAAAAGATCGGATTGTGATAACGGCAAACGGGACACATGTGTCCTTCTTCGATTTACGTCTTCTGATTATCCCATCGGCACCTTCATTTTTTTCTAGACATCAACCAATCCATCTATTCGGTTCATATTATATTCCACTTAGTAAGAATTCAATGATAAATTATGCCAGTTTCATTTCATTCATTCATTTTATTCCCCTCATGTTTTACTTCTGTTATTTGTTTCATTACGTAGTGATCCGTAGTGATGTCTTACAACTATATGAGTAACACGCGGGTGTCTGATAAGAGGCAGGAACTATTTATCCTTCTCGAGTATCTGGGTTCACCCCCGCTTTTTGCTGGGGTCGGGGTTACTCATCTTTTATTGTTTTCTGTTTTTATTTGGTCCCCGTTCTGTGTCTCGTGTTCACAATGTTGCAAGTGTCTCTGGATTGTCCATTCTTGATCTTCATTGCCCCTTCAGTTTCTCTAACATGTATTCACTACATTTGAACCTAGTTACACAAGTCTGGTAATGTTACTTTGGTTACACAAGTCTGGTAATGTTACTTTGGTTACACAAGTCTGGTAATGTTCCTTTGGTTACACAAGTCTGGTAATGTTACTTAGATATTCGAATAATCCAGATATCCAGGAAAAATTAAATTGCTACCTTCTACTAACATACATACCACATTATTTATTCAAACTATCTGATCTACATTTTGATAGGGTTAAAGTTATGGTGATTAACGCCACAATATTTCATTTATATCGTGGCGGTCAGTTGTATTTATGGAGGAAACCACCAACCTGCCACAATTCACGAACAAACGTTATCACAGTGTTGTATCGGGTACACCCCGCCATGAGCTGGATTCGAACTCACAATGTTAGTGGTGATAGGCACTGATGGCTGACAATCCAACAGCAATACGATCAAACTCACGACGGCCATTGTGTGTTTTGTTGCGTTGACGCCAAACATTACTCAAACAAGGCTACGCTGCTCCTATATGTTGAAGTCATCGTTACAAAAATTATACGTTCGTCATCACGATCTGGTTGATCAGTACGAAATATCCATATCTCAAATGACAGTGAAGCTTTTACTTTTTATGTAGATGTTTATTTCCTCTATCACTGCCAATACTTTTACCGGACTTGACTGTATATATGAGTAACACGGCGGGTGTCTTATAAGAAGCACGACCTGCTTACCCTTCGCGAGCATCTGAGTTCTCTCCCGGGTTTTTTGTGGGGTCCGTGTTGCTCATCTTTTTAGATTTCTGTGTCGTGTTTGTTTTTATTATGTCCCCCAAACGAAATTTGGGAGACATATTGTGTTTGCTCCGTTTCTTATTATTCTTCTTCTTTCTTCCGCCAAAAGTTTGTCCGACACATTTCTCGGAGATGCCTTGATCAAACTTTATGAAACCTTGTAGGAATATCATATGCCATGTGAAGTTGCGCCTTTAAGGGTTATTTTTTTCAAAATGGCTGCCGTTGCCATGGAAACGGCCAAAATGCTAAAAAAATGAAAAACACAAAAATGATCATAGCAGGTTACTGGCCAAACAGAAATTGATTAAACTTGATACGAACAACATCCACATCCACACCTTTATTATCTAGTGGAACGAGATAAGCCAAAAAAAAATCGGAATCGGTTGGACAAACTTTGCCGCAGTTGCCATGGAAACAAAAAAGGGGGGTTTAAATTTTTTTTTGGATTCCTTTCATCAAACTTCATAGGAATATCCACCACTACGGCAGCATTTGAGATATTGAAAAAATTCAAAATGGCGGCCGTTGCCATGGTAATCAAGGTGCAAAATATGTTAAATTCACTCCAAACAGCGGATCCTTTTGAAACTTGACACAAATATAGATCATCACTCAAAGTTGTGCTCTTTGTTTTTAAAATTTTCAAAATGGCCGCCAATATAAAAATTAAAAAAATCGTTAAAAATTCAAAAATGAAGATTTCGATGGCAATGGATATTTACAGGGAGTAAGACATGCTGCACCATATTGGTTTGCTATGGCGGCCATTTTGAATCCAAAATGACCGCCAAAATACAAAAATCCTCCGATTTAGGCGAAATTTGGTTTCCAAGTAGATTATGATGTTGCGAATTGATATCCAAACTTCACAGGAATGTTAAGCACTATGAGTAGATGTGCAGACTACTTTCGGAATTTTCAAAATGGCCGCCGTTGCCTTGGAAACCACAAAAAACACGAAACATTTAAAGTGCTCGGAATTGGATGAAACTTTCCAGAAATTTTGTCTGACATGTGTACACATAATTTTGAGGCTTAGGAATTTCAGAATGGCCGCCGTTGCCACAAAATACATGAAAAATTAAAAGTGCTCAGAATTGGATGAAACTTAATAGAAATGTTGTATGGCATGTGTATAAATGGTTTTGAGGCTTAGAAATGTCAAAATGCCTGCCGTTGCCATGGAAACCGCAAACACACTCAATTTAACACAAAGGTGAATAACAACCATATCTTTTCAGACTTAATATGCAAATAGCTATCTAATATTTGGTTATTAATATAATAGTATATGACAAACATCTTTTGCATTTGATTTCATGCTAATGATAGTCTTCTAACATCTCCATTACTGGTGTTGTAGATGATGGCAGACAATTGAAGCCATTTTTTTCTTGCTTTGCTTACTAGTTTATTGTAGCACATTGTAGGGTAATATAACAAAGAAGCCCTACTATAGACATGATAGAGTCAAAAACTGGGCTCTAATTATTTCTTGCTATGTTCTCACACTATTCTTCATTCATACCACTAGTACTTGTATTGTTCGTTAGTGGGACATTTGTAACGCACTGCGTTACAGTAACCAATAGTTTTGTTTGTCTTTGTTCTGTGTCCAATGTTGCCTGTGTCTCTTGCGTCCGCCCCTGGTTTTAATTTGTGAGGTTCGTATTGTACATTTCGCCCAGCATGCGTCTTTACGTTCTTAGTTCCGTGTTTTGATGTCCATTACGATTTCCGCATAAAAACGATGTTCGTTTCGTTTTACCCCAACTTGTTTGTAGGGGATCTCATATCTTATTTATGATGTTTGTGTTTGTTGCATATAAAGGTGTCCAACATTCTGTCATATCATATGTCTTTTACGTTTTCAGTTCCGTGTTGTGATGTCCGCTACGATTTCCGCATAAAACGATGGTCGGTTCGTCTTTGCCCCCAGTTTTTTGTAGGAGGGCTCATGGCATATTTAGGCAGGAACTCTTTACCCTTCCCGAGCACCTGGGTTCACTCTCGGTTTTTTGGTGGGGTCCGTGTTACTCATCTTTAAGTTTTCTGTAATGTGTTTTTTTTTTGTCTACTCTCTGTGTCTTGTATACCCAATGTTGTCAGTGTCTCTGGATTGTCCATTCACGATTGGCTATTCGGTTTTCTCTATCGTTAATTTGCATGCACTTGTAATGAAGGAAATGAAACAAAAATACTGATGAAAGTTCAAATTGTATTTTTAGAAAAATAGTTTAAAGCTAATGACATTATACCAAGATAAACAGCTGCGCTATCTGCGCATGAAATGCGACCGTATAGTCTCACAACTCTTGAAAAAAAAGTGAAATGAATTTAATATATACCCTCGATCCACAATTAGTAAGGTTGGCAGAAAATAACCCATGTCAAACTTGAATGTACACGCACCACGAAATACTTTTCATCGGATAAAGTCCCATAACTGTGGAACGAAAAATGCGTAAATCGTCAAAAACTACACAGTCACAGACCATCCAACTACATTTCCCAATCATTTTATGACAATTGAACAAAATGGTGTCAAGTTAAAATGGAGGTCAGAGTTGACACTGGGAATAATCTGTTTTATTACTCCTATGTTGATATGTTCAAAACAGACTATTTTTGGTGAGATCAAGTCCCATAACTCTAGGACTATAAAGGTGAACATATCTTTTATTAAAAACAAACAATATACAGCAGGCCCCTAACCATAATTCCTGTTAACCTCTTCCAGTTTGAAGAAAAAATAGGGAGTACTTCTACATTAGCGGACACCACAAAAAGTACGGTAAATATGTGCATATAACCCTAACCCTGTGGGTTGATTCTGACTACCGGTGTCCGCCAAAGTAGATTATACCCAAAAGTAGTAAGGAAACAACAGGGGGAAATTTATGTGCAAAACAACATATATCGTATACAATAAAAAGGGGTTTGGATTAGATATGTTTCACTGGATTTATATTCAAAGGTGAAAAAGAAAAAAAAAATACGATTGATATGTTAAAATCCCGCGGATAAATTAATATAGTTTCTTATCAATTACAAAATATAATATTTCATGTTTCTATTTTCAATTAAGGAAACGATCCAGGATATACTATATCCGTCCAAAATGTCCTTGGTGTTAATTAACAAAACAGTTATGAAAATTCATAGTTTATTTTTGAAAAATAGCTTAAAACTAACGATAATATTTAGCTAAAACAGGTTTGCATAGCAATAAAAAAATAATAATTCTTGTCTCTTTAAAAAAGAAAATACTCAACAAAATGAAAATTGATAGTTCGTTTTATATTTTTTTTAATTAACAACTTCAAATCAAATAATATGTATTGGGATTGATATTGCCTCAACAAAACCTTATTGAAATTGGTGTTTAATAGTGTTTTTTCGTTAAACTACATATATGGTGAAACCTGTTTAAATCGAACTCTTAATAAACCGGAATCCTGTATAAACCGAACTTTAAATAGAGTTCCAATATAGGGTATTTGTTTTGTTAATTTAACCTGTATAAACTGAAAACCTGTCTATTCCGAATCCGAATATACCGGAAACCTGTATAAACCGAAGTTTAAATAAAGTATCAATGTAGGAGATCTTTGTTAATTTAACCTGTATAATCGGAACACCTGTCTATTCTGAACACAAAGGTTAGTCCTCGGGAGGTTATCTCTTAGTTATCATCCATAACTCATATATAGAGTATACATATACTTCTTGTCTTCTCCAATCAGAAAATATTACATATTACACCTCAAGACAGCCATATTGGATTGTTGACCTGAAAGGAATTTGTCCTTTTTTGAGGACCGACTATTGATCTTTCAAATTACTGTTAAAATGGTGAATGGTGTTATATGAGATGGTTTGCTCTGAATAGAAATGCAGAAATAAAATTTATATTGGCCAAAGACAACTATTATGCCCTGCAACGGCTATATTGGATGACATACATATGAATGAAAAAGGAGGAATATATATCTGGATCGTCAATTTATCATTCTATTAAATATAATGGTTCCAACGGTACTATGGTTTCCAAGATGTTTTTTTTTTTTTTTTTTTTTATATCAAATATGAGGATCAGAAACAATTATTCTTGTTGTGATCAAAAATGGATGATAGATTGGAAGGTTGTGTAGACATCTTAGGGCGGTCCACAGGTCATCCTTGTGAACCTATCAAATTGCTCGGTTCTTCCTCGTGAGATGATTGACAGGTAATGGTGCACAAAGCACACCAAGTGATGACAAAATCGTTTGACCAATGTCGTCGTTCACGTATGAAACCTTACTACATGTAATTTAATAAATACAGTAGTTTGATTTTTGTAAATTCATGAAACAAATTTTTTAAACCCTTTACAAACAAAAACAAAAACAAAATATATTAAACAAATGTTATCAAACGTCTTGCGTATTATTTGCCAAACGTATTCTAATATCTCACTATACGAACATAATAATAGATCTATGTTATTAATAAATACCGGTTGTGGAAGTGTTTTTGTTGTTTAAAAAAAAATAATTTTAACACTTTTCCCCTCCTGTTTATCGGAATTTATTGATTTGATTGTTTGAATGGTGTTTAACGTCAACTTTAGCAATATTTCAGCTATATCGTGGCGTGCACACATTTTATTATTAAACTTAGACATATCAGAATTTAAATTTTATATATAAATATTATAAATATAGAACAGCTGATAAACCAAATCAAATTTAAATCATTTTCGATGGAAAAAGCTGTAAAACTAATTTGATTAAAGCAGCAAGCGTCCCACCCCCTTCAAATTGTCCTATTGAACGCCAAAGTTTCTTGTAGATATCGAAAATATGCTTAAAATGTAACACGACTAGTTTGATCCTAATTAATTTACAATTCAAGATGTAATTGGAGCGGAATTATACGGCTTTTTGTCTGTGAAAAAACTCCTGAGAACAAACACTTGTCCAAGTCCCAGAACCATTATAAATATGGTCTGTCCTAAGGACCAATAATTGACACGACTGTTCAAATTTTCGGCAAAGATGCGACCTTTGACCTCTTTTAGACGGAAGTGGGTCTGGCTGTCGACGACTGCTCTTAGAGATGTATGGACTTCTTCTGACGCTGTCTCCATCTGTAATATAAAATCATTCTTTTAATCGAAGCATTCACACAATATTAAGGTGTAATACCACTAATTAATAACATTGTCTACCTGGCCATTTTATCTTAAGTTTAACCTTTCCAAGACCATATATTTTCTGAAACGTACATGATTCCTCTACGTTCTGTCAAATTTTCAGGGCATGTTTAAAATCTTGCAGTGAAATGCCAGGCTACGGAAAATACCTACTCTAAAAATAGCTCGGTCATCCCCCAGAAATTAAGTATTTATAGGTCATGCATCAAATCCTCCATAGAGATATTGAAATACAACTAAATCCATCAAATTTGGGCTCTAAAAATAATCCCTATATATTTAACTTCAATTATCAATTTTAATTATTCGATTCCATTCAGTAGTTTTCACAATACTACAAAGTGAAAGGAACTGTTTTCTTTAAAAGGGACTACTATATGTTCTAAGCTCTGATTGGTGAATTAGTGGTTTGACACCTTAACCAAGTTATTATGTGCCATAGTAAGTGAGGTACTTTATCCCTAACTGAACTAAGGATTTAGTTTCAGGTTGTAGTAGATAGGATTTATTTTCATCAATTAGGGACCGATCATTACTTTTAGGGCGGACTCCCAAGGCGGAGGTTATAAAATTAGTATTTTGTCTTCAAATCTTACAAAAACAATATCTCGTTGAAAACTGCAGTCAGATTATTTATTTTTGCACCTTTCAGGTGAAAATAGTGTTTACTGCTACAGTGTTGTAGTATATAAATCGGGAGTCAGAACATTGGTTTTAAAATAATTATAAGGAGAACACGTTACATTCAATGAAATGATAATGATGTCCGCTTTGTACCAGACCAACGCGGTTAGTTAGATTTTTATAGTGCTAGTTCATTGAAACAAGTCCACGGGTAGACATGTCGCCCCACTCGGACACATGATCCTGACAAGCCAACCAGTCTTTTCTCTTTATCCTTAATGCTGCGTGCTTAGCGGAGAAGCAACAAATACCAATTTTATAGTCCTTGGTTTGAACCAATCGGGACTTGAACCCACACACAATCGACCGCACTCGAAGCGAGCACGCTAACCATTGCCCCACCGATGCGGTTCATGCAGTTACTACAGATAAAGATCAATAAGACTGAACATCCAAGCCCTATTTCAGTAGCGAATTTAATGAAAGAAGTAAATCTTATCACTGTCTGGATCGATGAATTCCCTTGAAGGAACTCTTGACTCTTTCGGAGTACCAGAGTACTAGTTCAACCCCGGTTTTTAGTGGAAGTTCGTGTTGTTCCATCTAAGTTTTCTGCGTAGTGTTTTGTGAACCTTTATTTTGTCTCTTTCCCTTCGACCATTGTATTGTCTGTCCTTCGATTTGCGACTTAAGATAAGATATGCTTTATCTCAAGTCAGCAAAATGTATAATAAAATAACATCTGATTACCAATTTGGTATCTTCAATTATTTTTATACAAGGGTTATTGTAAATTATCTTTGTGGGAGTAAAACTTCTTCCGAGTAATCCATACAGACACTTAAATAGGAAGCTTAAGTGATACGAGGAAATTAAGGCAGGTGACGTGAAATTAAGGCAAGGAGTCTGGGGATCGCAAAGGTTCCCATTGGATGCAAGGTTACAACTATTACTAGTATTTAGAAAACAACTAATACTGCATAACATGATTTGCCAATTGTAGGGACGCACGCCCTCTCTTAATCTTCCCTTGGGAAATATTCTAGTATAAATCCCTGGTCGTTACGTATAAGCTGTTGAGCAATGTCAGATGTTAGTGGCCATTTTGTTGTTAGAGTTCTCTTCAATGATCAGTCATGTATATTTCCTTTGTTCAACCCTTCCGGAGCACCAGAGTTCACCCATGGTTTTTTGAGTGGTTGTGTTGCTCAATCTTCAGTTTTCTGTGTAAGTCAGTGTTTGTCATTTTGTCTTTTTACTTTTGTATTGTTTGTTCTTCGATATACGGTTCTGATTACCCCTTTGGTATCTTCAAACTTTTCTTTTCCTCATCTTGGATTACTGAACAACCCCCTAAACACAAGTTGTATACAATACTATCAAATTACCACTCATTTAGTACGTTTTCAATTAAGTTTTGTTGTTTCCCTACAGAGTCGAGTACACCATCTTGGAATTCGGTTCAATGTCAACAACAAAAACAATTTTAACAGAACCCTGTTTTGATATCAGCATGTTTTTTAGATTGGCACCAAGAGATTGCATACAAAAATGTCATGTGGTAGTGACCATCTTGGATATCCAACTGGCACAAAAATGCTTGCTTTAGGTGGACACTCATTCAAGGGGTATTCAGGCCATGATTTGTTCTACTTAAACATTTTCCATAGGGTTCCTTTTTAAACCATGACTTGCGATGGCAGCCATATTGGATATTAGATCACTAATAATAATATACAGTGGAACCTGCCCATGTGGATACCTCTATTAAGCAGTCACCTGTCTTAAAAGGTCACCTTCTTTTTGTCCTGTCATTGAAAATTTCATATGAATTTAACCTCTTTTAAGAGGTCACCTGTCTTATAAGGTCACTTTTTCATTGTCCCAAAGGTGATCTCATAATACAGGTTTGACTACATCAAAAATCCAAAATATCTATAAGACCATCCCATCATCATTCATTAGTAACTTAATCTAATCAGCTTTGTAGTTCACTAGAAAAAAAAACATTTTTCTAATAAAAAATTTCCTGCAGGGTCCTACAGAGGTCACCTTTAGGAGAAAGAAAAAGTGGCCTTATAAAACAGGTGACCTCTTAAAAGAGGTTCAATTCATATGAAATTTTCTATGACAGGACAAGAATAAGATGACCTTTTAATACAGGTGACTGCTTAATAGAGGTTACTGCATGAGCAGATTTGACTGTGTTAAGCTATGTCCTCCTGTGGTGGCCATCTTGTGTTTAAAATCAGCAACAGAAACAAACTTTGTGGAGATATTCATGCTTTTGCAAGATTATCTTTGCTTGGTCCACTATACATGTACATGTACCTAGCTTGGGACACAATTGAAATGTGAAAACAGATGATGAAGGCCTACACAAAGCTATTATATATATATATATATATAGCTCCCATGACCCTTGGGGTCAGGTGAACTATTAATAACTAGCTTAATGAATATCAATTTAGTTCTTATTATAATATGATGGTTCAAATTCACACAGGATTTGATCTGCAAACAATATTTCAGCTGGGGCTTTCAATGTGTTTCATATAAAATAAGTATTTCATTTTTATGAGTAATGAAAATAAACATAGAAATGTATCCACTGCAGAAAGTCTTAACAGTTATTAAGATACAGTCAAACCTGTCTTAAAGGACACCTCTATATAACAATCTATATAGGGCAGTCTCATCCTTCCCATTAATGAATATTGCATATAATTTTAACCTGTATATAAAGGGCACATTTTCAGAATCACTTTAGTGTCCTTTATATACAGGTTTGACTGTACTTGTAATGCTGATGGGGAGAAATTTGTCAGGAAAAAAATACCCTGAAAACCTATCAATATTTATTCATATCAATCTCATCACATTCATTCCACATTGTAGCATACACAATCTATTATTATCAAGTCCATGCTAAAAATAAACTAATAATAAACTATACATCTTGAGAAAAGAAAAAAAAACAACACTATTACAATTTTCATAAATTCAAAATGGAAAAAATCATGGCCAGGTGATCAAGCAACAGTTAAGCAGTGAGCAACACATTAACAGAGAAAAAAAACACACCAATATATTGTCGACTTTTATGGATTAAATTTCAAATTTATCTCCAAATTCGAGTGACTTGAGAACTTGCCAATTAAACATTCTTCAGCATGGAGATTAATAACTGATATAATATCAAGAAAAGGGAGATAATTCTGTTTATATCAATACACTACAGGCCTGGCGCTAGGATTTTTTAAGAGGGTTCAATTAAATTATGATCAGATATATATGCTGCAAGAGGGCAATATCCAGAATATAATAGTCGTAATTCAACCAAAATCTTGACTTCCAATAGTTCTTGGTTTTTAAGGGGGATTTGTATGAACCCCCACTCCCAAACACCTGTCCTGTGGGTGTGCACTACACATTATTTGTATTACTAGCAAGGCCTGTATTAGATTTAGATTATTCATAGTATATTTTATATTTTTTTTTATTTTTTTTTTTTTTTTCATAATACTTTATTGTTTGACTAGCCTGTTAACAAAACACCTTAGATGCCCAGGTAAGCAAAAATAATCTAAGGTTCCCTGTTTTACAATAGATCTCTTATCCAGGGTTAATAAGAGATTTATTAGAGTCCACATGATCCCATTTCAAAAATACAACTAAATTTATCAATAATAAAATAAACATGTAAGCCAATCTATATCGGAATTTTATGATAGCTTCAACATAATTTTCTATAACATTTACATACCGGTACATGCATTGTACTCATATGTTATAACTACTTACTAATCACTGATAGAATTGTCAAGATTTTGGCTTTATCTATTGTATCATTACAATTGGCCGTTAGCAAAATTTTTAGTTCAAATTTTAAAGTCTGTTTCCATATATTACAAAGTACATTCTGATTGATATGAATTTTGTCATATTTAATTTTGTTTCTTGCCTTCCAAATAGACCACTTAGATATAAAAATTAATGTATTTAATAGAAGTTCATGTTTACCCCACATATTGAACCCAAACATCATATTTTTTTCATTTAAATTAACAGTTCCCACATTTAAAGTGTTTATTAAAATTGTGATGTTTGATATGAATCGGTTAGATATAATGCATTTAGGCCTGGCGATAGGATTTTTTAAGAGGGTTCAATTAAATTATGATCAGATATATATGCTGCAAGAGGGCAATATCCAGAATATAATAGTCGTAATTCAACCAAAATCTTGACTTCCAATAGTTCTTGGTTTTTAAGGGGGATTTGTATGAACCCCCACTCCCAAACACCTGTCCTGTGGGTGTGCACTACACATTATTTGTATTACTAGCAAGGCCTGTATTAGATTTAGATTATTCATAGTATATTTTATATTTAATTTTTATCAAATACATTTTCTACCATAGAAATTTACAAATAAAAAAACAAAAATATTTGAAACCATCACACAAGTCTAACATTTGTAAAATATCCTGTACCATTTAAATAAAAACACACAAATATTCAGATATTCAGACCAAAAAGCAAAATTCATTAGGCATTCTATGTGAATATTTTACATGTTACTTTGTAAAAAAATATAGACAAAACAAAACAAGCTTTCAGCCACATTTATTTCTTGCATTACATGTAGGTCACCATTCAAATTGTTCATACAATTCAGGGGGGGTTATTCCTGTAAAATAACATGTAAAATAATGATCAATTTTTTCCCCCCACAAAACCACACTGGTCTTGATGCATACAGAGGAATTGGACAATATTTCATTTTATCAGTAATTGGAACATTTTTTCTTTTGATCTTGCGGAGCGGAGCGATATTGTCAGTATCAACCAGCTGACTCTGATATCTGAATCATCCATTCGTGTTAGGTCCAACACTTTTTACTGATAATAAACAATAACCTCAGTTTTGAAGGTCATGACACACATTATCACTCTCGATCTTCAAAACTACTGTTATTCTATAATCTGGTATATTGAGAGTTTTGAATGGACAAGATATTTTTAGATATGAACACGACTTAAATTTCTAATAAGAAAAGATATTTTTTTAGCTCATAATGCATTTTTGAACAGTAATGGTAAGCTTTATTATATCAAATCTATATATTTTACAACTAATGCTAAAGCTTGACATCAAAAGAAGTAATTTCTCATTATTTCATGAGGGGAAAAAAATTATCAAAAAAACTTAATAATAAAATGGATGAGGGTATCGAGAATATCCAATAAGATCTTTATATTATATGGAATGAACATTTTACAATAGAGAACAACAAATATCATCATCAGTAACCTACCACTGATCACAAGCCGATACTTTCCACTCATTACCAGTAGATCAATTGAATGTGATCAGCGGTGAGTCATTGAAGATGAACAAAATACATGTATTGAAATAAATATCAGCATTTACACAGTTAATACAAACATTTCATACCAGCACTATTTTTACAATGACTTTCACAAAAATCTTCTTCCGACAATTTTTTTTTCTAGATAATATTATGGGTGAAGTATAAAAGTTAATTAAAGTCTTAAAAATGCAAATTGATTGAACAGAATCAAAATACATGAACAGAGGAAACATATTTTTTTCTTTTAAACTTCCATTTTACCCTAAATTTAAAATGATTTTGTAAAAGTAATTTCATATTCCTGAAGTCTACACATGGAATAAGATTTTTGCTATATTTTTGAACGGTAATTCATACACTGAGACACTGAGATCATCAATAAAGCAAACAAAGAAATAAAACACTTACATTACTAACACTCAGATAATATAAAATAGATCTAACAAAGACTAAAAGACTATTGTCAAAGTTTTTTTGTGTGTTTAAAATTAATATATACCTTCAAAACATGAATTGTTTACAGTCAAGTACATTGTACATGTATATTTTGTTTACAGTCAAATATGTGTACATTTTGCTTACAGTCAAATTCATGTACATTTTGCTTACAGTCAAATACATGTACATTTTGTTTACAGTCAAATTCATGTACATTTTGTTTACAGTCAAATTCATGTACATTTTGTTCAGTCAAATACATGTACATTTTTTTCAGTCAAATAAATGTACATTTTGTTCAGTCAAATAAATGTACATTTTGTTCAGTCAACTACATGTACATTTTGTTTATAGTCAAATACATGTATATTTTGTCTATTGTCAAATACATGTACATTTTGTTTATTAAAGTCTTATTAAAGTAGTTATACCTTCAGGTATATATCTTATCATGCTTATGGTAATACATTTCTAAATATAACTTGATTTCTCCTATTCTGACATTTTGGTTACAGAAGAAACAGAATTTCTCCTTCTGGTACTAGTGGATTATAATATTTCTCAACTCTCTACAGCACGCACAGCGCGATTTAGCAAGAAATCACTCGGGTCCGACGTCGGTGAAATCAAGAAAATGTCGGAGAAATTAAAAAAAAAGTCGGTGTTGACACCGCGAAATGTCCGAGAAAAATCGAACACAGTGATTTACTATAAAACACTGACAAAACACCGACATTGACGATTAAACGCCGCGAAATAAAGAAATGGGATATTAACCTTTATTTGTACATTTGTATGTTCTTGAGACCGTCATTTTTGATAATATGAATGATTCATAGCAAATACTTATTTTCTTTTTCCGGTGTGCAAGCTATGTGATCATTTTTCGTTCTTTAATTCTGATATTTGCTTTTGTTTTAATCTATTATGTTAAGAAAACAATGCCGGTAAAAACGTTTAGTATTATGTGATCATTACCATTTATAAGCTTGTGTTGTATTATTTTGTTAATTAAAATAAACTTGATCTTTTGAATGCAAGCTTGGTATCCCGAGTTAATTTGCTTTCGGGTGTTCAATTAATGTCGACTTGGCACGTGACTTAAGTTCACCTGTTACAAAAGTTTCTAGATCCCCAAAAGCATGCTTTGATCGATAGCATGTGGAAACCTTTCTAGATTTACGTTCACGTGAAAAATATGTGTACAAATCAGAAATGGAACTTTTATTAAAGGTAAAATAACACGTGGCTTGCAAGGGGATTAACGACATACAAATACGAAAAAGCACGTTTGCTTTAGATAAAAAATTACATCGATTTTTTTTTTCAATCATTCTCGGTGTGTTTTTAAATCAATCCCGCAGCCTCAGGTAACTGTGTATTTGACCTTTTAGTGACCTAGTTCAATGTGTGCACTACATAAAAATAGACACATCCGTACATTGATAAAACACAGGTGATTAAAAAAAATAACATGGATATAAACCAATCGAAATGTTGGGATTAGACAAGGATTTATATAGTAGGACTACTATATATATCCCTGGATTAGATAATATACGCAAAACAAGATGCGTGCTCAGCCTCATAAATCCTATAAATAAAATGTATGCCATGCTGGCATCCCTGAAAAAAAAACCGGTATCAAATTGAAATATAAAGTACGAAATAGTAAAAAATCAAAACTAAGCAACAAAATACAAAAGAACACATGAAGTACAGTTACATGTACGTGTGTACACGTATGATTTTCGCCGCGGTGTTGTCACCGGCAATTAAAATATTTCACCGACATTTAGGTCCTAATTTGTTACATTTTACGACATATCACCGCGAAAAAACACCGACCAAGGCGATTTCTTGCTAAAACGCGCTGTGCGTGTTGTATGTCTAGATTTTCAAATTTTCACTATCGAGAGAATGTTTTTTCACTGAACAGGAGCATTAATTGGATTATATTACATATATAATATATTTGTATTTATTTTACATACAAAATGATGTTATGATGTACTAGTATTCACAAAAAAGATGGAATTTGATGACAATTTATATAAAAACCTAAAAATACACATTCAAATAAATTATGCTTTTCCTGTCCTTCTGTCCGTGAAAAAACCTCGTAAAACTAAAACTTGTCCAATTCCAACAAATAAGATAATAATAGACTGTCCGAGCGACCAATAGAAGACTCTATCATTTAAATTTTCAGCAAAGATTTTTCCCTGTGCCTCTCGGAGACGATGATGTGTTTGGTAGTCTAATATGTTACGAAAATCTTCATGCACACCGACAGCCGACGTCTCCATCTACAAAGGAAAACAAGCCATAACCAGTAAAGCTAATTAATATTCATCTTGATCTGACATCAATAATTTAGTAGGTTATAAATCGACATAATAAATTTGGAAATTAACTCATTTAATGTGCAATTAATTTAGGCAAAAAAAATTACATGCACGCTTTTCCACAATTCTAATGCCTACCCTAACGTTTATATTCTAATCTTTAGACAAGCACTGTTAAAGTCAGATCTTTTTCCAGTACTAAAAAAAACATTTCCCCTACCTCCTACCCTATTTTCTTTCAAGAATTTTAGCTGAAACAGTTATTTTTTTCTTTGGCCTTATGATAGAAAAAGAATGTTTTTTTTATATCAAACATAGACAAGGACTTGAACACAACAGAAAATTAATCAAAATCTCAGATAAAAAAATCAGTAGTTAAGAAAGGTTAATTTTTTCCCCATTATTCATCTTGCAGTCAATATGTCACAAGGCCAAACAAAAATTAACTGTGTTTCCTCGTACCAGATCAACCCTAATTTTTAGTGCCCATGCTAGAGTTTATTTTGCCATTTTTGGACAAGAACAGTTAAAAACCAGATGTCCTGTAAAACCCAGGTATAAAAAAAAAAAAAGAAAAAAAAAAAAAAAGTTTTACCTATCCTATTTTTTGCTTAAAAACACAGGTATTTTTGATTCAGACTCTCAACATATCTTAGTTTTCTGTAACCATGGTAACAAGACTTTCCAATCAAATATATCAATACCAGAATAATTTAATCTACTTCTTTTTAGCCTTTTTTTCGCATTAAGGTAAAAAAAACATGGTAAATAATAATAAGAAACGGAGCAAACACAATATCTCACAAACTTCGTTTGGTGGACATAATTAAGGTCGGACCATTGAAATAGAAAACAATTTCTCTACATTTGTATTTACCCACTTGAATGATTGTAAGTTGAGCTAAAGAAAACTAGTATATTAGTAAGGACAGCCTATTTACTAAAACTTAATAATAACGTTTAATTAATTTATGTCCCTTTTTTCCAAATGCATTACAAGATATGCAGAACATAAATATAATAGAAAAAATTATTTTCCCATTAATTAGCATATTATATTGAATTTATCATATAATAGTGATTTACCAGAAATTAATTTAATAAATTATGAAAAGAAAGCTTAAATAGTGATGGTAAACAAATTTACTCAATGAAGTCCAATAGAAGAATTATCGGCCCTGTTCATTCAACGTCCGAATCCGTTTTTAGTAAAAAAAAAAATTAAAAACAAAAACAAAACAAAAATAACACACTATCAGAACAGTTCCATGTTAGTATACAGCAAAATATTTACATTGATTTTAGTGAATTTCGATAACTATACTGAAGTATTAGAATCAGTGTCTCTTCCTGTTGAACGAAGTAGTATGGATATGATAAGAAATAGGTATGGAAATATGGTTGTTAGAATTTTATAAAGATAATAGTCTATTTATAGTGAATGGTAGAGTAGGTAAGGATAAAAATATTGGACGATTTACTTGTAGAAACGCCAGTGTAGTAGATTACTGTATTAGTAGTCCATATTTTTTTTTAAATCTACATTCAAAGATTTTGACATTCTTGATTCTAGTCAACTATATTCAGATGTTCACTCGCCTATTAAGATATGTTTTTCTTCTGATAAAATTTCACAAAATAACCAAAATGATTATGTGAATCCTCGGAACCATACTGTTGAAAATATAATAAAAACTAAAAGATGGGACCCCCAAAAACAAATTGATTTTCAGAATAATATTGATATTGAAAAAAATGTTAAAATTAGAACAGATGCTTACTCTATGTAGTACTGAAAAATATATGATTCCTCAAGATACTGTCGACATATTGATAGAAAATGTATGAAATATATTTGTCACATCTGGCCAAAAAACTTTAGGAACTTATAATGTTAAGGAAAAAAACAAGAATAATACTTTTAAAAAAGAAAATAAACCCTGGTTTGATTTAGACTGTAGATTTGCACGTCAAAACTACAGAAAACTTAAGAAACGTTTTAAACGTATAACTTCTCCACAAAATCATTTAGCTATGATTGACGCTGAAAAACATTACAAACATACATTGGATATAAAATATAAAAATTATCGCAAAAATTTTTCAGAAGATATTCAACATTTGAGCAAAAACAATTCTAAAGAATTTTGGAAACTTTTGAACAAAGGTAAAAGAAAGAAGCAACCGAATATTGAAATTGACAAACTTTATGATTTTTTTCAAAATTTGAATAAAGGAGACATTAGTGTTGGTAACGACAGTTTACCAGAGGTTAATATTTTACAGAATTAACCAATTAATGAACACATAAACACCTATATCTCAAAGGAAGACATTTTAAAATGTATACAAAAATTTAAGAATGATAAAGCTTGTGGAGAGGATGAAATTATAAATGAATACATGTACATCAAGTCGACATCAAATCAATTTATAAATATTTACGAGAAGTTATTTAACATTATCTTTGATAAGGGTTTAGTTCCCCATATTTGGTTGATTGGTACAATTAAGCCCATTTATAAGAATAAAGGCGATATTTATGAACCCAAGAACTATAGGCCTATCACAATTGTAAGTTGCTTGGGGAAATTATTTACATCAATTTTGAATTTAAGACTCAACAACTTCTCTGAGGAATACAGACTTATAAAAGAAAACCAATTCGGATTTCGTCAAAATTATTCAACTGTAGATAACATTTTCACTCTCTTTTTGTTTTTCCAAATATCAAAACTTAAAAAAAGAAAATAATGTTGTGCCTTTATACATGTAGATTTCGAAAAGGCCTTTGATAAGGTGTGGAGGGAAGGGCTTTTCTACAAAATGATGTTAAATAATATCAATGGCAAGATGTACAATGTTATTATTAATATGTATGATAGTATAAAATCATGTACATGTATCTCATATAATAATTGTATGTCAGACTACAGTCAAATCTGTACAAACGACCACCTGCATAACGCGACCAACGACCGGCAAAATGCATTCCCAAACGACCACTTCAACTTTTTTCAACAACCACTAACTCTTTTGCATGATAAGCTTACAACAAAAATGGGGAAACTGACAGGGGATGTTCCCCAAAGGTCACATTCACAAACAGGAAGTTATTTTTTTAAATATTTCTGCCTTTTTGGCATTTTCGTGCGGGTTTAAAATTGATTAAATGATTTGTTGTTCCCAGATCAAATTTTCATGGTGTACATCATGACCACGTGGTTTAAAACTTAGAACGTAAACAATAAATCGAAGGCTGTTTACACCTGAGGGTTTGTCTTAATTAAAGGTGAGTAGAAATCGATTTTACAAGCTTTTGAGTTGTTTTATGATTAAAAGAAAGTTTTAAAATATGGCTTCTGAAAGGAAAGTTTTAACTTTGGACAAACGGATAAAAGTTATTGAGTTATTGAGTTACTGTTGTGCCAAATTATTTTCATAGACAATTTTAATTCTTTTATGGAATTTTATTAACTCTAGACTTTTAAAATGTTCTATATATCTACAACCTTTTAACATATAATACCATGTGCATGTTTAATAAAATAAATTTATATTTAATATTAATGATTCAATCATTTAACTCGTAGTAGAATAAAAACGATCTATGACCACATTATTTTTCAGCTGTATCATTGAACCTGTATTAAAGGACCACCTGCTGTAAGAGTCCACTTTTGCATTCTCCCCTGAGTGGTCTCTTAATACAGGTTTGACTGTACTTTGATTGTGCAAATGGAGTAAGACAAGGGGAAAACTTGTTTCCTTTTCTTTTTTCATTATTTTTAAATGACATTGACACTTTTTAGAAAATGAAAATAATACAGGACTACAAACTATCTCAGATGAAATAGAAAACAATTAAGATATTTACCTTAAACTTGTTATTCTGTTATATGCTGATGACACCGCATTGATAGCTGAGACAGCAAATGATCTTCAAGCTCAATTGGACGCTTTTTATGAATATTGTAATTCGTGGAAATTAAAAGTAAATGCAGATAAAACCAAAGTAATGGTTTTTGGAGATGGGAGATTACCACAAAATTTGAGCTTCAGCTATGATAATCTGAATCTTGAGATAGTTAAAAAATTTCAACTACATGTATCTTGGTATTATTTTTACAATCTGCTCTACTCATCTTCACCTTTGCATCGTTAGACGGATTTTCGTAATTCCCGCGCACTGCCACCTGCTGGATTTTGACAGTTACGTCCCTTGTAATGATGTCTTTTTCAGCCAATCGACGCAAGGCTTTCATTTCCTTTCGTTTGAATGCCCTGAAAATTGACTCGAGATAATAATAGGCAGTGTCTCCTCGTACAAACTTTTTGTACGAATAGTGTTGCGGCTAATCGTCAGAGTTCTTGAAATTTGTCGGTTTTATCGGTTTGGCCGACATATTCCACATCTCTGTCGTCCCACTGGACCGGCAAAACATCCGCCGGTATTCTAGGTCGACATTTCCGGTATTTGATTCATCTCCGTATCCTAACCGTTCCACATATTACGCATCCGGAAGTTATCTATTACTTCTGTTTTTCTTAATTTTGAAAGTCATGATATAGGAACAAAATAATAGTATGACGACCAGGTGGCCGATTACATTTAGTGCAATTGCAAAGCCTGGCAAACGAAAAAGAGAGGACATAATCGGAACTAAAGAAAGTAAAAAACAATATGAAATTAATCGAGAGCGTCAGTTTCAACAACACTGGCTTGACAAAACACCTTGGCTACGATACGACGGCAAGGGAATGACATGCAGTATTTGTTGTGAGCAAAATATCAGTTCAAAGCAGGGTTCTAGTATTATAATAATCAGGACTCAGTAGAGAGTGATACACAGCTACAGAATGAGGAAGGCATTGATAGAGAGTGATGAAATAAATAGAACTAAGAGAGAGAAAATAAACTAGAGGCTCCCAGGAGCCTGTATAGCTCACCTGGGTATAATAACAACATCAGTCAATAAAACTTGATAACTTCGGTAAAAAAAATTAACAAATGTAGCCTTCGTCATTGCAGACCCCTTCTATAAAAAAATGTGGGCAGGGGTTCCCCCTTTAATGTAAGTTATCAAAATTGCTGTAAAAAAACATATATGTCAATGATTCTCAAAATTTAGCTTTTCCTACTTCACATTTTGTAATAGAGTTGCTTCCCTTTGATTATTTGAGTAACCAAAAGCAGTGAGTCGACAAAAATATGCATTTCAAGAGGAATAACTCTTCACAGCTGTCGCACATTTTTAACTGTGGGAAATTTTTTGTAGATCTTGACATGCTGAACATTTTTGCAGTTTAAACTTTCCCTCTATCTCTAATAGTTTTTGAGATATAAGATGATAGTATTAAAATTGAGAACATTTTGATGAAAAAAGGGCAATAACTCCAAAATGGGTAATTGGATTTACTTCAAAATTGCAGGGTAGGAAGATCTTGACATGCTGCAAATTTTTGAAATTTAAACTTAACCTTTATCTCTTATAGTTTTTGAAATATAAGACGAAAAGTATTAATTTTTTTTTATAAATTTGATGAAAAAAGGTCGAGAACTCCAAGATGGGTAATCACATTTACTTCAAAATTGCAGGTAAAAAAAAAAATGGATAGAAGGGTCGAACCGCCAGACACATTTTTGGAAGAGAACCATCCAATGACTATTTCATCAAAATTTTGTTCTTATTGAGCAAATGGTTTCAGACAAAAATATTTTTATGGGAATTTCCCATAGGGTCCTATGTTAAATTAAGTTCGGCTGTGGCGGCCATCTTGGTCGGTGTTCTGAAATGCCGGACATAATTTTGGAAGAGGACCACTCAAGAATCATTTCAGCAAAGTTTGGTTGAGATTGGCTCAGTAGTTTCAGAGGAGAAGATTTTTTTAAATTTCATCCCCCCTTTTTTCTAATTTGCATAATCGGTCAAAATCGGTTAAAGTTCAAAGTTCATAAAAAATTCCGTAATATATGTTAAAAAGCTCATCATTATGCTTATACAGTTCAAATTTGGGCACTATCTGGCTTAAAATAGAGCAGTTATGGCCATTTGAAGAAATTTCTATTTTTAGTAATGGCGGCCATCTTGAATACAGGACGGCGCTGACGGACACAATTTTGAAAGGGGACCACCTAAGGATCATTTCAGCAAAGTTTGGTTGAGATTGGCTCAGTAGTTTCAGAGGAGAAGATTTTTTTTTAATATCATCCCCCTTTTTTCTAATTTGCATAATCGGTCAAAATCGGTAAAAGTTCAATGTTCATAAAAAATCCCGTAATATATGTTAAAAAGCTCATCATTATGCTTATACAGTTCAAATTTGGGCACTTTCTGGCTTAAAATAGAGCAGTTTTGGCCATTTGAAGAAATTTCTAATTTTAGTAATGGCAGCCATCTTGGATACAGGGCGGCGCTGACGGACACCATTTTTAAAGGGGACCACCTAAAGATCATTTCAGCAAAGTTTGGTTGAGATTGGCTCAGTAGTTTCAGAGGAGAAGATTTTTTTTTAATTTCATCCCCCCTTTTTTCTAATTTGCATAATCAGTCAAAATCGGTAAAAGTTCAAAGTTCATAAAAAATCCGTAATATATGTTAAAAAGTTCATCATTATGCTTATACAGTTCAAATTTGGGCACTTTCTGGCTTAAAATAGAGCAGTTTTGGCCATTTGAAGAAATTTCTATTTTTAGTAATGGCAGCCATCTTGGCTACAGGACGGCGCTGACGGACACAATTTTGAAAGGGGACCACCTAAGGATCATTTCAGCAAAGTTTGGTTGAGATTGGCTTAGTAGTTTCAGAGAAGATTTTTTTTAAATTTCATCCCCCCTTTTTTCTAATTTGCATAATCGGTCAAAATGGGTAATGGGATTTACTTCAAAATTGCAGGGTAGGTAGATCTTGACATGCTGCACATTTTTGCAATAAACTTAACATCTATCTCTAAATAGTTTCTGAAATATAAGACGAAAAGTATTAAAATGAAAAAAAAAAATGATGAAAAAAGGGCAATAACTCCAAGATGGGTATTCAAATTTACTTCAAAATTGCAGGGTAGGTAGATCTTGACATGCTGAACATGTTTGCAGTTTCAACTTACCATCTGTCTCTTATAGTTTTTGAAATAAAGGACGAAAAGTATTAAAATTTTGAAAATTTGATGAAAAGAGGGAAATAACTCCAAAATGAGCAATGGGATTAACTTCAAAATTGCAGGGTAGGTAGATCTTGATATGCCGCACATTTTTACCACATGTCAGATTTTTGATATTATTAACGGTTTTTGAGTTATTACCAAAAACCTGCAATTTTACCATATGTTCTATTTTTAGTAACAGCGGCCATGTTGGTTGGTGCACGGCATCACCGGACACAATTTTGAAACTAGACACCCAAGTAATGATTCAGACCAAGTTTGGTTTCCATTGGTCTAGTACTTTCAGAGGAGAAGATATTTGAAAAAGTTTACGACGTACGACGGACGGACGACGACGACGGACGCCAAGTGATGGCAATAGCTCACCTGACCCTTTGGGTCAGGTGAGCTAAAAATGAGAATGAATTGGAAAGAGAAAGTGAGAATGATGAGGAAGATAAAAGTAGAGAGAAAATAAAAACTGTAGAAAGTGAAAAGAGTGAAGAAGAAACATTAAGAGCTATAACTGAATATGAAATTGAGTATGAATTCAACTAGTTAGTGACATTCTGATGTATTCATACACATAATATTTACACAAACACACATATTGCTATTATAAATGACTGAAAAGTTATTCTTGAATAAAGTTAAAAGTTAAGTAAAGGCATTTCTGTATGGACATGAGAAAAAGTTCGGACTGACAAAGTTCCATTAGTTGTCAGTCCGAATGTCTGACAGCACAATTTTTTGTCCAAGAAGTCTGTAATCGTACAAACTTTTTATTACTATCAAAATCGTGCCGGACTGACGATTTTTCACACTTTTATTTTGTTGACATTTTTCCTACAGAACATGTGCTTTTTGAAAAGCCTGTTCTGATTGGTTGCAGCTAACACTAGCTGCATTACATGTGCATATAAACCGTTACCGTGTGATCTCGAAAATCCGTCTAACGATGACAAGGGTGAAGATA
Source organism: Bathymodiolus brooksi (assembly GCA_963680875.1). Lineage (NCBI taxonomy): Eukaryota > Metazoa > Mollusca > Bivalvia > Mytilida > Modiolidae > Bathymodiolus > Bathymodiolus brooksi. The sequence goes on from OY804586.1 coordinate 93,559,400, forward strand.
AGTAGAGCGGATCGTAACCCTTGGCTAGCGAAGATGTATTTTTACTAAAATGGGAAATTTTAGCTTGACCAAAAATTATCTAGCCGATAAAGCATTAAAAGCTATGTATGAAGTTTTGAAAATAGGAAGAATGCATAAACTATCAATAAAATGTCTACTTGATCTATTTGATAAAATGATTAAACCCATCCTGTTATATGGTTGTGAAGTGTGGGGCTTTAGTGACAATGATATTCTAGAAAAAATATATCTAAAATATTGTAAGATTCTTTTAAATTTAAAAACATCAACGCCTAGCTATATGGTGTATGGTGAACTAGGGAGATATCCTATATATATTGATATTAAAATCAGAACTGCATGTTACTGGGCAAGACTTATAGTTGATAAACAAACAAAGTATTCTTATATATATACTAATGGAAAAAAGAAACTGTGCATTCTAAAAATTTATATATATTTTTTTATGACCGGGTATTTAATTTTTTTATTAGTCATGACTAGTTGAAATATTGATTTTTATGCTATCGACCAGTAGCGGGAAGCTTGCACAGAATTTGACACGCTCTATGAGTACACCTTGTGTATTTGGCCTTCTTTTGTTTATCATTCTCGTTTAACGATTTGTGACTGTTTGAGGTTTACTAAGGTTTGTTTTTGCCCCTACACATCAGAAAAACAGTTTTGTTTGAATGACATTAATGCCACATCTCGACGAAAATCAGCGTCTTCGTGCTATTGGTATGTTCCAAGCTAGACTGGCACAGAATGTTGTCGCTAGACATTTTGGCTGTCATCGCAACACGATACTGTCATTATGGAGACGATTTATACAATCTGGCAACACTAGAGACCGCAGACATTCAGGTCGTCCAAGTGTAACGTCATGTCGTCAAGATAAGCACATAAGGCTGGTGCATCTGGGAAATCGATTCCAGACGTCAAGTCTCACTGCAAGAAGCATCCCCGGATTACGACCGATCAGCTCTAGAACAGTCCACAATAGACTTTGTGAACATAACATCAGGCCAAGACGTCCCGCAATCCGTCCAATGTTGCTGCCTAGACACCATGCAGCTAGGCTGACGTGGTGTAGACGTTATTCAAGATTCAGAATACAGGATTGGGCCAACATCCTGTCTACAGATGAATCCTGATTCCACCTAGACAGCAGTGATGGCCGTTCTCGTGTTTACCGCCGTGTAGGAGAACGATATGCAGACGCCTGCATCATTCAACGTCAATCGCTTGTTTGGGGCAGTGTTATGGTGTGGGGAGGCATAACAGCACATGGCAGAACACCATTGGTTGTTGTCGCCGGAAATCTGACCCGTATACGCTATCAGGATGAAATTGTTCAGCCTTATGTCATTCCGTTCATCCAAGCTCAGGCCAACGTCACATTTCAGCAGGACCACGCTCGACCACATGTTGCGCGAGTAGTGCGTGACTATCTGACACAGCAAAATGTTGATTTGTTACCATGTCAAGCAGTTTCACCCGATTTTTCACCCATTGAGCATGTTTGGGATGAAATGGAACGACGGTTACGCCATCTGCCAAATCTGCCAGTGACTTTAGCAGAAATGGGCCCGGCATTGATCCGCATTTGGAACAATATCCCACAAGCATTTTTCAACAACTTGGTTAGATCAATGCGTCGCCGCTGCCATGCATGCATTAATGCAAATGGTGGACACACACACTACTGACTTTGTTAATGTCTAACGAGCTTTACGTTGTTTAAAACGTTTACCAAATGAATTCAAGTGACGATAAATGTTATTGGTCTGATGGTTTGGTGAAAAATGCATCATTCGACAATATACTGTACACAATTGATAAATTTTATTTGATATTGATCTTTAATTGATTTTTTAGTAATGCACAGTTTCTTTTTTCCACTAGTATACATTGTATAGACTATGTCGTCAATTGAATGAAAATCATAAGATAATATGCAGTTTAGTTGGATATTTTTTGTAAAACAAATATTTAATGAGTGCGGCTTCTCAAATACAAAATGTATATGGGAAACCGAACATTTTAACAATATAGAATATTTGAAATGTGTAATTAAACAGCGATTAGAGGATCAGTTTCTTCAAAATTGGAATTCTTTAGTACAAAACTCACCTAAAGCTGTAAATTATAAAACCTTTAAAACAGAGTTTAATATGAAGAATATTTAAATATTTTAGAAATAAAAGATGAAAGTTTGCTTTGCAGATTTAGAACAACAAATAATAAACTTCCCATCGAGACAGGGCGATGGCAGAACATACCAAGAGAAAATCGTAAATGAAAATTACATGTATGTAATAGATCCCAAATTGAAGATGAATACCATTATATTTTTGAATGTCATTATTTTAACAAAAAATGTAAGCAGTTGCTGTCAAATTATTTCATATATAGACATACATGTAATATTATTAAATTTTCTGAACTTATGTCCAATATTGAAGAAACTCTGTCATTTCATAAGTGCTATTAATACCGGTGTTTGTCCTCCAGGCTCTTAATCCTTTGTAACCTCTCTCCTAATTTATATATATGTTGTAAATAGTTGTTGTTATTTTGATTTTATTGTTATAATATTTCTGTACCATTGTTATACATTGGCTTTATGAGAATAAAGATTTATGACAGATAAAAAATAAATAAAAGTGCCCTACATGTAAATAGTGTAATGAAAAAATAAACAGAGACAGTGAGTAGTATTCAAAATAAACACACTTCAAAATAAAATCTGGGTGTAAAAAGAATATCTTATCAAGTTCAACAGCTAAAATGTTCCACATGATCTAACAATAACAATAATATATAAAATATTTGTTTATGCCATTACTAGGGGTACTTTTTTGAAAGGGATAATTTTTCTAAGGAAAAAGCTTTAGGAAAAACTCAAGCATGAAATATGTGAAAATTAAAACTGTAAATTATGTTGATATAAATAACAGGTGTGTAGAAATCGCATGTACAATGAACAAACTTCTCCTATTCTTATATATAGGGGGCTGTCGTGATCGTATGATAGTTGGATTTACAACTTAGGATGGAATCAGTTCTAATCATCACTAATGTTGTGAGCTCAAATCCAGCTCATGGCAATGTGCACTCGATACGATATTATGTGATAAAGTTTGTTAGTGACTTGTGACAGGTCGGTGGTTTTCTTCAGGTACTCCAGTTTCCTCCAACAATAAAACTGACCGCCACGAAATATAACTGAAATATTGTTGAAAGTGGCATTAATCACCATAACCCCCCTCTTAGCATCTTTAACCAGTTGGTTACCTTCTCTTAATATTTTTATAACAACCACTCGTCTGACTGTGGTTAAATTTCTGCATGAGAATTCCAGACCGATTTTCTTTCAAAAGTCCTTAACGATGGAAATTAACTACGGTACTTAAAAATAATTTGGATATTTCTGGTCGTAGATAAAACAGATTCTTCTTCTGCTATAAGTGAATTACGATATTTCTCCTCCACCCTAGATAGTAAAAGTTTAAAATTTTACTTGCTCTCAAAACTTTTAAAATTATTTGGCTTTCCAACCTTTGAACTTTGAGCGTACCTGATGAAGGTTATTCCAGAAATGTGTCGTGCACACTAAATTTGATATCTACGTTTTTGGTTGGTTTTTTTTTAAACTATTGTCAAGTGGAGAAATATTGTAATTCACTGGTAACAGGATAATCTATACATATAAATTATTTTCAGTTTTTCTCAAGACTTTTTTGCAAGTTGTATGGTAGCAGACCTACCAAAGAAAAAATACCGGTAGTGACAATTAGTCAATTACAAAAATATTTCATATTTCCACACTCCTGAATCAATGGGTAGATTATATTTCTCTGGACAAATAAAAGTTTATATTATTGTCTAATCTAAATTGTCAGATCAAGATAATATTAATATTAATAAGGAAGCTTTCTAAGGCATGCAGGAATAAATTATAATCCAGTAAACAGATTTAATCCAATGTCCACTATAGGACACAATACATGCTTGGTTAGAAGCAGTTGTTTAAATGCCTGATCACAGCTGATGTATCAAATATATTTTCATCACATGTTTCACCGTCACTCATCAATACATGTACATCATGCTAATGTTGAAAACATATTAAGCCTTAATGTCATTCAATGCATCCGAAAAAAATAAAATAAATAAAAAATACTATATAATATTTTCTTCTTTTTTTTCTTTTTTTTTCGGACGCACCTAGCCCCTGTGTCAACGCTATATAGGTTTCTTAACTACCACTAGAAAGAATACTTACTAGTATTTTAATGAGTCCAGAAGTAATTTCTGCAAATTTTGGGGAGTTGTAAAAATCTAAAATTTTAAAACTGGTGAGTCCCAACTGAAAAGGGCGAGCCCAGGACTCATCTAAACAAGTTGCAAGGATCCCTGCACTAGTGATATCTGCCATGGTGACCTTTTGTTTTTGACTTATCATCGACACAGTACACATCAACAAACTAAAACTATCCAAAATCATCAGGAATTTCAAAGATTGTGTTTACTATTTTTTGACTTTTTAATGGACACAAGTTAATGACATAATCCTTTGGGTGATATTTTGTTTTTACCTTAAAACTTTTTTTCTGTTCTAAGGCATTGCTACCCAAGTCATATTATGATTTTCGTTGCAAATTTTAAGACATTTTATGTCAGTTGGATTTTTAATTAATTGTCGAATCCTCGGTAATATGTTTCTTTCGTCTATATATGTGACAGAAGGAAACACGGGTCGTTTTCAGTGAAAGTACCTCCGATATCCTACGTTATTTTCACATGTTGCAAAAACATTGTTGAAGTGTTTGAGAGTTTGACAACATGCTTTTGAACGATGAACACATCATTGTTTAGCAGATATTTAGGGGGCATTTGACGCACTATCACATTTAATTTTATCCTTACAATAACTAATGTTATAGGTAAAAAATTACCTTCAAGCGGCGAAAATGGCTTCCAAATTTCGGGTCCGACATCCTACGTTATAATGATGTACATTCACCCCCCTGAAGTCACAGCTGTTTAATGTACCTGGGTCAGACATGGGGTAATCATAATTTGTAATCGTAATCAGTTGTAATCGATTACATTTTTCATGTAATCGAATGTAATCTGTAATCGGACATTTTTTAGATTGCATGTAATCGTAATGGAATCGATTACATTCATTTTGACCCTGTAATCATGGTTACTTTCTGATTACATTTAGATTACTTTTCATCATTTTGACTTATTTTGTCTTAACTGAAACATATATCTCCTTAGATATTTAATGTATGATTTATGTAAATGAATTTTCTTCATGAAATTTATTAAACAAATAATGTAGATATTATTATATGCCATTATGCTTAATTGCAATCAAAACTATCACAGCTACAAAAAAGTCTTGATATGACTTCAAAGACTTGATATCCAAACAAATAATATCTCAATTTCAATTTCTTTAGGGTTTCAAAAATTCAGTGAAAACAGTTTGTCGGCTTGTGTAAAACACAACAAGCTCTAAAATTTTAAATTATCTGACACAACTTTCAAGATTTCATATATGAAATTGCTTCTATGAAAGACTATCACCATGTCCTCATGATTCGCATAAGATAAAGAAATATTTTATATAAACCAAAACATAGGTATCTCATGAAGATTTCTTATACAAGCTTAAAAAGATATTTAAATTTCAATGAAGATATTATATAAAAAGCAAAATGTAAATTATAATTTTCCGAAACATTTATTTATGATGCTCATACATACATCACGGCTGGTAATCGGCACAAGCAGAACAGTCGGTTCTGCAAAGAAATTCGTGAGGATAACTTCCGGTTTTGGTGGAGGAGAGTTCACGAAGACGCTTCGCAAGGTATGTACATGTCAAAAATTCAAATTTGCTTTTTTATTGCTCGAATATTGCAAAAAAATAAGAGAATGCTATGCTGTGGCGAATGCTTTCACGATTAGAAACATGTATAGTTTATTGTTGTATATGAACTGTAACTCTCGCAAAATCAATCGTCCCACGAAAAACATGACGAAAATTGTGACACTCTTACATTTCCAAGTTGTTCTTGACAAAGATGCAAGTTAAATTTTCAATATTTTTTCATCGTGGGAGTCTAAATGTAATCGGGGATAAATTCCGATTCGTCAGAAGTAAATTGAAATCTAGATAAATCTACAAACTGTCAATTTTCTCATTTTCCTGCTTGAGGAGATCGGTTCTGATAGAGTACATTGCGATTACATTAGAAGAGTTGGTAGGGGGGAGATATCCCCCTAGCAGTTCCCAGAGGTTAACAGGTATGAACATGTAATGGATATTTTATTAAACCTATTTACATAAATTAAGGATTTAGTTTTCATATTTAGACTGAGAAATTATGTACATTTTTAAGCAAGTTTTTAGAATCAGAATGATTGTTGTTTTTTAATCTTCTGAATTATATATCAAGGACAAACATTCAAATGGTGTGAAATTTAGTAATGATGATTGTTACATAAAATATAATTTGGTGTCACAAATAATACCTTAATTACAAATGTTATCAGGTAATTAACTGCTAGTTTATTATCCCCAATAGACTTTCACAGGATGTGTTTGAAATTATTTGATATATATTATTAAAATGTGCAATTGTATGCTATAATATTTACTAATAGTATAAGATGGAATCAATATTGGTCATATATAGTAATAAGAGAAGACATATTTTATGAAAAATAGGAAAATGAGAATTGCTGTTATTAATTTACAATGTACTGTTTGTTATTACATGTAATGATCACATTACAACTGAATTGTAATTCATAGTTCTGATTAAGAAATACATTTAAAAAAAAGAAGAGATATTGGACAGATGCACAAGAGACAAAATAACATAAAACACTAATATATTGGTTGTCATGACATTAAATGTAATCAGTAATGTAATCGATTACATTTACAAAGTGATTGTAATTTAATTGATTACATTTGAAAATTGATGTAATCGTAATGTAATGTAATCATGAAAATTGCAAAGTAATTGTAATGTAATCGATTACATTTGAAAGTAACTGACCCCAAGTCTGACCTGGGTAGATACAGGTTCTGTAGGATGTTTTTAAAACTTTTAGAGCAAGAAAAGGTTTTGGGTAGGGAGGCCAAATTTGGCAATTACGTAAGTTTATTATCAAAACTACAACTCATGTTACTTCTAGCTATTCCCCAGGGCTCACCACAAATAGTAAAAACAGGGCGACTTGACTTCTCTCTCTCTTGACTTAAGGGCGAAGTGAGGGAAAATCTGGGAGACTTCCGAAAATTGATCCAAATTATTATCTATCAATACAAGGGAGACAATTCAAATTATTGAATTTCGTTATCAGCCTAACAACCTGGCATGCATATAAGATGAATGTAAGAAACAAGATGAAAATATGCATCAGCAATTCAAATTTCCAATTCCATTTTGTTTACCTTAAATCTGTTTACTGAATATTTACACTTACATCAAATAACATTAAACATGCACAAAAAACAACAGCATAAAGAAACACATGCAGGGTAACAAGCAATAAGAGATGGATGTAAAGTAAAAGAGGAAGATGATGGCTCATTGTGTCTTGAAACAGACCAGCTGTATGAGCACTCTCAAAAACTTGTTACTCATGTAATTAATTGGGAGCTGTAGAAAATTCCTTTAGTTGTAGTTTTAAAAGCAGCAGGCATGGCATTCTCCAAACACTCATTTACGTTATATTGTCCAAGGAGAGTCATGTATCTGATAGATGCAACACAACCAGTGGCTACTAGAAACCCTGTACCACATATCACCAACTCTCCCCACAATACATGAAGGAAATGAAGCTTAAAAAAAATGTCAATGAAAATTAGTAAAAGCTTTCTAAGCCAATATCTGATTCTGAATAAACCAACACCATGTTTAGATTTCTTCGAATTGTATATTGAACACTTAACCTGTCTAATGTGAAGACCTTTACCTGTCTATTCTGTTTAAACCAATTTTGATGGGAATCACATTATGCAGGTGTTATTAATTACCAGTGTTATTAATTACCAATCAGTCTTTGCCTTAATATTTTTCACCTACTTGCCCAAAAGCTAAATTTAGAAATTTTTTCTATTTAATCAAACAAATTCTTTCATAATTTTCACTTGTCCGAATCCAGTTTTACCTGTCCCGGGCTTTGGGCAAGTGGGTTAGCGTGAAGACCGGTGTTATTAATAACTAATTCCTTGTTTTTGGACAATTAGTGGCAGCGGAAAATGGCTACAGTGAAACCTTTCTAAAAGGAATCCTTTGGAATAAGCAGGTTTAAGAGAGCTTTAAGTAAACAATATTTACTATATATATATATATATATATATATACACAAGCAGGCTTTCCATATTTTTCAATTGTATCAATACTTCACTATTTACAGGTGGTACGTTTTATTAAAATTTGAACAATTTTTATGGATATCATATACAACACTCATCAGGAGGTACATGTACCATAGACCATTTTAGGCAGGTAAAAGTACCTGGTACCACCCCTTATTCAACGGCCTGTACAAGGACTGTTTGATAATCGATTTACAAAGGATTCCGGTTTAAGACTGGTTTCACTATATACATTTTGTACATAAAAAGATTTAACATTTTGACATATACAGTATAATATGAAAGCTTACCATAGTCATCGCTGTAGCGTGTTTATCATCTCCCCTGTCTATCAGAGGCTTCTCGTCTCCAACTTGGAAGTCGAAATATACAATCTTGTGTGTGAATGTGGAGAATTCGTTACTGAAGCAGAATTTAAAGACCCCAGTCTGATCTGGTGTCCATGTAAAACTATCATATTGTTTCTTAACATCTTTGTATAAAACTTGGCCGTTGGGAGCCGTTAATTCCATGTCAACATCATACTGCCCACCAGAAATAACCTATAAACAAAAAGAAAATGGCTGAACTTTCGGCAAAAATATAGATACAGTCTAGTCTAGTTCAATTGTAGGGTGACAAGAAATATTTTCATTCCAACCGATCCGATACATATTCACGAGGGTTAATGGGGATATGTACAAATGTAATGTGTTCGTTGGGACCAATTTTTCATTATAAGCAATCTTAGCATGGCACAGCCCCATGTCTTCCCTGGCTTTCCAGCACAATGCTACTCTCACAATGGACGTGTCTACGCCTTTGTCCACTTTGTTAAATTATAACATTATCTCACTTTTAAAAGTACTTCTACTATTATTATTGTAGTAAAATAACAGTATTGGAATCAACATAAATAAAGAGTGCCATCTTCACTTAAGTTGCCCTCCCTGATTTCAAGAAATGATGTGCGAGTGCCCTCTTAATGCACAAACACCACACCTTACTGAATTCCTGTAGAAAACGTTACACTAAAGTGGACTAGAGACTTCTCTCAATGTTTATTTCATCATCATTTATAAGATCGTGCTTCTTTTGAGGAAAAGTGAATCTGTACAGGTTTTTTTTCACATGCATTTCTTTAGTTTAAATTATCTATACATGTATCTATATATATAAAACTAAATATTAAGAGAAGATAGTTTAAAAACTGCTCGTCAAAACATAGCATTGTCCAAAGGAGATGGAGAAATTTGAAATAAAACTATCTTTATTTATTATTCGGACTAGTAAAAATAAATTTCTGACAAACAGAATTCACATGTCGTTTGTCCAACAGACAAGCTGAAATAAAAGTTATTGCATCATGTATATATATATACATCTGTATGCCTGATTACGTTTGTGAAACTTTCATTTACCAACACCCTGACCCTCTATTTTGTATTATTATACTTCACTATATCTTTTTTTCCTTTATAAAAACATGACAGTTAAGTTTTGCTATTGCATCCTAAAATCAACTGCCCCAGTGGTGCCGAACTTTTCTAAATCATTCATCTCATTGGTTTAAATTAAATTACGTCATGCAAGTTCTCAGACTTTTTTCAATGCACAAGCTAAATTACCGAGACGGCCGACGACAAGTAAACAATGACTATTCTCCCCCTGTGGTAATTTCAGCAATCATATTTCCCAGACTTTTCTTAATCAATCATCTCATCGATTTAAATTAAATGACATATATAATGGAATGATCCCATCACCCTCTTACAGTCTTCACGCTTAACTTTTTACCTTACAAGCCCACCGGGCCTGCAAGTTCAAATATTTACAGGCCCGAATTTGAAAACTACATTAATGACCATTAATTCAAACCAACATAACTCAAAAGATGATGTTGTACATGTACCAAATATTATGTGGACATGTCAATTATGCATTAGGTAAGACCAGAATGTGGGTAAAAAAAAACAAAAAGACACTTTATTTTGGATTAATGTTAATATTAATCTCCTGAAAATTCTAAAATCATATTGTCAATAGCATCCTCAGTATATTCCATATCATCATCATCATCACAACCAATATTGTTATAACAAAAACTTGTTGTGCCATCATTGCGTGCGACATAATTTGGTGATAATTTTTAATATGTACCCCCCCCCCCTTTTTTTGAAATATCACTATCAGGGTATTCAATAAGATTGTATTGAACAGGCTGAATTGAATTTTGAAGCGGCTACATGATCAAATGGGGGGGTAATTTTTTTTCACTTACATTTAAAATGGTGCATTCTGAGGCATTTTTAAGGTAGTTTACAAGTGCATGAAAAAGAAGGTTTCATAGAAATGATTTTTTTTTAAATTTTAGCAAGCAATAAGACCATTTCAAGATGACCGTGGAGCTTTAAATTTCTTGCGAGAATGGAGTAGAAAAGTCCATTTTTGCTTGATTTTTCCTGATGTCATTCAGTGGGAAAGCGTGTGTTTCCCCTTCATCCAGTCCACTGGAAAATAACAGCTAGCAGTTGTTGTGAAAGGGTCTAAATCTCCCAATTAGCTATATATGTAAATGCATAAAATAAAATAATAATAAAAGCGTTAATACTGATATTGGGAGTTTTCCTATATAGAAATGGGTGTGACGTTACCCAAATACACCATAAAATCGTATTTATTGAATTAGTTAAAGGTTCTATAAGAATTATTTTTCATAAAAAAATTCAAATTTCATAAATTTGTCACAAGAGTAATCAAAATGATCAATTTTATAACTATTAGTATTCTCGATTTCAGAGTGACATCACACAATGTAATTGACCAATCAATGATTATCAATTTTGAGATGAAGAAAATATCTGGAGGTGAAGCCAAGCAAAATCCTCGGGATTCTACATAGACTCCAATGTATATTAATTTATTCGCTATTTTCCAACAGAAGATAAATATTTTAATTAAAATCACCTCTGGTCCTGATAGACACTAAATCAGATATCTAGTTTGATTTTCGTCAATTTATATCTGACGAATTTATTTTAAATTAAGAAAATAAAATTCAAATTTTCCAATGGAATCTAGGTAAAATCTAGAGGATTCCTGCTGTCCTCGCCCCAATGAATTATTAAATACCCGGATGTTCGGATATGAGAATTATAAACATCGATACACCCACATGTCCGCTTCCAACAAATACAAATGTACCCAAACACACTCAAAATTCATATGGTATGTGTTACTTACATACAACAAATATATTTCATCCAACACTCTTTTAGTTATTTTATTTATTTATCTTATTTTGTTTAAAAAGAAAAGAAAAAAAGAGTAAAACCTGGCCACTTACAACAAATTAAAAAAAAAATTATGGGTCTGTCATTTTCTGTAAAGCTTCATTTATATTTAACTGGAAAAACTTTAATACATTATGGGTAATTTTTTTTTATCTGTACATAAATGAAGTTGAGTTATTTATTTCCCATTCTTTGGTAACAAAAACTGGTATGTCTGATAACCAAAAAAGAGGAGGATATACATCTTCCTAAGATAAACAGTTTTGTCTCATTGCATATTTTGACAATTAAGGCAAAGGTACAGAATACTAAGCTTTATATTACTATTATTCCCTCTTTTCAAGAACCGGGATTCATTTTTGTAAGGGTTGTCTCTCTTTAGAAAAGGTAAATTAATATAGCTATAGCAGGGAAATTCTTAATCGACCGAGATCGGGATAGTTTGATATTATTTGTAAGAACTGACTATTTTGTTGAAATTCATGAAAAAATAACGATAGAGGAGCTAATAAATCATTAATTATTCATAAAACATCTCAAAATAATAGAAATAATATAATTTGAAGCTGTATTTGGGTAAAAAGTCACACCGTATAAAAATGGTGCTTCAAACTTTTCCATTTGCGTACATTTGTATCTCATGAGTTATCCATCGATAACATAATTATCTTTTCGATGTGTCTCTAGATTTTTAAATTGAAATATCTCTATCATTTAAACGTTTAATCGAACATCAAATGATAATAAGCTAAGCGTAGAATTGACACCGATCAATGATAAATTCAGATAAATTCGTTTCATTCCCCAGGTTTAAGATAACCCTGACAAATGCATTGCTGTCGATCCTGAAATGCATTGTTTTTTGTATAATTGTGGATTTTAAAAATCTTTAAGATGAAAGAGTGAATAAATATTGTATATTTCTTTTATTTAATGAAAAAATATTTTAGTTTCTAACAGTCGAACCGGCGATTTCACTCGTTTGAAGCGGCGACATATCGCCGGGTGCCGGCCCTTATTGAAATCCCTGACTATGCTTTGAATTAATACCACACAAAATGCAAAAAGTCATATTTGTGTAGCCTTCAGCAGAAGAAATATGTATATGGCAATTTTCTCAACGGTCCACCTATATAGATAGCTAGGGAATGCAAATATAGCACGAACGTATATTGACACTGACAGTCATAAACTGAAGCAAGTAAAGATTGTAATTATTATTTGTCAGACCTCAAATCAGAGTGCAACAATAGAACAAAACTATTGTAGTTCAAAGTCTATTTTCTAACTGCAGTGGTATTAACGTAGACAGTTCTACAAATAGATCGCAATTAATAAAAAAATACTGATCGGATTTGGAAGCGGATCGAAAAAAAATCTGAAGTGTCTCCGTGCCTTTCAATTTTGAATGACCAACCTTCTCAAATATGAACATATTATAGATGAGAACTCAGACTTTATGTCACAAGATTGAGAAAAAAATAAATAGATATTGAACAAAATTAATGTTTCTTTAAACCGAAATGGATTACTTTTCAAGAAAGACACTTTCAAAATACTTAACGAATACCATAGAATTCAATAAACACGATGTCGATATTTTCATAAATGGCACGTGGCAAAAATACGCGGGCAACATAGGGCGATTCTTCAAAATTACAAGGCTACTTGAACTTCGCTTTTGACCAACGAGAAATCAAAGTCAACCTTCACAAGGCAACTCCTTCGCCCTCTAACGTGAGCCCTGCTTCTCATACTTTTTTAAAACCTACACGTACATGATGGTAAGAATATCAACCAATCAAATTGCATAAAACAGACACACCTAAATCTATTTCGAATATCGGAAATTCTTAAAAGGACTTGTTTGCCAACCCATTTTTTGCATTGACTCGGCAGCAACTGAAAACGGAGAACAATAACTAAATATCTACACACAATATCTTATGAAATCAACTTTTGAAACTATATGACTTTTTTTTCACTGGCCCGTCGGACTTGTGGAACTACTCATTTTATACGCCCGTGTACAATTTTACACGCCACGGGCTTCGGACTACTGCCTAATTTCGAAGACTGCTCTTATAGAGGACAAATGTCCATACGAAAAAAGAACGAACTAAATAAACAATGTTGGTTTTTTTTTATTTCTTCTTCAAATGAAAATAGTTGGTATCTTGGGGACAATAAAAGTGCTATTACCCTCGTAGCATACCCAGTCAATAAGGGTTTACTTCAGTATCTTCTGCATAAAATATTTCTAATTTCCGAGATGAAAAAAACCTTGAAAATGAACTTGAAATTCTCAGCTTTGTGTACAGAACTATATGTACATGTATATGTTTCCTAATCTCGTTGAGATTTGCAACTTGTCTCGGAAATATTTTTGTTTTGTATTCTCCTCCAAATCTCGTAACAACAACATGCCATTTATTTCTATTCTGGAAATTAAAGCCGACTCCTCTGGTATATTCTGATGCATATTTTGTGAGGGCAAGGACTGCTAAGATATGCAGTCTTCGAAATTAGACTTTCGAATTTACTGACCAGAAAACTTCAAAATTAGAATATTTATGTAGATTCTATTGAAAAAATTTGGCAAAAGTCACTGGTCCGAATCAATTTTCACTGGCCGTGGGCCACCGGACCACTTCTAAAGTCGATGACTGGATGTGTGGACATAATTTACTATTCAAAAAATAATTTTTTAACCGTTTCAAAAAAGGGGGTATCAAACTTATTAATTTCCAGAATAGAAATAAATATCATTGTGATAAAATTTGGTGGAGGATACAAACAAATACTGGAACAAATTTTTATACTAGTGATCGCCAAGTACAGGAGATCCAACAAAAATAATACCATATGTTTGGGGGTTATTTCTTGATGCTGAAGAAATGAAGTCTTAATCTCATTTAATTTGTTTAAATTTAATATCGGCAGTGAAAAGGTGTAAAAACAACAATGGACCTTTATGAGTAGGACATTTTTTTTTATCAATCCATTATTGACAAACCTGAAATTCAAGTGTTGATTGAACACCTTTGGCAATTTGTTCAAAGAAGCATTGTCTCTCATTATCTGGCAGTTCAAACGTCAGCTCGCCGGCAAACACGACTGCCAATAAACTCAGTCCTACTACGACGCATATCAATTTATCCCGCATTATGAAAACGAATTGTAAAATATGATAATCTGGGATAATTTCAATCTATTCTAATGTTGACAATAAACAGTTTTAAACGTGTGCAACATGTGTTGTCAAGTCTGATCGGTCTGATCTCTCAGCTTACCGGAAGATGGCGTATTGAAAATTACGTGGCAAACAGAAGAGTTCTGTTAAAGGGAAGTAACTCGTAGTTAAAAAAAAGTTGGGGAAAAATAACACGCAACATTTCATATTTCTCAGAAAAAAACTTCGATCTCGAACGAACGAAATAGATTAGCACAAATTCAAATTGATATTTAATATGAGACAGGCACTACCTGTAAATGCGAGCGTAAGCAAGATCAGAAAGGTTTATATAGCATTGATACATCATACTATGATTCATAGGCAAAGCCAAAGCAGTCAGTTTTCAAATAAATACACATTAATATATAATCTGGTTTGCCTTTTCCACAGTTTGGTGACAGGTTGTCGGGTTTCTAGACCAATATATATATATATATATATCATAGCCTCATAGGGTATATTAAATATATGTACTGCAACACTAGAATTAGAATATTTTTTTTTTTTGTCGGGCAAAGCGCGAAATTTTTTCCCAGAATTCAACATTACGTTATATCACAAAAACTCTGAATCAGATTTTTTTTTTCCTCCACCGAAATCAGAATATTTTTTTCAGCAACATTGGAAATCAGAATATTTTTTTAGAAAAAAACCATAACCCCCCCCTTCAAGTTAAATGGTCGTTCCCTTAGCATTCGTGTTCAGTAATAGTAAGAAAATATTGGTGTTGACATTTTACACCAAAGTCCAGAAGTTAATTTTTGTCTTTCTCTTGCTTAGTTAACATTTTAAAAGCCATTATTGTATATCCCATAAACCTTCTATCCAGGATTTTCTCTTATTAATGCTTGACTGTAAAAAGAACAAAAAATACTTACATACACATTGAAGGTGGTGTTGACAACTTTTCCTTTGTGCACCCATGCTGGAGTGGTGTTTATTTCAGTAAGCCTGTAACCTATAAAAGTCAGAAATATTAGTTGTATAAGAAATGTGCAAATTTGACATATTACATTCATTGTAGACTGTATGACTTCCTGAAGTCTGATTCAAGTATTGGGAAACTTAAAATAGGGATTGTTTTTGTAGTAGGTCTTAACAGCTTAAAGTTAAAACACATTATTAAACTTAAATTTCAATGTAAGTTATAGGGGCTTTTGAATGTTGGTTAATAACTCCAATTAAACATTGAGGAAAGTATCAACACGTTTATATGCATTTTCATACTGTTTCATTTAGAATATAAACCCTTTGTCTTAATTTTGGTAAAACACAAATGAATAAACACATGCACAATGACTCGTATGAATGCAGCAAGATAGAAACAATTAGAAAGATAGAATAAAGAGAACACATCACATTAATTAATACATAATACATGCATGCACACAACTTTAAAATAAGGTTCAGAATGATTGTAAATAACTGACACACATTTTCACATATTCCATATTACTTTTTTGAATTAAAATCAAATGAAAAAGTTAACTTTCAAGACAAATATAAATAATTTATTCATATCTTTTTCAGTCTGACTTTTTACATTGTAACAAGGCTGTCTATCATTCATCAATCATTTTGACCCTTTTCACCTGTTATCGCTCATCTCCTGTATATTGATGTAGACATGGGACAGCCTTAAAAACTTATTTATGAAATATAAAAATAGGAATGTTATATAAGAATGATTAAACAGAACCAAGAAGATGAGTTCAAACACAGTGTTCCAAATCTATGAACACAAATATGGGGATTATGCCATACAACTCTTAGCTTGCATGTACAGTATATAGGTATCTATGTCAGCAAAGGCAAGACTCCAGAGCTCACATGACAATGTTTTAACTATTAATTTGGGCTTCAATTTTTAATGTTTCAATTTTATACATGTATATTAAAAAAGAAATGAATGCCAGAAGATATTTATGCCACCACCACTTTCATAAGTCATGAACCAAAAAAAGATAATAAAAGAAATGACAGTATTACTGTTCTTTGTTTCTCTCTATTTAATATTTGAAGATTGTCTTTACTTAACAATTTTTTCATTTTGTGACTTAAAAAATAAATTCATTTCTAGTGATTAGCCTTGCAGCTTAATTTTATCTAGCAAAAAGCATAGAGTAGTCCAGAATAGAATATTATGTATTTAATATTATATTTTATATTTAAACTAATAAAAATATACATTTATATTTAACAATATACATTTTGTAAAAGACGAAAACAATGTTAACTTTTGAAAATTGATGAAAATATTATTATAATTCTTTTCAAAACTTAACTTTTGATTTTTTAACAAATAATTTACAATAACAATATTTGACTTTTGAATATTAAAAAATGAATAAATAATTTAATAAAAAACTTTAACATTATGAATACTTCATTATCAACAATTAATTAAAAAGTTATAACAGTTTAAAAATAAATATAGGTAATTTTTAAAAGCATAGTCTGATATTCTATTTCAACATGTTCAAAAACCTTAGACGGTTAGCGATTTTCACATCACCCACCTTCTACTCAACAAGTGTTGCATTATTTTAGAAAATCCCGATTTAGGACCATTATTGTCTTCACTCCATCCATAACCAACTCATTTGAAAATGTATCTCTTATATTTAATAGTTATAAGATTATAAAAATAAATATAGCTAATTTTTGAACTACGTAGTTTAATATTCTATTTAAAAAAAACTTTGAACTTAATGAAGATAATTCTGGTATTGTTTTCAGAAGGTTACCGATTTTCACATCACCCACCTTCTATTCAAGAGTTGCATTATTTTAGAAAATCCTGAATTAGGACCATTATTGTCTTCACTCCATCCATAACCAACTCATTTGAAAATGTATCTCTTATATTTAATAGTTATAAGATTATAAAGATGAATATAGCTCATTTTTGAACAACATAGTTCAATATTCTATTTAAAAAAAACTTTGCACTTAATGAAGATAATTCTGGTATTGTTTTCAGAAGGTTAGTGATTTTCACATCACCCACCTTCTATTCACTTTCAACAAGTGTTGCATTATTTAATAAAATCCTTAATTAGGACCATTATTGTCTTCATTCCCTCGATAGCAAACTCATTTAAAATGGATCACTTATTAATAGTTATAAGATAATAAAAATAAATATAGCTCATTTTAGAACTACATAGTTGGATATTGATTATTCTATTTAAAAAAAAACTTTGAAAATTATTTTCTGGTATTGTTTTCAGAAGATTAGCAATTTTCACATTCTCAGATGTGTTTCGAAGTAAACATTCATCGCCTTTTAAAATCCCAGCTATCATCAATATCATCCTGATTCTCTTCATTCTCCTCCATAGCCAACTCATCTGAAAATTTATCATTTATATCATTCACTATGGACTAGCAGAGAGCACAGTACCATATGTTACTTAAAAATTGAGATGGGTGAACACCATCATACAAGTCCCTATAAACATATACAGTTTTGATATTCACTCGTCTGATATGAGGTTTTTTTACACCTCTTTGTCCTAATTCGTGATTTTCTTACATCTCTATCCCACATAACAGTTCTTTAAAAACTGGATTATCAGTATTTAATTTATAAATAAATTCATTTAAAATTTCAATATCTTGCTCTAACTGTTTTTGTTCTTCGGCTAATTTTATAAGTTCCTTGTCAGTGAAATTTTTATTAAAATTTGAGAAATTTTTAATAAAGATACTGGTGGTATCATGGCAAATTTTTGCAAAACATTATACTCCTGAAATGCTCCCAAGCTGTTAATTATATCATTCTTGACTGATTCTACTCTTTCAGAGGAGGTTTTAACTTCATAATTTAAAAAATAGCCACCCCTCTCTATGTCTGTTTTTTGGGTCAAATTGCAAATTCCAGCAGCTATCATAGCTACAATTTTACTATTAGATTCAACATTTAATAATTTTAATTTCACCAAAAGTTCATTTGATATTTTTGAAATGGGTGCACCAAGCAAAAAATGGACCTCAGATTGCCAACCAAAAGGGAAGGGATTTACATTGCTAATGAAGGACTCTAGAATTCTTCCTCTTGAATCTGTTCCCACCAAAATATGATGAACCATTTTCTATGGGATTAAAAAAAAATTGAAAAAATCAAAAGTAGTCATATCGTAAATGTGACAACTTTTGGTAAAGTTGAAAATTTTACGGTTACCACCATGGCTTGGTTGACGCTATGCAATATCTGTGTCACAAATGACCACGGATATGTTCCACTTGTCGTAAACACTTCCTAGTCCTTTCCTCATTCACAACTTATTACCAGGTTTGTAACTAGATTAACACGACGGGTGCCACTAGTGCAGCAGGAACTGCTTACCCTTTCGGAGCACCTGAGTTCACCCCCAGTTTTAGTGGGGTTCGTGTTACTCGATCTTTAGTTTTATATGTATGTTTTGTCGATCGTTGTTTGTCCTTTTGTACTTTTTCTTTTGGCCATTGTGTTGTCTATTCTTCTTCAATATATGGTTTCTGATTGCCCCTTTGGTATCTTCAAACTCTTCTTATGTGTTTAGAACATGAAAGTCAATAAAAAAAAACATTTTTTTTCAAATGCACAGGAAACATGAAATATGTCTGGTTTATAAGATAATACCTTAACTTTTTTGTATGGCATAGTTTTCTAAGTGTACAATATTCAAACCCAGGCCCAAGGAATGATTAGTATTTTTAATACATTTGTAAGGTTAGCGATTTTCACATCACCCACCTTATATTTTAGAATAGTAAGAAAATACTCTAGATATTTCAATTTGAAAATATATATATTTATATTTTAGAATTATAAGAAAAGGACACATAATTTAGGATAAGAATCAGGTCAAGATAACTTTTCTGTAGATTTAGGAAAATAATGTAATATTTAGTTAAATTTCCATCTTAAACAACAGAATCTCACCAATGCATAAAAACACATCCATAAAAACAAACACAGTAAAGGAAATGTTTTAAGTGTTAAGGTTAGAATTTTTAACATCACCCGTCAATTCATAAGAATATTGGATCTATAGAAAACATGTAAATTTGTCAGGAGTCAAGATTGAATCTTGAATAAATGAAAGAACAGTGGATATTTTTATATTTTGTGCAAAAAATCTGTATGTGTTTATATAGTGTAAGATAAGTGAATAAGTACATATTATAGCTTCTATTATTAGGTTAATAAAGTCAGTAGAAAGAAGATAAAGGTTAACGATTTTCACATCACCCACCTTTAAAAAAGAAAAGTAGTGGAATATGACTAACTTGTTGACAAGGTTTCTATACATGTTTTTAAGTTTGTATTTGTCATGTTTTGTGGGTCAATGTCTCAGTGACAATGTTTGTGCTTCTTGTAAGAACAAACAATTGAGGAACTGTGAGGTTGATTAAAAATACAGAAAACAGTGAAGACCTAAAGGCATTGACAAATGACGATAATGATATTGTAAATACCGGTATACAGCTTTTTGGAGTTGCCTTATAATTATATATTACCAAGTGTAAAATAACTTTCTGCATAGCCATATGACTTTTGAATACTTTTAATGGATGTCAGTGTATTTCTCCTGGGAAAAAAATGTCTTTATTTACTATAGTAACAAAACACAAATTGATGAAGGTTAGCGATTGTCACATCATCCACATTCTTTGGTCCTTTCCATTGGTAAATTGAGATAAGAAACATTTTATATCATCGGTTAATGTGATCTGTATAGGATAGGATCAGTCTGCTAGGTAGTCGGAAAGCTCATTAAGGATTGATCGCAATTTTGGTTCGGTTCATTCGTAATAACCTCAATCAGGTTGTACACACTAACCCGGGTTACGCAAGGGTATGTACAACCTGATTGAGGTTATTTCGAATGAACCGAACAAAAATTGCGATAATTTATTAACAAGTATAAGTTTTTTTACAAAATTTAAAATTTAAATTCTCTCGGAAAATAATTGTCACTGATGTAACAGCAAAGTTTTTGGATATGCAAATGATATCGGTTGATACAGTTAAGTGAATCGGAATGAAACAAACATGTGAACTATTCATATAAGTGAATGAAAATATCAGTACCAAATGTACAAGAAACCAAAAGTTCTTTTGATAACCTTTATGGAGTAACTTTACATATATTTAATAATGAAACATATTATTAATGAAAATGATGATTTTGATTTTATAAAAAATATATGAAGGTTAGCGATTTTCACATCACCCACCTAGCATACATGTTGCTAAATGTGTTTAATAGGAAGTATATTTGATTTAATGTGTTTAATAAGAATTACATTTATCAATTTCAGTTCCTTGAAAAATATCATTTGATAAATAACAAGCCTGGTTAGGTGTGAAAGAAAAGTGATGAATTATCAGTTTTAAAAGTGATTAACAAATATGAAGGTTAGCGATTTTCACATCACCCACCTATCACATGTTTGTATTTCAAAGGAAGATTAAGAGACTGAATTGACAGTGCAAATACTTCTTTCATTATTGAGGAACTTTCATTATTTATTCCTCAATGTGATCATTAGGCAAGTTTAAATTGAGAAAATTAGTTAGACTTTCATCTGTTTCTAGACATGGAAATTTTTCATTGGTCTGAATGGAAAGTTGAAGTTATCTATTAATTTCCTGTGTTCTTGCTAAAACTGTAGGAGTGTTCACTTTATGACAAAGTCTGTCCTCGTTCACTAAAACAGATGAATGCCATGCAAAATCTGGAGGTGATATATTATTACCTGCAGATTTTGCTCTTGAAAGGGTTACAAAGAGAGCACCTGGATTCCTGGATTCAAATGACCTGATTCCTGGATTAATGATGATATAGGAATATGGTTCCCCTTTGCAAATTGTCATTCCCTGACATTTATGAATAGTGGAAGCCCATCCAAGGCGTAAAGGAATTTGTTTTCTTCGACAACCACAGCAATTACAATCAATCTTTCTTTCTACTGGGGCAATAGGGACAGTTTTTGGATTTTCCTCTATGAAAGGGGGACCACTATAATTATCAAACTGTACCATGACTACATCAGGTAAGGAATTTTCAGGTCGGTTTTAATTTTTGTAGATAAGATCAATGATTGTACCAGTAGCTCCATTAAACAAACCAAAAGGAACACAGAGATTTGTTGTCAACATGACTTTGGCATTTTTGCATAGAATTATTTTTTTGTAGACCATCAGCTCTATCACTTTCCATAGAATTAGCATGAACACCCTTACTTATAGCAGATCATTTTGCAATAGGATAACTTTGGTTAACTTCCAAAAGCTTTATTTTATTGTGATTCCAGACCTGTTGATGTGTTGGAAATACAAACAGACCTTTGTTCAGACATGTCATTTAGTAATCCTTGGCCATATGATGATTTTAAATTTTGCCATTGAAATTTTTGCCGCCATTTTGCCTGAACAGGTGTTATCTTATACTCTCTAATTGCTAGTAGCACATCTTTTAGTTCTTGTTCTTTGATTCCCTGACGGACAATGGTCTTTAGATTGACAGAATATTTGAAATCTTTCCAAACAAGAACACAGTGAAGAGCTGCTGGCAACTTGCAAGAAGAGTTATAAACAGGTGAATCAAGTACTGGGGATAACTGAACATCATCCCCTAGAAAAATAACTACAGGCAAACCACCCCAAGATTGATCAAAATTCTGTCCATTTTTAACACCATAACGACACATGAACTCCATCCAACCTAAAGTTGTGGCACCAATCATTGATCTCTCATCAACTAGCAGGACTTTTAAACCTTCACAATTTTGTTGAAGTTTTTCACCTAAAGTACCCTCAGGTGGTTTCATTTCTTGACCCTTTTTATGTATAGGAATTTTTAGAAAGCTAAGTAAAGTTACTCCAGAAATAATATGTGCACTGTTACCAGTTGGACAAAGTACTTGAACAGCTCTATTTGATGAACAAATTGTTCTTACGGCCTTAACTAAACATTTTATACGGTAAGATTTACCAGAACCAGCTGTTCCAGACATAATCATCCTTAAAGGTTCATAATTTGTTGGGTTTTCAATAAAGGTTTGAATTGTTTTTAAAGCTATTTGAAAAGCAAATTTTGTATCCCTGTTCATTTTAGTAATATCAACATTTGGAATGTCCAAATCTGTATCATCAGTATTAATGTAAGAATCTAAATTGTTAAGCCAATTAATTCCAAGATCTGAGGGGTAATGATGAGTCGTCAGACCCCAGTCATATTCTGTACCACCGTCATCATATTTGAAATTGGACTCGTCAATTTCATCATAATTTGGATTAGGTTTTATTAATTCCATCCAATCAGACTGTTGAGGCATTTCATTCTCAAACTGATTTTCAGCTGGATCATCTAAGTTATCTACATTAAAATTCTGTTTTGCCTTTTCGACATCTGCCTTTAAAAAATTTAGACAGTTATCAGAAATTTAATACGATCAATCCAAGAAATATTATCATTTTTGATATCAGAAATTGTCCTCCAATTTGGAAAATGAAGAATTAACATGGTACGACAATAATTTTCATCTAAAGGCCAGGTTGCTTGAATATTTCCTGTTATAACAGGAACCTTTCCGTTTTTACAAACAAAACCATAAAAGGATGACATATCTTTTTCATCTTTTTGTAAATATCTATCCAAGGCAGTATTTTTTGTGACAAATTTGTCTTCATTATTACAGTTTAGCAGTCTACACCCTGACAAACAGACATTTTGAAATGTATGACTACATCTGTATAATGGTATGCGCGATAATTCAAATGATGCCTCAACAGCTGAAATATCCCTTTTAGCAGTTTGCATTAATAGCTTAGTACATATTGATTTTGCTGTTGCACCAGTAGACTCATCAGCACAGTTTACTAAATCATTAAATAAATCAACCACTGCACCAGTTGGCTGATTCCCTTTGCATGCATAACCAGACACATATTTTTCTACGGAAAGAGTTTCTTCAACAGAGGGGTTCTCTGGATCACTTTTTGATATAATAAGAGACATCTCCATTGGCACGCCAAGCCTGTGTGTGAAATCTGGAATGTTGGACACGTGAAGGATGGTCTCTTGACATTTCTAGTCGCAAAGAGCCATTCTTGTCCTTTACCAATGCAGGTGTCTCTCTTATTTCTTTTCCCGGTGATGATTTAGTGCCAAATTCCATTCTACAAGCTTTCTCTTTACCAGTTTTTGATTTTTTTTAAACAATAATCTGAACAACGGTGAATATTAAAACGATTAGTTAAAAGAACATAATCTTCTAGCAAAGTCTCTTGTGCCATACTGACATCCATTAAAAGTTTTATGAGTGGATTTTTTTGTTCTGTGGGTAAGGCTGCAGAGCCCTCTGGTGGTGGCCAAATTTTTTTTCTAGGTTTCCCAGTTTCATCCTTTCCCGCTGGATGGGAAGCACTGAGACCATATTGCTCAGTAGCCCATTGGGACAATACATTTGCACAATCTGGATCTGATAGACCATCTTCTATGGCATTATGTAATAAATTATGAGGTTCCTATCAGATCTCCAGCAAAGACCATGCCAATGTACATGCCAATGTACCATACCCCTGGACACCAAAAGCTGGAGACATGACATTTTTGTAATAACTTTGTGTTCTTAAATCAAAGTATTGTGCTACAATATGAGTATTTTTTTGGAGAGCATCAAACAGGTCTGAGCGATTAGAGAAATCCATTTCTTTTCCGCTAGTTTCATAAATATATTTTGAAAGTAATTTTCTAAGAAGTTTGAAATGGTATTCTGCACAGCTGCCAGTGGTGAAAAAAGAAGGTAAACCTTGTTTTTCATTTATTTGATACTGAATGAAAGCCCTGAGTTCTTTTCCTCTTTGGGACCAATATTGAGTAGTTCCCCTTAGTGATGCTCCAAAATATAAAACTTGTTTAGCAATCGAATTGTCTCCATCATTTCAAGTGCTTTTTTCCTCATTATCATATTGTGGACAACAAAATTAAAATATTGATGTTGTTCAAACCTTCCATCATCATACCATAAAAGATGCTCGGCCCAATCACTCACATACTCAAATGTTTTAGGCCTATTAATGTGAAAATCACCTGTCCCGAAAGGAAAAAGAGCTGGAAAGGCCAATGTAAAAAATATTGAGTGGTGAATTCAGAAATGGGAATATTTTGTTTTGTTGGCCAGAGTATTGTTACTGTTCCTTTCTTGTTAACAATAACACCACCATGATCTTCTCCAATAACTGCATTAACAACAGTTTCAACCTTTTTCTTAATATCAACATTGGGATCAGGCAAAAGGACACTTGAATTAGTCGTTCCAGAAATTTCGCCTGGGTCAGTTTGATCTTGAGCTGGGCCTTTATCAGAACTTAAGTCATTGTGGGGGTGATAATCAATAGTTTCTATATCGGAGAGTTCTCCTTCAATAGGTAAATAATTTATTCTATCTATATTTATTACTATGTCTGCAAATGCAGGATTGTTAGTTTTAAGAAAATTAAGTGCGTTCTGGACCTTATACAAAATCGTTTGATGTGTCATTCTGTCCTTGTTTTTTTACTTTAAGAACTTCAATTTCTTTTTGGGAATCTAGGAACAAATTTTGCTGGTTCATTTACCTCTTGGGGAAATGTACCACAATAACCACTTGAGCCAATACCACCATGATTTAGTAAATGGACATTGATGCATGGTGAGATTCTGGAAATAAGTTGTTGCTCAATTACTGTTAAATCAGACATTTCAGGAGGGGATGGCTTGGGGTCCATATTATTGTCTTCTGAATATAATTTTATTATGTTTTTATCAATAGAATAGCGTTTGCATACCTCGTTTGATATTTTCATTCCAATCCGCCGTTCCTTGCAAATTGAACAAATATTTATAGACAGAGAAATTTGTTCTAATTCAAATTTGCGAATACAGTCCATTACTTTGCTAAAATGACTATCATTAGACAAGGAGGAGGATTTGGAATTTCATTTTCAGGAATGTTTAGAGTCTTTAACTGATAACTAATTTTATTTCTTAAGCGCTGTTTTCTTTTCTTTCTCTCTTCAGCAGATTCAAGGTCAGAAGGAACTTCATAATTTAAACCAAGTTTTCTATTTTTATTTGGAAGCGGGATTTTAGAGCCTTTCATTTTCTTACTACCACTACTATTTGTAGGTTGACTTTTGAGAACATCAGATGGATTATTGACATGATGATTTGTTCTCATTGGCTGAAAATGGGAACCGGAAAGCAGGAGATGAAAAGCAAATTACATGGAATAAATGTATTTTTAGAGTAAACATTTCTTTGGTATAACCAGACATCTATGTGCAAGTCTAATAACAATAAAGCAGCTGCAATTTCCGAAGATGTTGCCCATCCATTTCCGTTTAACATTACATTTGTATACACAGATTTTGTCATGTTATGTTCATGAGAAATGAGAATTCTGTCTTCCCAAGAAGCCCAATTTTGTAAATTAAAAGTACATATTAATTGTCTATAGTTATTCGACATTGAAAAATCTCCATTTAAAATAAAACTGAGTGAATGAAAAAAACAGTTTCCATCACCAGGGACTGGGAAAACATTGAACTTAGTTTCATTTATTGAAATGTTGGAAGATGGCAAAGTTGGTGATATAATAGCAACTGATTTGTGATTTTCTTTCATGGAATTGGAAGTTGTATGAACAGCAGAATTCAAATTTTTCATATTGTTGAATGACGTACTTGAAGCTGCAGGAAATCCATTTTTAGGTTCCTCAACATTAACTTTTTTAAAAACATCAGCATATGAAATTGGACTGGAACAGGAATCAGTACTTT
Organism: Bathymodiolus brooksi; assembly: GCA_963680875.1. Taxonomy (NCBI): domain Eukaryota; kingdom Metazoa; phylum Mollusca; class Bivalvia; order Mytilida; family Modiolidae; genus Bathymodiolus; species Bathymodiolus brooksi. The sequence continues at coordinate 93,586,144 of OY804586.1, forward strand.
TAAATGAATTTTGGTGTGTCTCTTTATGATAAAAAGGATTTGTATTGGGGGATTTTGAATTTTCTACAGACTCAATTTTGTTTTGATAATAATCATGTTCATGCTGAATATCAGTTTAGAAATATGGAGTTGATTGAATGTTTTCAGGTTCTTTGACATCAGGATTTTCCGTTGGTGAAGAATTTGAGTAGCTATGGTCAACATTATTTGTTGTATGGATTTCATATATATTTTCATGATCACTTATGTTGTGAGAATAAACATGATCATGCATAACACCTCATTTGTCAAATGATTTGACCACTTTGGCATAGGACCTACATTTGTCAAAATTTTGCATCATATTCGGTGATACAATTTGATCAGATGGTGTGGACGGAACATTAGGACAATAATTGCCTTGATACATGATTTAAATCAATCTTGATATTGCTACCCCAGTACCTTTGTGTTGATTTTGCGATCGCTAGAATGCTCAGACGATTGTCAGATGCAGACAACTTTTTGGGGTCAAAGGTTACGATGTTATTGAAAAATCTCGTAGTTTTAGAATCTAATTGTACAGAAAAAGACTACTTTTGTTGCGAGGATATGACAGAAAATAATGATAACAAAAATATAAGTAGAACAAGCTAACAAAATTACTTTTATTGCACACGGGTTCCGAATTTCAGTGGTATCGGTTTGCTGTTTTCGTTTCCTGTACACACATACTTACTTACCTGAGAAACAGGTTATTGATCGATTTTTATTTATGTGTATATGACAGGGTGTGTAAAGTGCCACGTGTACTTTTCAACATTTGTGTTTGCGAACGAAAACTGATTTTTTTTGTGTAGAGTTTTAAGTTTCATTTTCTATTGGTTTGGTATGGTGCGGCGAAAATTAACCATACCAGAAAGGTGGCAAGTTGTTGGCATGCATAATGATGGTTTTAGCCATAGAAGGGTGGCAGACCACTTCAGGGTTAACCATTCCATCATTGTATGACTGATGCAGCGTTTTCGTCAAACGGGGAATGTTACTGACCGTCCACGTGTAGGTAGACCTCACAAAATGACGCCGAGAGAGGACCGGCTCATATCCAGACGGGCGCGCCAACGGCCGCTCAGTACAGCTGGTGCACTTCGTGGTAATTTAGCGTTTAGAGGCCATATTAGCACTCGCACTGTAATCAGACGCCTCCACCATCAGGGAATGCGAGCGCGACGACCCGTAAAACGTCCACAGGTGACATTACGTCATCTCCATGCTCGATTTGACTGGTCACATGATCATTTGGGGTGGACTATTCGCACATGGAGACGGGTCCACAGGTCTGATGAAAGTCGTTTTTTGTTGCGTCCTACCGACGGTCGTGCAAGGGTTTGGCGCCAACGAAACACTTCATTTCAGGACAACCACATTTTGAGCACAACTGCTTTTGGGGGTGGGGGTGTAACTGTCTGGGATTGTTTTTCCTTTGACGGTAAGTTGGACTTGTACGTTCTTGATGGTAATCTGGCAGGCCAAAAATACCGTGACAATGTGCTCGCTCCACGCGTAGTCCCCCATTTCGACAATCATGCGTTGGCTGACAGGCCAATGTTCATGGACGACAACGCTAGGCCACATAAAGCCCGAATTGTACAACATTTTGTTTACAGCAAGAGGCTGTTCAGACAATTCCATGGCCTGCGATGTCACTAAACATGAACCCTCTAGAGCATGTATGGGACTTTATTGGCCGAAAAATTTACCAACGCAATCCAAAATGTCAAAATATTGACGAATTAAGAACTGCTAACTTACAGGAGTGGCAACAGTTCCCCCAAGAACGGCTTAGGCGTCTTGTGCGAAGCATGACGAGGCGTGTTACAGAACTTCACAATAAACGCGGTGGATATACTCGTTATTGTTTTTATGCCTTGCACATACGCACAATAGATGCATTTAAAAGTTCTTAAAAAAACTTTTACGTTTTTCCAGCGCCTGTTTTGAACCCCATTTTTGCCACGTCATAGTCACGTCTTTCAAGATGATAAATACTTCGTAGATTAGTAATTTTAGAGCCCTTGGCGTAGTCTTTTAAGAAGTGTAAGAAAAATGGTGATATCTATTTTATTGTTTTAACAGTATTGATGTAAAAAATTATATCGATAAAAATATAGGGTGGTGCTTAACTTTTGTCGGAGTGTATAATAAAATATCTATATAAAATATCTATAATATGATAATAGGTGTTACCTAACTTGGGACGAAGTCCAATAATTTGTTTTAAACATATTTACTCAGATATATGTACTCGAGGTCTCAATTTCATAGAAGGACAGGAGGAGGAAGAAATGAAACTCTGTTTAATGATATTGTCAGTCCCATGGTATATGTTTAATGGGCTAGAACACACTGCGATTTTGAGTCATTTTTTAACATTCATAACCGTAAGTAGTTCCAGATTACTGCGCATCCGATTTTCTGCAGATTTAACCATGTATTGGTTTCCGGTGCGTCATTTCCGGTGCATGCAAATTTGTCCATTAGTGATATGGATCTGGAATCAAAATATTGCTATTTCTACCATAGTTGGGACTTCGTCCCATATAAATGGAAACAAAGAAAGATGATTGATTGATTGATTTTTGGTGTTTAACGCCATTTGCACCAATATTTCAGCTATATCATGGCGACCAGCTTTAGTGGTGAAAGAAGCCGGAGTATCCGGAGAGAACCACCGACCATGGGCAAGCAACTGGTAAACTTTACTACTCAGTTGCGACTGCGAGGCGAGTGCACCCTTTTTGTAATTTACCGGGCGCGAACCCACGCCGTATTTGTGATAGCCTACTATGAATTGTTAGATAATCCAACTACCTAATTCTTTAAGCCATCCGGGCCCTTAAAAAAGAGAAAGAAAAGAAGAAAGAAAGTTGGATTTATTAACAAGTATCATTTATATACATGTAATCTATAAATTCAATCAACAAAACAATTGTTGGCTATTACGATTAAATTTGATTGCGTTTAATTAATTTTGATTATTTCCTTTAATGGAATAAATTACTTGTAATATAATTCAAATACATCTAACATGCCACATGATTAACATTAGATGTGTTTCTTTTAAATATATTCTGGAATTGTTTTTATGTTGCAATGTAGAGGCGGGGCAAGACAAGGAATCCTACATCCAAGCCATCTTTATTATTTTGAGAATTTTATGGATTCAATTATTGTTTATCTAAATAGCAAACTAATGATAGATGTGATTATAACTGATCAAGTAATTTAATTATGTTTGATTAACGAAGTGACTTGAATTCGCAAAATCGTCCCCATAATAATCTGTCGGTTAAGATAGGGTAATTATTTGTGTCATGATAATAGTTACTTTCTTCTTTTATTCAATCATTTCTTTGTAAAGTATTGCACTGTTTGTGTACTAATTAATTAGCGACCTGATATTTCACTGTATATTGAAATACATATGGTAATCATATTTACAATTATTTTCAGTTTTTATATAATCCAATTTTTTGCACATTGTTTATACAATAATTCCAGCTATTCCCACTTGAACATTTCCTTTTGATGCTGGATCCTCAAAAATAATATATTTCTCTGAAGTCACGCTGGATCCAGCATCAAGAGGAAATGTTGTCAGAATGATTAGACAAATGACAGCAGCTTTTTGAATATTATCGATGTAAATAGTACCACACAAGTCTGTAGGGTACTTTGGTCTGGCTTTTATCATACAGGTTCGTTGCTAAAATAGTATAAAAATGAGTTTTTATTTTGTCATATGGTTGAAAAATTTCCGCCATTATAAAGTTTTCGATATGACGTACGTTTTCCATACTGATTAAGTTTAAAAGATATTATGCATTAAGATTCTCAAACTGAAATATAAATAATAATAGTATCATAGAAAAGCATTGAATTCAAACTTAACAACGTATACATTAAAAAGCAATTAAAATGATGTAATCACGTTCGGGCGATAGCTCATGTTTTTTTTTTAATGAGTCATATATATGAATATATAAAACATAGAGGGCAAACTCATTGTGCATATTTCGATTATATAATCAAATCTATTTCTTCTTTTCATTAAGAAGAAATTAATTAGATTAGATTACGAATGTTTCATATTTCTTGCATCGAGCTGCTCGATTCAACTCATCATCAAGGATTACGGCTCTCGATTTTAGAAAGTCTCATTTGAGTGTTTAATAAGTTGAAGCATAATAACGACACTTCGATCGCCGAAAAGACGTATCAAACTGGGTACGCACAGATATATTTGGTTTAATTGTGTCTGATATTCAATATGCAACCAAATTGAAAGCTTATCCTTTAAATCCTGCGTGAGACTGTGTTTTTAATTCTTTCTGCAAAAACTATTTTTATTTTTAACAAAGAAATAACAGATATTTGTCTATGAAAAAAAAGAAATATCTCTTTAAAGCATCTTTAAAGCAGTTTTGTATCATGTAAGAAGAGTTTGAAGATACCAAATCAGAATCCGTATATCGAAGAACAGGCAACACAATGGCCAAAAGAAAAAGTACAAAACGACAAACAACGATCTACAAAACATACACTTAAAACTAAAGATCGAATAACACGAACCCCACTAAAAACCGGGGGTGAACTCAGGTACTCAGGAAGGGTAAGCAGTTCCTGCTCCACTAGTAACACCCGCCGTGTTAATCTAGTTACAAACACGGTGATAAGTCATGAATGATCGAAATCGAAGCTGAGTTATTAGGTCGGATCATCTGCTACACAAATAGTAATTTTAGTGATTGTTGGTTTCTGACGTTATTTGAGTGAGTGAGTGATTGATGTTTAACGCCAATTCAGCAATTTTTCAGCCATATCATGGCGAGAACAAGTTTGTTTTCAATGAGAGGGCGATGAGGTCCACTTTGTACTAGACCAACAAGCTTAGTCCAATTGTTATCGTGCTAGCTCACTGAAACTACAGCCAATGGATAGACATGTCGCCTCCACTCGGACACATTATCCTGATTCCTATCCAACCAGTCTTTGCTTTTTCTCCTGAATGCTGCGTGCTTAGCGGAGAAACATCAAATACCAATTTTTTGACCTGATCGGGGATCGAACCCACGATCTACCACACTCGACGCGAGCACGCCAACCATTGTACCACGGATGTGATTAATAGCAAATACAACAAATGTATTTTATCAGGTGAAAAACCACTAATTAATTTCTTTTAGATTTTCTACAAAAAAAAAAGTTTTCCAGTCCAACAACATATATTTTCTGAAACGTACATGCTTGCTGAGTTGGCGTTAAACAACAATCACTCACTCACTATTTGCTATTATGTTATTTTAAGTGGTTATATCGTGTGCTTCCCCATATGAATTCTAACATTCTAGCATTATTAATGGTTAGTTGATACACTAAGGAATTATCCTATTTAGATTGTTTCTAATGTTATCAATAAGCTTAGATGATTTATAGTATCAATTTTAAATTGAGAATACTATACTACATGTAATGGTAAAATGAACAGATGTTTCCTATTAAAGCCCTTTTGATATGAAACCTATAATTAATTTATTTAACATTTTCTACAAAATACAACCAAATCCATCAAATGTGAGATCAAAATAATCCTTATATATTTAACTTCAATTATCAATTTTAAATATTCCATTCCATTCAGAATTTTTCACAATACAACAAAGCGAAAGGAACTATTTTCTTTAAAAGGGACTACTTTTGACCATGAGAAAATTATTCCAGAAACGCGTGGTGTGTACTAAATTAGATGTTTGCGTTTTTATATTTATGTAACTATGGATATTTTTGTTTTTTATTGATTTTTGTTTTCAGAAATAACAAACTTGCTTGAACCCAAACAGCACTATGAAAACCATATGGGCCTCTAGTTCTATTTATTGTGACGTCATATTCGCGAGAAAACAATCAAACATCAATGAATAGGTTGCAAAAAGCAGACCTTCAAATTTTCAAAAAAAATTATTTTTCTAATAAAAGGTATTGTATGATGTAAGAAGAGTATAAAGATACCAAAGGGATAATCATAATCTGTAAATCGAAGAAGAATATACAACACAATGACCAGAAGAGAAGAACATACAACACAATGACCAAAAGAGAAGAACATACAACACAATGACCAAAGGAGAAGAACATACAACACAATGGCCAAAAGAGAAGAGCATACAACACAATGACCTAAAGAGAAGAACATACAACACAATGATCAAAAGAGAAGAACATACAACACAATGACCAAAAGAGAAGAACATACAACACAATGACCAAAAGAGAAGAACATACAACACAATGACCAAAAGAGAAGAACATACAACACAATGACCAAAAGAGAAGAACATACAACACAATGATCAAAAGAGAAGAACATGCAACACAATGACCTAAAGAGAAGAACATACAACACAATGATCAAAAGAGAAGAACATACAACACAATGACCAAAAGAGAAGAACATACAACACAATGACCAAAAGAGAAGAACATACAACACAATGACCAAAAGAGAAGAACATACAACACAATGAGCAAAAGTACAAGGACAAAGAGACAAACAGATATCTGCAAAAAATTAAATAGAAAACTAAAGATCGAGTAACATGAAACCCCTAAAAACTGGGGGTGAACTCATGTACTCCGACTAGTTAGCCGTTCCTGCTCCACTAATGGCACCCGTCGTGTTACTATCATGCGACCGCGACACTCCTTCCACAAAGTGAGTTGTTGACATCGATCGATCGATTGATTGATTGATTGATTGGTGTTTAACACCAACTTTTACAGTATTTCATCTATATCGCAGCGTGAACAAATATTATATTAACTTAGTTTCTTTTGATTGTCCATTTTTATTGCCCCCTTCGGTATTCTCTATTGTTTATTTGTTACACACCTACAAGACCCTTACAAAATAAAACATACTTGTCTATAATCAAGAATGGACAATCCAGAGATTAGGATACGCTCAATCATTTGGCGTAGGGTGGACCGGTTATTGGAATCTCAATACCCTTTTTACTAAATGCACTTTTTGAGCATGCTCTCTCATATTGTATCTGTTTACAGGACGAAGTACTATCCTTTGTTCTGATATGACGTCCTTCAAACGCTTTGAGTCCAAACCCGTGGTAAAAAAGATATCTATCTATGTCCGATTACGTCATAGATAGACGTCGTCTGTGCTTGTAAAGCGGCTGTTCCATGACACTCCCTTGTAAAAGATCCACAATGATAATTATGCAATACACAAAATGAATAAACATTCGTATATTGGAAATCGATATAGAAAACAGACAGGGAATATAAACCCGTATCCCTTGCGAAGATCCCGAATAACGTATAGTATTCTTGCATATCATTGGGTCTAAAAATCACACAAATTAAAATTCCGCAAAATGTTGTTGACGACTTTAACAACATGACGTCATATGAAGACTCCCAGTTTAGAACGCAAAGATCCTGACATTTCTTGGCTTCGTGTACGCCTCCTTGTCAAAGTGGAATTTGCAGTAGTTTCCCTTTCTTTTGAATTGATGTTCATGAATGACAACATTTAATAATCTCTAAAAAAACATTTACCATCGCCATTGAAACACATTTTAGGTTGTGATTTCAAACTTCTTTGGAAAAAAAACCAGAATAGTATTGTAACATTTCAGTCGGGTCAATTAACGGAACAGCCAAAACACTGCGGATGACATAGGCTGCTCCGATTTGAAAATGTTCCGTAATTGTCCTATTAGAATCGAAATAATTACCTATAGCCATATATTTATACTGTTTTTACCACGGCTTGTCACTTTATACCTGCATTCTACCCCTCGCTTCCGCTCGAGGTAAAATATTCGGAATAAAGTGCCAACCCGTGGTAAAAACAATATAAATATATGGCTACCGGTAATTATTTCTTAATTAATTCTTGTCAAGTGATACCAATAATAACGGCCATGGATTATTCAATTACAATTTAATTGTTTATTTATTAAGTATAATCAATTGTTGCAATTGTTATTTGATATTGATAGGGCTCATACTAATGGAAAAACAATCGTTAACAATCAACAATTATTTAATTGGATGTGAATACTGCAATCTGATTAACTGTTCCCTCTGGAGCAATATTGGTATTACTTGATAACCTGGGTTGGTATTGTGACGTCGCCAAGATATTCATTCACCAACGACAAATTAAAATAGTTCCATATTAGTATTACTTGATAACCTAGGTTGGTATTGTGACGTCGCCAAGATATTCATTCACCAACGACAAATTAAAATAGTTCCATATTAGTAATACTTAATAACCTGGGTTGGTATTGTGACGTTGCCAACATATTCATTTGCCAACGACAAATTAAAATAGTCCCATGAAATAATCGTAATTAAAATCGAGGAATCATGAAACTTTGTAGTAAAATTTAAATTATAAGGAATATGTTCAATATTTGAACAGATTATATATTTGTATAACCTGCTCAAAAATTGAACATATACCTGAAATAGAAGAGATGAACTTCAACTTCTACGGTTATGGTGTTTAACGCCACATTCAACAATATTTCAGTTATAAATATTGAAAGCGACCATTTTGTTTCTAGAACCAGTACAACCGTATACTCATTTTAATGACCGATCTGCAATTTTGATAAATTCCGCCCAATTGGTAACTAACAACACATTATGGAGACATTGTAGTTGTTTCTTGACATTGATAACTTTAATATGAATCACTTGCAACACTTACAAACTTGAAAAGGTAACGAGGCGATACAAACGTAGATATCAAATTTAGTGCGCACGAGGCGTTTTTCAAATAGCCATCATCAGGTGACGCTCAGAATGTGAGGATTGGGAGGCCAAATAATTTTAAGTCTTTGGGAGAAATAAAACCAAAGGGCCTAAACAAGATTGCCAAAATCGGCTACGGTCACATACAAATGTATACCTGAGGGAGGAGAATCTTAGTTTTTATTAATAATTAGGTGATTGATGAAAGAGTGGTATTAGATTCGCCAAGAAATACACAAGTTAATTAATTCTAAGCACAATATTGTTTTTTAGTAACTCATTACTGCTCAATCATGCAAATAAAGTATTGCATTTTATCACAAATATTTTTCCATGTAGAAATCGCTTAATTCAGGGCCCCACATACCGTTCGTCGCTATATATTTTGTGCGTACTCTTCATTAAGCCCTTAATTGCTACGCCACTGTCGAAACAATATTAAGTGATACAATTTGTCAGTGACTTGTGGCTGGTCGTTTTTTTCTCCACCAATTAAACTGACCGCCACGATATTGACTGAAATATTGTTGAAAGTGGGGTAAAACAAATGAGTACCTGGAGAAAACCAATGACCTAGCGGAAGTCACTAATAAATTAGTGGCACGTCTGTAGGAAGTGACCCCCGTGTTATATTCCGGCATTCCCCCTTGTCAATTAATAATAAACATAGTTAAAGTGTTCAGTGGGGAATGGTATTGATTATTTAGTATATTAATTTACAATATAGTATATTTAGCCATCATGTCATTTTAAATTCATAATAAAACAAAATCAGTGATTATGACGGACGTGTTGAATATGGTGCTAACATTTATAATTAAAGATTTTTCTTTAAATATTCTATTTAAGGGTTGCTAACTTAAAACGTGGTTGTTTCTATTTTATATAAAGGACTATATTAGGACTGTAAGTGTAGCCGTCAAGATATAACTGAAATACTGTTGAAAGTGGCGTTAAACACCACAACCCCATTTGGATTGTTGGTGTGATATCTGTTTGAACGATACATCAATCGTTTGAGTTAACATGATTAAGAAAGCAGAGTGTTCATTTTATTATTGTTTCGGGAAAATAATTATTATTCCATAACCAAGGATTGTGATGACTTGTGCTAGTTGAAATAGCTGTTTTTGCACAAACATGTTTCAGAAAGCAGAGAATTCATTTTGTTATTGGTTCGGGAAAATTATTTTTCTTCTACAACTAGGGATTTGGACGAGTCGTGCTCAGTTTTGTGAACATACTTTTACAATATACAAGGATAAAACACTCACAGTAGGTAACGATGTTATAATGCATAACTCAGTGTCACTAACGCAGTGTATCACAAAATGTCGGTCCAACGTTAAGTGTTGTGCCGCTAGTTACAGTGTGATAACAACAACGTGTCAGTTAGATATTTCAGGAAGTTGCAATTCTGAGAAAATTTCTGCTTCCGGATGGATAACTATCATCAAGGATAATTTTAGTAAGTAAACTGAATAATGAATAATTAAAAAAAGGGGGGGGGGATAATATATTTTTTAATGGAAATTTTACATTAATAGGGAAAACCAATCGATTTCATAATGGGTTGTAATAAAACTTAATTTTCATTGTTTTTCCACTTTTTTAATTGATTTTCAATCCGCACCCATTTGTATTATACAAATTAGCATTGTGTCATAAAACGAAAAAAAAAAATACCACTGCTGGAACAATTCCAAAATTTAAATATCAATCTTGTAGAGAGGCAAAATCGATACCCCTAAGTAGTATATGGGCACAGCTCAATTCGCATTTGAGGGGGATTTGCGGGGATTGTGACGTCACCGGAAATGACGTCACCGGAAGTTGCATCACCGGAAATGACATCACGGGAAGTTATCGGAAGTTGCATCGCCGGAAGTCGTGAACCGGAACCGAAAATGAAAGGGAGATAATTTCCCGCGCTTTTTTCCCATATTTCCCGCGTTTTTTTCTCTCAGGAACTCCTCTAGATTCTAGGTACGAACAATGTAATTTTGAATCCAACCAATCGTAGCCCTTCCGATATTTGAATCCCACCAATGGTAAACCTTCTTTGAACGGCCAATCGTCAACCTTCCGTTGTACGTTCGTCTATTTGAAAAAGTCATTTTCGCTCCAGCTTTCATATTGACAGGACGTGTTCATCTTGTGGAGAATTTATATTCGAACAAAGGTAAGCATCTCAATCCTACTATTATAAGTTCTAAGCTCACTAGTGACTGTTTATCGTTATTTGGACGGTCAGTAAATTGTTGAAGGGTGAGCGCCTTAGCGCGAACCCTTCAACTATTTACTGACCGTCCAATAATCATAGTCGGTCACGGGAGCTTACAACATTTTTGTACGATGTTGCTGATCTATATCTTGAAACAGTAACTAAGTTTTTTCCACAAACTATGTTTGACGTACTTTCGTGGAAGTTCAAAGGCTAAATACGTAATGGTCACTAGTCAAAATTAAGCACCGCCCACTGACCTGTAATTTTCCGTCTGCATCGTTATTTTTATGAATGGAATGTTCTCCTGGCCAGGTAAAGCGTATTAATCTTATTCTCTAGATTTCCATATATTGCTCTCCTTTCTATCGTTATTATTAGGAGTGATTTTATCCAATCATAGGTCGTCAAATAAATACAACATCGTGCAAAATATTTTAATCAATATCAACTTCTTCAAGTTAATTCATGTAGTCTTTTCACGAGTTTTTAATTCAGAAAACATTTTTATAAAAAATGAATAGTCTTGTATGATCGTGTTGTTTTCTATGGGGAACATTTGTTTCCCATTTACACGTTCTAATCAATATTCTCATAATTTGCTTCAAACTATTGAAAATTAAACCCGTTCCTTTTCAGAATACAAAGAATTGATACAAATACAGGAAGAAACGAGAAAAAGTTTACATATTGATAAAGGTAAAATTATTTTCGTACTATAGATTATAACGTTTTTACTTTTAGTATGAATCTTTCAGAATGAATTTTTACTACATATTGTTATATTTTTAAAAGTGTATACAAGTGTATAATCGATTTTCATTAAAGTAGGGCAGGTGGTGTTCATAGTTGACTGCCTCTAAACCCAAACAATGTAAAGGATGCATTAATGTATTTTCCTCACACAGTGTGATTGTTATTGCAAATAAATATTAGTCGATGTGGGTAACAGTCGCGTGCTACAACGCTTCATCGATTTCAAAACCCAAGCAAAACTTTTTTAATATTATTTTTTATTTGCAGATATGGCTTTCTTGTGCGATCATTTACATATTTTAATAAATATTCTCATAATTTGCTTCAAACTATTGAAAATTAAACCCGTTTCTTTTCAGAATACAAAGAATTGTTCAGGTTAAAAGAAGAAACGAGGAAAAATTTACATATTGACAAAGGTAAAATTATGTTCGTACTATAGATTGTAACGTTTTTACTTTTAGTATGAATCTTTCAGAATTTATTTTTACTACATATTGTTATAATTTTAAAAGAATTCAGTAATTTAATGCAAAGCATTAGTATTAATTTTATAATCCATGCAGGTGGTATGTAGTCTTATTAATGTCATTCAGTTCTTTTTCGATGAAGTAGAGAAGGTGATCTTATCAAATATGCATTCTTTTTTCAGGTTCAAAGAAGATGGATAAAGGTAACGTTACGTAAGTGTTCTTTTTATTATTATTATGCGTTTGGTAGATGAAACATAACTGTTATGATTAATGAAATAAAAAAGGAAAAAAAACGAGGCTCCGGAGGGGAATCAATACTGTGAATTTAGCATAACTATTAAATATAGTATGAAAAAAGGAAAGAAAAATAACGAGGCTCTGTATGGAATCGATATTATGTATTTAGCATAACTATTAAATATAGTATGAAAAAAGGAAAGAAAAATAACGAGGCTCCGAAGGGAATCGATACTACGTATTTAGATACACGAGTAGAAAACGAGACAAAAAAAAACCACACAAACTAAAGAAGGGCCATTCCACTAAATATATGCATCACACAAACAAAAAGGCGATCAAATCTCAAAACAGGAACAAAAATACGACTGAACTTTTTACCCAAACATAGCGTGGGTTTCTATTTTATCGTTTCAGAAGTACGTGTGTGACAAATGTGAGAAACGGTTTACCGAGAAGCACAATCTCACCTGCCACATGAAAACCCACGCCCAATCGTCTCAAACCTATTCCTGTGATGTGTGTGGGAAGAAGTTTAAGAGGGTAGACCAAAGAAAACGACACCAGGAGGTCAACGACAATTTTTCGAATATACACATTGCACGTCGTCCTTCACGAGAGAACGTGACCTGAGACGACACGTGTCCAACCGTCACAGTGACAGGGACATCAACAAACCAACTTCGTGTGGACCTTCCGGAGAGAGATCAAGGAGCCCCATCCGCCGCTCAACGGAACGTCCGTCCGTCCGTGAACCATCGGTCCAAGATGAACCCCAAATCCTACCTGACGACAAGGAAACCAGAACACTATATCTAAGAAACTGGAATACCATCCAAGCTCAGGAAAACAGTGGAAACCGTGTCCAGGACCGGTATAAATTTACCTTGCATGATATAACAGCGTCCACCTTTCCAGAGATGGTACATCAGATCTTTAGACAGCAGACCACAGCCTTCAAGATCAACGTGTCGTTTGGTTTTGTCCTACGACGTATGGAAACCGGTGAACTTCGCTACTACCACTCCAGCCAGAACAACTCTAAAAAATTTTATGTTCCACACCTCATCAGAACTGAAGAAGACTTGGAGAGGTTTTTAGACGAGCTGCAAGGTCAAGACATATTGGAGTTTATTCGCCAACAGAGACCGGATGCGAAATGGGTCGTCCATTTGCTGAACAATGTGACGTTTTATGTCAACAAGCTGTTTGACCACCCGATTGGTGCCAGAGTCGTCCTTCCAGACCATATTTTGAAGAACAAAGCTGTCGTTGGTTTGGTAACTGTATCCCATGGACCTTATACGGACAACCTATGCTTTTTCCGAATCCTGGCCGTACATCGTGGAGTTCCAGTGAAGGACGTAGAAGTTCCCGCCAAAACGTATTACAGGCAGTATCTACAACAAGACATGACCCCTGCAGACTTCAAAGGTGTGACGTTGGATAATTTGGTGGTATTGGAGCAGGTATTCAGCTTGAACGTGTATGTGTATGACTTACAAGAAACAGAAGCTGGTGACATCGCAGCTCGGTTGGTACGACGTTCTCCCTACAGCTTTGAAGATACCATGAATTTGAACATGTACGAGCAGCACTTCAGCTACGTGAGTAATATGAAAAAATACAGTCACAGCTACCTGTGTTCGAAATGTGACCGGTTGTGGAAACATGTTGGGATGCAGCACAGATATGAATCGGAGATGTTATCTACAAGTATCTTGGTGGCGTGTACCATACAGCAAAGACCGTATTCGACCGGTTAGAAGACGAAGGCATCGACGTCCCAGAAGGAAGAAGATCGGTATTACCCGCATAGAGCTACCTATGACATTGAGGTGATGTTACAGCCTACAGACAAGAGACGATCCGAGAAGTTGGAGTGGACCAGCCACCATGTACTACACAGCGTTTCTGTGTGTTCAAACGTTCCTACCTATACCGAGCCCATCTGCTTTGTTTCGGAAGGTGATACCAGTGAGACGGTGGAGTCCTGTTTGCAGCATTTAACAGATATCAGCGAAAAAGCTTTTCGCTTACTGGTGCCAAGGTATAGAATGGTATTTGAAGAAATTCAACAGAGACTAGACCAAGACTTAGAAGAGCACAAAGACGACGAAGGAAGAGAACGTGAAGAAAAGAAACATCACCTATACCAGTTGAAACAGCAGTTGGAACAGTACCTACAAGAATTTCCCGTTGTTGGTTTCAACACGGGGAAATATGACGTCAACGCCATGAAGGTCGCTTTGCTTACTCGATTGGTGGACAGTCACAAGATCAAGAATACCGTGAAACGGAACAACCATTTCATGTGTACCAAGACAGAGAAGCTGAAGTTTCTCGTCATCGCCAACTACATGGCTCCTGGGTGTAGTTATATTCAGCACCTGCAAGTCTACAAGTGTACAGAACAGAAGGGGTTCTTCCCGTACGAGTGGATGACGTCCCTGGACAAACTGAACGTCAGCCAGCTGCCACCTCACGAAACCTTCTACAGCACTTTGAAGAATGAAAACATATCAACCGAAGACTACCAGATGTGCCAGAGAGTATGGGAAGACAACGACGTGAAGACCATGAAAGAGTTCCTTGTGTGGTATAACAACAAAGACGTCGAACCCATGTTGGAAGCCATCGACAAGATGTTTCAGTTTAACCAGAACAGCAGACGTATTGATATGTTTAAAGACGGCATCAGCGTTCCCGGACTCGTCTTGAAGTACATATTTCAAGACCTACCAGACTACTTCACCGTACCGGATGAGAAGAATAAAGATTTGTACGGCCTGTACAAGAACAACATCTTTGGTGGCCCGAGCATCATCTTCCATCGTTACCACGAGAAAGACAAGACCTTCATACAACCTGCCGAGTACACGGATCCAAAACCCTGTCAGTTGATTTATAGTGTAGACGCCAATGCTCTGTACCTTTGGAGTATTATGCAGAAGATGCCTGCCGGATATTTCGTCCGACAGAAGAAAGAAGATGGGTTCAAGAGACAAGCTCCAAGACGCTATGAGTGTATGGCCATAAACTGGTTGGAGTGGGAAGCCAAGAACACCGGACAAGCATATTCGACATCAAGCCAACGACTTCGAAAAATTTATCGGGATTAAACGTTTACCCGTGGACGGATTTTGCAGAGACACCAACACCATCTACGAATTCCAGGGATGTATCTGGCACGGATATCGATGTTGGATGACCAAAAAATATAACGGCGACAACCCCATCAATAGGAAATGTCTCTCCGATTTGTACCAGCGTACGCGGGACAAGATACAATATATCAAAGACCAAGGCTACAACGTCGTGGAGATATCGGAATGCCAGTAGCGAGCCAGTATCAAAAGAGACATGGAATTGAGTCGTTTTATCGAAAATCGAAAACGGCCATGTGATGGCTTGGTCACTATGACAGAGGACCAGATACTGACCGTCGTCTTGAACGATCAACTGTTTGGAGCCCTAGAAGTAGACATAAAAGTCCCGGATGATTTGAAGTCCAAGTTTGCTTAGATGCCCCCGTCTTTAAAAACATCGACGCATCCAGAGACGACATTGGTGACCACATGAAAGCCTATGCAGAAGAAAAGGGGGTCATTAACTAGAAGAGGAAGTGTCTGATTGGAAGTATGTATGGAGAAAATATCATGGTTATTTCACCTTTGCTGAAGTGGTATGTGGACCACGGCTTGAAAGTGACCCAGATCCATCAAGTGGTGGAGTACACACCTGCAGCCTGCTTCCAGAAATTCGGCAACAACATCAGTGAAACTCGGCGTGGCCGAGACCCGCAAGCTTGATGGAAATTCCAGCTATGGGAAAACAGTCACCAACAAAGAGAGACACACAGACGTCATTTACTGTCAAGAGCATCAAGTCAGCCGCTATCTCGTCGACCCTTCCTTCCGTCGCTGTAGCCAGCTGAGTGCCAAGACCTTCGAAGTGGAGATGAGCAAGAAGACCATTCGACTGGATCTACCCATGCAGAATGGCTGTTTTGTCTACCAGTACGCCAAGTTCCGGATGTTGGAGTTTTACTACGATTTCATTGACGTGTTTGTGGATCTTCGGGACTTCCAGTATTGCGCCATGGATACAGATAGTGCATATATGGCTTTGTCCGCTACCAGTTGGAAAAAGTGATCAGCAGCGTTACCAGATGGAAAAGAAGAATTGGTTTCCACGTACAGACACTCCCGAACATGCCGCCTACGACAAGAGGACTCCTGGTTTGTTTAAGAGAGAATTTAACGGGAATGGAATGATTGTCTTGTGTAGCAAGACCTAGTTTTGTTTTGGTGCAGAGGACAAATTTAGCTGCAAAGGAGTCAACAGGAAAACCAACAACTTGACAAAGGAGAAGTACATGGATGTTCTGCTAACCAAACAGTCTGGATCCGGTGCCAACAGGTTTCCGTTCCATTGATAACCAAGTATACACGTACCTACAGGAAAGAGCTGGGTTCTCCTACTTCTACCCCGAACGAAAAGTGCTGGCAGATGGAGTGTCTACAACCCCGTTAGATATTTAAATCTGTGAACTGTGATATTGACTCTAAATGGTGTAAATAATTTTCATTTGTCATTTTTAACCGTGAAGTGTAAAAGTTTGTTTTTTTTATAATTTTTTTTACCTGTAAAGGTTAAAGTTCTAGTTGAATATATAGGAACATAGTTAAATACTTCACCGATTTGAAATAGTTAAATTGATTTTCTTTTAAAAAAATTTTATTGACTGTTGTAAATGATTATTTTTTGTATATATAAAATAATTGAAATTGTATAACTGTGTTGGGTCTTTCATTTCGTGACGATGGATGTTAGATGAAATAAGCTGATCAAAGATTTAAAAAATATTTGGTGCTTAACGCCACTTTCAGTTATATTTTGGTGGAGAAAACCGTCGACCTAACGCAAAGTCACTGACAAACATGCTCCGTCATAGTATTTCAAAGATTAGTAAATTATAATTAGGTGCTTGCAAAGGTCTAGACGGACTAGAGGATTTTTATTCTTATGCATATCTTATCTTGAAAATTGATCACGCCTATTATGCAAAGAAGAGTTTGAAGATACCAAAGGGGGAAATCATAATATATCGAATAAGAACAGACAACACCACGGCCAAAGTAGAAAAGGACAAAAGGACAAAACATACATATAAAACAAGATGACTTTACATAAAACAAAGGAAAAAAGGAATTCACATTACAAGAGGTATGCAAAGCCGTATATATGAGCCCCACAGGAACAAACAGAACACACAAAGGACGTCACATTAAAGTACAAGAGGTATGCGACGCCGTGTATGAGACCCACGGGGACAAACAGAACAAACAAAGGATTTCACATTAAACTAAAAGAGATATGCAACGCCGTGTATTAGCCCCACAGGCACAATCAGAACAAAGAGACGAAAGATTTAACAGAAAGTACATGTAAAGTTTAAAAACAATGGGTTGCAGTTAGGGGACGTAGTCAAAAACCTATGAAAACAGAAAAAAGCAAACAGATGTCATTCAGACATGGAAAACGATAGAGTACAGACGTATAGAAGGATTGCGTCTACCATGTTCAATGATGGTGTTATCAATATGGGTCGAGTTCTAGTGTTATTTGCCTTCACGAGTCAAATGGTACAACATGTACACAGTATCCCACGGATGCATGGAAGTTTTGGGACATTTACCATACTATTCTTAAAGGGACGGAATACGAATACTTCAATCGATCGCTCATTCACCAATCAGAATAGAGGAAAAGGAACCAATCAGAAAGGTCCATTTCATAAACCACTGACCAATCGAAATACAGAATGTCTGTCCAATCAGATACGACGTTACGAAAGAAATCGACCAATCAGACACATCAATATCAAAGAATATTTCGTCATTTTCTAAAAATAGTATCACGTTTTGGGTTATTAAGATGGTGTAACTAGAACTCTGCGTCATTTACTGACTGGAATCCGCAACATGCCAAGTCAAAAAGATACAAGAGCCAAGGGCGTTCAGATGACAGAAAAGCAGCCTAAAATCCTGCAGATAATTGATATTGTACAGACACCACCAACTGCAGATATTGTACAGATGCCAGCAACCCAAGATATCGTACAGAATCCACCGAAACAAGACATCTTGCAGATGGCAGCCCAGGTGCTCGACATTCAGCCGCTCAAACGAGCCCTGGGAGGAAACAGATACTTGGCGTTTACAGAATGGAATGGATCCAAGAGGGTAGACTTACGATTCTGGAAAGATGGGACAGTCCCTACGAAAGGAGTGAGCTTACATTTGGATCAATGGAAAGCCCTGTGCAATATGTCGGACGTCATCGACCATTTGCTTACCAGAGTCATAGAAAAAGAACCAGTAGATTGGCGATACCATATCGGAGACGACGTTTTCGTGACGATCAAGGCATCGTTTCCCTTCGTTCACATCAGAAAGCACTTTACTCCCGCCGGTGAATGGACCTACCATCCTACCAAGAGAGGTGTGGCCTTACACTTTGGAGAATGAAAAGAACTGAAACAGATCATTCCATTGTTGGAAGAAAGAGAGCCAGAACTGAGACAGTTGGTTCCCTTGTATAGAACAAACTTGTAAAATAAAACATCGAAATAAATACTTGTTTGTTTGTTATAAATATGCCCTAATTCAGTCAGTCGTATTCCAACATCCGAAACGACAACATGAGTAATACTTGTAGTTTATGTAATAGGACCTATGTGTGGCCTGCAGACTTAATGCGTCGCTTAAAAGGCAAACACGGTCAACAAAATTCTACACTTAAGCAGCAGCAGCCATACATACTTACCCCAGATCAACAGCAGCAGCAGCCATACACAGCTACGTGGTGGGTTTAGTCAACGACGTACTAAGTAAGCCAGCATACTTTAATCCACAAGGATGGGAAACATTCGGAGAAGCCTTACGAGAAGCAAATGTTCCACAATATTTGATTGGTCACGAGGACCGCTGGAGATACATCTGTCAGACGAAAAGAACACCGAGATCTCGCAAACGACAACAGAGTCCCTCCCCTATTAGACCGTACTCCCCAAACACACCAAGAAGCAGAAGGAAAGAAGTTCAGAACTGGGTCGACTTTTAAAACGGAGGTTGAGACCACGACCACGACCTTTTAACTCCCGCCAGTTATGGAGGATTGAGTAAATTTAAGCCGAAAGGATATACGAAGAAAGAAGTCAGAGAATGGTTACAGCCCCAGGACACGTACACTTTGCATAAACCAACTAGAAGAAGATTTCCCAGCAGACGCGTTGTAGTCTATGGAATTGACCACCAGCGGCAGGTGGATTTAGTGGATCTGGCAAAATTGTCTTCTTACAACAAAGGATTCAAGTACTTGTTGACATGTATAGACGTGTTATCCCGATATACATGGGTCGTTCCATTGAAAGACAAGACGGAGAAGACATTAAAAGATGCGTTTCATGTAATTTTCAAATCGGGTCGGCGTCCGATACGTTTACAGACAGACAAAGGAACTGAATTTACCAACCGAGTATTTCAAAAGTTTCTCAAGGAACACGACGTGCACTTCTTTACCACTTACAACGAGGAGACCAAAGCCAGTATCGTTGAACGTCTTAACAGAACATTGAAAATCAAGATGTGGAAGTATTTCACACACAGAGAAACCCTAACCTACGTTGAGGTTCTATCCGAGATGGTCGCATCTTATAATCACACCGTTCACATACCATAGGCATACCAACGGCAGCAGTCACGTGGGCTAACCAAACAACGGTGTCCAAGAGGCTATATGGAAGAAAGGGACCCCAAAATCGTGCAAATTTTCTCCCGGAGACAGAGTGCGACTCAACAAAGCCAAGCGTACGTTCAAGAAAGGATATTTACCCAACTGGACTGAAGAATTGTTTACGGTAGTGAAATGTATCGAAACCAGACCCCTGGTATACTTAGTCAAAGACGATCACGGTGAAATTCTGGGAGGAACATTTTATGCCGAAGAGATACAGAAAGTCTTTAAACAGGACGACGCATAGAAGATCCAAAGCGTTCTGAAAAAACGACGGAAAGGAAGAAGAGTACAGTATTTAGTAAAGTGGTTCGGATACACAGAGTCCTTCAACAGCTGGATCTTTAAACAGGACCTACAAAAGCGAGGCGTCGCGGTTTGAAGTGTCAGTCTTGCGAATGGCACCGAGTGACACGGACAGTGTATCGTCTTGGATGACTTGTGGAAAGAAGACTCCACGTTCGGAGGTCGATTATGTTTGTCAGGTACTCATCATGTACACGGTTGTCGTAGTCAGCTTGACGGTCGAATCGGAGAACAGTACTTTGTGGACGGCATTGCTGGGCAGTTGTTTGGGATACTTGTTACCTAATCCCACCATCAAGTCCAAACATGTTTTATCTGGCATTACCCAGTAACAGTTCCATGGATTACATTCCAGACAACACGCTGACTCATTTCATGACAAGACTTCCCCAAATGATGGATTTAGACGGATCGTGGGAAATAGGACTGGCAGAGAAACAGTACCCGCACGGTTGGTATAACATCAAAAAATTATTTGAAGTAAACCAATTGCAGAGACACACATTTGAACAACCGACGGGTTACTATCCTCCCCCGAAAAGAATACTAAAAGCCATTGAAGGGAAAAAGCATATGATGCCACTTAGAAAGAAATTCGACATCGGAATGAACGAAATTGACCACAAAATAGGAATTGCAGTGAAAAAAGACTGTCAGGTGACCATCAGTCCCCTTTTACAACACAAGTTGGGATTTAAGCGAGCAATATTCCCGCAAGGAGATCACGTAGCAGATTGGGTGATAGACGTCACCAGGGGAGTAAATTCTCTGTACGTGTATTGCCCACTGGTCGAACCGAGAATGGTGGGAGACGCTCAAGTACCACTGTTGAGAATCGTACCGGTAGAAGGAAGAGACGCAGAGATGGTGACCAGAGTTTTCGATCCCGTGCAGTACTGTCCTCTGGTACTAAGACGTTTTCAGACCGTTGAAATAAACATAAGGGATGACACCGGAGTCAAAATACCATTCGAGCGAGGACGCGTGGTGGTGACACTTCACTGCGGAAAGAGAAAGAAGTATCTAGAATGAAGCAACCCCATCATTGCCAGGCGAAAGCATATCACGATTATTACCTACACCAAGCTGGAAGGGGATATCCCGTGGATGTTGGAACACGCTATCAGAGAGGACATGGACTGGGAAGTATTTTCGGAAGTCTGTTCAAATCGGCCGTTCCTTTATTAAAGTGAGGAGCCAAAACTTTGGGTCGCCAAGCTTTGAAAACAGGTCTGAACCCAGCATCGGACGTTATGGAAGGACAGAACGTTACACAAGCGGTCAAATCCAGATTGAAATCAACGGGAAAAAACTTACTCCAGAAAGCCATTATCGGAGTGGGACCTCCCGGTGAGCGATCTATAAAACGAGCTGCAAAGCGGAAAAAGCCCAGACGTCGTTAGACGAAGCAACGGAACACATCGAAAGACATCTGTGGTTAAAAATGGCTCTAGTACACCCAAACTCTTGCAAATGTACGAAATCTAAATTGGATTTGTTTGGAGTACCACCGACTCAGACCAGTGTGGAGCATGGCTATTGGGAGCAAAAAGGACTGACATCGGAACTGGCGGATCAAGGTCCTTACGAATTTGCAGTCAGTGGAGCCGGAAAGGATTACATCGACCTGTTCAACACTTACTTGTTTCTGGAAGCACATATCGTGAATACCGATAGTTCTATCTTAGACCCCGATACGGACGTTGGACCTGTCAATTTGTGGATGCATTCACTGTTCAGTGACGTCAGCGTTAGCCTAAATGAAAAACTAGTTTCGCCACCAACCAGCATGTATCCATACAGGGCTCACATAGAAACTCTTCCCAGTTACAGACCAGCGGCTAAAGAATCTCAGTTGACGGGCGTAATGTGGTACAAGGACACTCCGGGAAAGCAGGACAGGAGAACGAAGGATAACAAGGGATCCACGTGCAGGAAAGAATTGACGGCCCTAAGCAAGTCGGTACAAATGATGGGAAAACTACATTTGGATTTGTTTTGACAAATACTTATTCAACCACGTGGATCTGAAAATTAAACTGAGAAGAAGTCGGGACGCTTTTGCTCTCGTGGCAGACTCGGCCAATTATAAAATCAATATTAAGGATATAGCTCTGTATGTGAGAAAGGTACAACTGAGCCCCGCTGTTAGAATGGATCACGTGAAAGCATGGGAAAAGACCAGCTGTAAATACCCCGTCAGACGAGTAGAAGTGAAAGTGGACACGGTACCCACCGGCAACATGAACTACGTTCAGGACAATATGTTTTTGGGACAGCTGCCAAAGAGACTCGTCATTGCCTGTGTAGACAGCGATGCTCTGAACGGGACTATTGGAAAAAAATCCGTTCGATTTCAAACACTACACAATCAATGTTGTGGCACTCAACGTTGACAGACGACAGATTCTAGCCAAACCATTACAGCCCGACTTCCAAAAGAATGGCTACATCTGAAGTTATATGGGACTCTACACCAGTACCGAAAAATGTATCAAGATGAAGGAAATACCATTTCGAGAGAAAATTATGCCAAAGGTGTTTCACCTTACTTGGATTTTATCTCACACCCGACATGTCTGAAGTTGGAGGCTTTCAGCTTATAAAACAAGGCAATTTGAGAGTGGAGATTCATTTCGCAGTAACCATCAAAGTGATCATGTATGCAGAATTTGACAACATCATTGAAATTGATTGAAACAGACAAGTCTTGATGGTTTTGAATTCGAAGCAAGAACGGCTACGATTGGTGGAATTCAAATATCAGAAGGACTACGACTGGTTGGATTCAAAATTCCATTGTTCGTACCTAGAATCTAGAGGAGTTCCTGGAAAAAAACCACGGAAAATACAAAAAACGGGAAATTATCTCCCTTTCATTTCCGGTTCCGGTTCACGACTTCCGGTGATGCAACTTCCGGTGACGTCATTTACGGTGACGCCATAATCCCCCGCAAATGCGACTTGAGCTGTGCCCCTATACTACCCCCCTAATACACAAATCCACGACCACGCACTTTCCTGGCTTGGCAGATGCATTTTAATGAAAAAAAGAGTGGCGGGATTAAACTAGTTCTATAGGTCCAAACCTCCCCTGGTAGTGAAATGATGCAATCATACACATGCTTCCACATGTGAGGGGGGCCTGGTGGCTCAATGAGTTAGGTCGTTGAATCTAACAACTCATACAAGCCTATCACCAATACGGCGTGGGTTCGCGTCTGGCTTTGTAGATTACAAAAAGGGTGCACTCGACTCGCAGCCGCAAGTGATAAAGTTTACCAGTTGCTTGCCCATGGTCGGAGGTCCTCTCCGGGTACTCCGAATTCTTCTACCATTAAAATTGGTCGCTATGATATAGCTGAAATATTGTTGAAAGTGGCGTTAAAACACAAAAAATCAAAAATCAAATTCCACATGTGAGTAAAATGCCAATCCTAAGAGTGGAGGTCTTACCCCATAAAACTAGCTTAACACCTCCATTGTTTAGTGTATGTACTAAGTCAGGAAAGTGAACGGTCATGAATTTGTGTGTTAAAGGTATCGATTTAGCCTTCTACGATTTTGATATTTGATTTTGGAATGGTAGTTTTAGTTTTTCATTTCATTATCTACATTACTCATATGTCATTAGTCGTAAAATTCCAGTCTTTTATTTTTTAGAACTACATGTAAAACTATGCGAGAACATCCCAGGTATCAAATAGGACGCTTTCAAAAAAGGATTCACTATTTGACCATTTCGAATCTGACCTTCAACCTTTTAAATTTGTTCGTTTGGTCTTCGGGGCCGTGATCGCATGGTAGTTGGATTTTCAACTACCTATGCAATCAGTTTCTATCACCACTGGTGTTGTGGGTTCTACTCCCGCTCAGGGCGAGGTGTATAACATTATGTGATAAAGTTTGTCAGTGACTTGCGACATGTCAGTGGTTTTCTCCGGGTCCTCCGATTTCCTCCACCAATAAAACTGACCACCACGATATCGCTGAAATATTGTTGAAAGTGGCGATAAACACCATAAAACGTTTGGCACTGATTTGAAATTTCGAATTTCTAAAGGTCGTCGAAGACCATAATAATTAATCTTAAACTTTTGTATATATCCATTTAACATCATTTTGGTTACAAAGTTTATCAGGATAAGGGGCCTCGCTGTGTGTTCGAATCCTGCTCATGGCGAGGTGTATTCGGTACAGCATTATATGATTAAGTTTGCCAGTGGCTTGTTTCAGGTCGGTGATTTTCTCTGGTTTGCTTCACCAATAAAACTGACAACCACGATATAACTATATATAAATATTGTTGAAAGTTGGGTTAATAACCGTAACCGTTTGTCAGAATAGTCAGAAACTGCTAGTTTATTTTAATTGGAGAATATTCTAGCTTCCATGTGTTACTTCTCTGCCTTGACATTCCATTGATTTGTGAGAAAACAAACTACATTTGGCCATTTCCCACAAGTAATGATTTTGTGTTAAATCTAGATTTGGGGCACTTATGGGTTTGGCATATTTATATATTTTGGAGCAACCTTACGTTAAAAACTTTGTGTAGAGTTGTCACATTTATTAAATTAAGAACACAGGGCTGATGAGTGTTTTCCGTTACACCTGATAGAACTCTGGCGATATCTACAATGCAATCTAAAACAACCCTTTTGTTTTAGATTAAAAGTAAAACATGGTTTCGCTTGTAGATTATTTGTCATAATACCCCGAACACGAGAAGCATCTATAAATCTCAATAATAAAAAAACAACCAATTTGAATTTCTGACTTTCTTAATATAAACTGTTTGTGATACATTTATACCCTATCAAATGTCGCTTCAGAAACTACACGTCTGATAAATTAATGGACATATATTTAAACAAATATTCTATTAATAGGGGATGTTTATTAATTAAAAGCATAGTTAATAACGGTGTTTGTCCAGACATCAATATGTTTAATCTGTCGTAGATTTGTAAATTTGTTGACCGATTGTATTACAAGTTTGCCATAATAGATGGCAATGCTATTTTGTGATTCTTTTGGCAAGATAAGATTTTGACAATATATATGTTCTATATTCAGGGCCGCCAAGAGAAATTTGGGCCCCAGGGCAAAAGGAAACTACCCCTCCTCCAAATCTCCAAATAATGATACTCAAACTAAGTCCATCACGGTGTGTCATAAGCAAGGAATCAGCACAACAAAAATGTATTGATGAATTGTGATTTAGAAAACAGCTTTCTACTGGTATATTTGTCTGGACCCTTAATTATAACTCATGGGCCCCTGGGCGCCGCCCCGTTTGACCCCCCTCTCAGTGGGCCTGTCTACATTCAATATGTTGACTTTTAATGATCGAAATATAAATATTTCCAACTCATTTGAAAAGGGGACAATTAAAAGGTGTATTTGTAAATAAGACAGGGGTCATACATCCTCACCGTGGATCACAGATCTCTCTGCTTGTACACATTGAGCTATAGAACTGTTTTGCTGGTGCAGGATGTCAGTTTGAGATACGATTTTAAGTCTGAGACCAACATTCTTTCAAAATATCTTGCGCAAGTAACTGATGACTTCATTTTGTTTATGGTGGTACGATTACCGGAAGTGTATCAAGCTGAACATTTGTTATCTCTCATATACTTATTTCGCCTCCGTATAGGAGAGGCACTATAACTAAAAACTCCGCTATTGGCAGAATAGGTTGATGTGGTGCTTCCTGTTGAAGCTTTTGCTGCCCCTTTTCCTCTTATGCTGAACAGTTGGACGATGGAGTCGTCCTCTCGGGGCTGCGACATGTTGTTCTGCTCGATCTACGAACGATGACACTGGTGAAGCAGGAACTGCATTCCCTTCCGGAGCACCTGAGTTCACCCCCGGTTTTAGTGCGGTTCGTGTTTTTTTTTTAGTTTTGTGTATATGTTTTGCCGATCGTTGTTTGTCCTTTTTTACTTTTTTGTGGCCGTTGTGTTGTCTGTTTATCGATTCTGATTTCCCCTTTGGTATCTTCAAACTCTTCTTCCTACAGGTGCCCTGTTGCGAGCCTTGCAGCTATAATCTGGTTGTACAGGATTCGGATGTTGAACTCTTATCGACCACTTGCTCTTGGCATGTGTAACGTGAACAAATGAAATTAATGTATCATACAAAAAACGAAGCCATCCATTAAATTATCAATATATTTTTTTTAATTCAATTACATTTGTTTATATTTGATCATGTTAATTGTTATCGTAGAAGCTCACTAATTGCTTATATGAATACATCACAAGCATAAACAGGTCCAGATAATACATATATTATAGTATTAATATGCATAAACAATGTTCATAAAAAGGGTCGTGTTCGTCTGGTTGTTG
Organism: Bathymodiolus brooksi; assembly: GCA_963680875.1. Lineage (NCBI taxonomy): Eukaryota > Metazoa > Mollusca > Bivalvia > Mytilida > Modiolidae > Bathymodiolus > Bathymodiolus brooksi. Next base: position 93,613,122 of record OY804586.1, read on the forward strand.
GACTTACAACTAACTGTGCAATCAGTGCCTATCACCACTAAAGTTGTGAGTTCGAACCACACTAAAGGGCACCGGACATCAAATTATCAAACACCTTTTTCAGATAAATACTGCATCAATATTACTTATAAATTATGTGCATGAACTCTACAGTATCTAATTACACCCGTGGCGTCTGATAACAGTGTGTGTAAACACTGATAAATCTGTTTACCACAGTATGCATATTTTTAGTTTGATGACGAGGCTCACATGCTGTGTACGTCACAGTTGCTGTGCTCCAATCTATGATATAGGAAACACTATCATAGATAAATAAAATCTATGGCTGTTTCTAATTAAATTAACACGGTTATTTTTTCTTAGGGTATATAATCACTTCATTTAGGAACTGTAGTAATAGTAAAACGTTAAAATAATTTTTGGATGTAAAAATGCCTTATTACGTTGTCTGGGGTTGCAAAAGTGATTCTTCAACCGACACAACTTTCTCTTGATTTAGTTTTCCACACGTGTCTGGTTTTCCAAAAGATCAACCGAGGCTTAAAGCATGGGTACATTATTGCAAACGTCAGAATTTCACTCCTTCAAAATATGTAGTAAAATATGTGGAAAGCATTTCACAAAGAGCCAGTATAGTAGGGATCCAGCAAGACTGGCCGAGCTTGGATATCCTGGAGCAAGAGCGGCGTTGAAGGATGATGCTATTCATGATATTCCCGTTGTAGTGAATGACGATTCTCCTGCCCCCAAAAAACCTAGAAAAACTTTCCAAAAGAAAAGAAAGAACGAGGTATTTATGACAAGACATAATAAATTACAATTTAATTAAAATTAGCCCTACGCATTTGCTTGCTCCCTATTTTCCATCGGGTTTTTTTTCATCGCAGCGTGTTTAAATAGGGAGCAAGTGTGTAGATCTAATTTTAATTAGATTGTAATAAATTATGATCTCACTCACTTTTACAGATTATCGGTATTAAATCTTTTGTAAGTTTTGGTCCCCTTCTTCTAATTTGAAAGGATATATTTTTAATATATTGACCAAGATTGTTTTCACTCACGCGTATGAACTAATTGACCCATGACTTGAAAGGTAGGACAACACATCAATTCTGGTTTTTTTTTCATTATAACCTATGTACCCTGTTTTAATGCCATCGGAAAGATAGAGGAAATACTTCATTTTGGACCCCCCCCCCCCTGTTGATAGAATAAGCATAGCCATACATTGAAAAGAGGGGGGGTCAAAAGGAAATCTTGCCAAGATCGATTATTATCAGTTGTTTGTTACTTGAAACTTTTTCTATTTTCGTAAAATTGTAGACAGAATTTTTTGCAATGATCTGTTTAAGAAATGAATAATAAATAAAATATTTAAAAAAAACTTGAATAATTTTGTACTTTGGAAAATGTTTGTTTCCAACTTAGATTTCGAACAAACGTTTCAATATTTGTGTGCGCACATAGGGCCTACAGTTTTAGAGGGTAATTTCAACGTTAATAAGGTTTTGTTTATTCAGAGCTATCCAGGACTCAAAATAATAATACATATATGTATAAAAATCATTTTTCGGACACGCTTCATATGTTTCCAATTGAACAAAATGACAATAATTGTTTACTTCTCCACGCGAAGAGAATGGGGTCACACCTAATACCAGCCTTTGTTTTATAATCATATTCCAGGTAATTATAGATTTATTAATACATGCGTTCATTTGGAGATGATCGCGGTAAATATACGTAGACAATTTAAATTTTAGGTACTTCAGGCAGCCCTCAGTGAATCCATTAATTGATTTTTTTTTATAATTTGTGGTGTTGTTTACAAGCGATAGCGCGTGTTGTTATAAATGATCAGCAACTGTGACGTCACGCTAACTTTTGTGCACTACCTTATTAATTGTCGGCAGTTTCCGGAGATCATCGGAGATTTTTCAAAACATGTGTGAAATGTTCATTCCTACAGTAATTTGGTAGAGATAACTGCTATGCCGTTGTTCTCTTTCATTTAATTCTGACATTAACAAATGAAAAGCAAAAATATAGTGTTCATGTCCGGTGCCCTTTAATGGCGAGGTAACATCATGTGATAAAGTTTTGTCAGTGACTTGCGACACCGGTGTGTTTCTCCGGTTACTCCGATTTCCGCTACCAATAAAACTGATCGCCACGATATAGCTGAAATATTGTTGAAAGTGACGTTAAACACCATAAACTTATAAAAAACACAATGTTCATAAATAAATAAGGCCTCTAATGTCAGCTACAGGCTGCTGTTAGAGATGCTGATACAGACATGTTTTTTTTTTGCAGTTCTTTTTATGAATGTTTAAGATTGTTATGTAGATCGTTGTTTGTCCCTTTGTTCTTTTTCTTTTTGCCATTGTGTTGTCTGTTCTTCTTCGATTTAAGGATTCCGATTACCCATTTGATATTTAAAAAACTCTTCTTGTAATAGGAAAATTAGGTAAACTTGTCCACAAAGAAATCGGGTCTCACGACTTTTTTATTTCATAAATTATAACATCATTATTAACACAAAACCTTCATCTGACTACGAATGCGGAATAAGAAACACGTTTTGTCCAACACGGACTGCTTCCTTTGCTTCAATAGTACTACATCTTATACATAGAAACGTAAATATTGAATTTAGAGTGCACGACGGCGTGTCCCTGGAAAAACCTTCACCTGGTACGCTGATTTATACAATTTAATACTACGCATCAACAGCTAGTTGAGTTGCTGAACAGCAATAAAATAAAACTTACTATTGTTATTTGTTTTTATTAACATCGATTGATAATAATAATTGAATTAACAGGTAAAGTATTAATGTTTCAATATGATGGCAATTACAAACATGTAGGACGCAAAATGTTTAAATGATTCTATTCAATTAACCATGTGTTATTACTTTGATATATATAAACACAATAAATATATATATATATTGTGCTTAACACCACTTCCAACAATATTTGTTATATCGTGACGGTCAGTTTTATTGTTGGAGAAAACATGAGGTCCCAGAAAAAAATTGCTGACCCGCCACAATTAACTGACAAACTTTATCACATAATGTTGTATCAAGTACACCTCGACATGAGTGGTATTTGATTTAAAAACGTAAGTGTTGATAGGCACTGATTGCACAGGTAGTTATAAATCCAACTACCATCACGACCACATTAATTGGAAATTTTACCTACTTAAAAATAAAGAAATTGTATTTAAATTTGAATTTAGGTCAGCTGTCATTCCTGCTTACAAAGACTATAATGATTGTCAATGACAAATATGGCACGCTTTATATCTATATTCCCACGGAAATATCAGTAAAATGACGAGTGCTAAATGTGGAGCAGGACCTGCTTACCATTTCGGAACACATGAGTTCATCCTCGATTTTTAGTGGAGTTCCTGTTGCTCGATCGTTGGTTTTCTGTGTAATGTTTTGTAGATCGTTGTTTGTTCTTTTGACCATCGTGTTGCTCGATCGTTGGTTTTCTGTGTAATGTTTTTTAGATCGTTGTTTGTTCCTTTGACCATCGTGTTGCTCGATCGTTGGTTTTCTGTGTAATGTTTTGTAGATCGTTGTTTGTTCTTTTGACCATTGTTTTGCTCGATCGTTGGTTTTCTGTGTAATGCTTTGTAGATCGTTGTTTGTTCTTTTGACCATTGTGTTGCTCGATCGTTGGTTTTCTGTGTAATGTTTTGTAGATCGTAGTTTGCTCTTTTGACCATCGTGTTGCTCGATCGTTGGTTTTCTGTGTAATGTTTTGTAGATCGTTGTTTGTTCTTTTGACCATCGTGTTGCTCGATCGTTGGTTTTCTGTGTAATGTTTTGTAGATCGTTGTTTGTTCTTTTGACCATCGTGTTGCTCGATCGTTGGTTTTCTGTGTAATGTTTTGTAGATCGTTGTTTGTTCTTTTGACCATTGTGTTATCTCTCCTTTATCGGTTTACGCCGTCTGAATCCTCTTCTTATAACCAGCGCATAAGTCATAAGTATCTTGTAAAATAAAGACTGAATATGTAAAACATGGACTTACTTAGGTAACACGATACAATCAATAAATGAAATAATATGTAGCAACATTCCAACAGCATCTGCATATCGAGTATATATCTCTCAGTTGATCAGATATTCCAGATTTCTACTGAAGGAAACCATCACTTCGAAAGTATTACGGTCGCCACCATGACTTGCCTAGCTAAGCACTTCGGAGTATCTGTGTCCCAAATGACCACGGATATGCTCCGTTTTTCGTAATCACAATCCAGTCCTTTCCTCATTCAGGACGTATTATCGGGCTTGTAACAAAAGTAACAGGACGGGTGCCACATGTGGAGCAGAAACTGTTTTCCTTTCTGGAGCACCAGAGTTCATCCCCGGTTATAAGTAAGATTCGTATTGCTTGGTCGTTAGTTTTCTGATTGATGCTTTGTAGATCGTTACTTGTCCTTTTTTCCTTTTTTCATTTGGCCACTGTAAGTACTGTCTGTCCTTCGATTTACGGCTTCTGCTAACCCTTTGGTACCTTCAAACTTTTTGTACATGAATAAATATGGCGAAGGGGTTCGGAAAACTACGAACTTAATAACACCTTGGTATTCATCTTTACCAAGACAGAAAACAGTTTACAGAAAAAACCACCGATTGGCAGTAGTAAGATATGCGGAAAATTAGAGGCTGATTACACCAGAGAGTATAATAGTTTACAAGCACGTACATTTCCCTTTCAAAGGATGAGTTGTGTATTGATTTGTGTTGCACAACATCCGGTTCCGCTTCCGGAATAGTTGTACCTCCAGAGCAGTAGGAGAAAAGTTAAATCTATATTCTATTTCAAAATGAGCCGTTGTTACTTCGGGGAATATTTTCTTAAACATTACGGCATTTTAACATAGCAGAACATCGTATTATTGTTATTCATTTCGATTTTTAGCTTTACCCCGAGACTGCAGTGACGTATGTGGCGGGAATGATGTCTATCAGATTTTTCCTAATACGAGTAATCCGATTGGATTTGATGTTCATTGTGATTTTGGATCAGATGGAAATACATGGACGGTAAGAATATTGATAATAAAGATCTTCACCAATCAATGAAAGAGTTTCGACTTAAGGTTGAGACTGACACTAGTCACATGACTTTTAAGAATATTTAATAAAATGTGGTAATAATTATTAATTATGTTTGCAGTATTTCTTACGAGGTATTTTGCTTTTTGAATTTTCTACATATGATTTGTGCAAGTTCTCAAATTAAACTGAAATACAATTTTAATACAGTCATTTCTTGGCAATAATACAGTATATGTGTAAAATGCTATATGACGCATTTCGTCAAGGGAGGTATTCATGTCTCAAATGATATTAGAATATGATGAGTTTTGCATGTTTTTGTTAAATATTGAAGTTTTTAATATTATGACCCCAGACTTTCCTTACACTTCTGAAAATGAAACAAAATGCACCATATTATATTTTTGCATGTTTTATTTTCATTTATTCAATGTCTTATTAAAAAAAGGGGAAAATGTGGACATTTTTCATGAAATTGACAAAAAAGGGTATATGTCAGGGTGTCTTTCTAAACCCCTAACTTTTTTTTTTTGCCTGGAAACATATCTTCATTTGTTAATGATATGTAGCATGGATACAAGTAATGTGATATATCTTTTTTTTTTTAAATTCATTGACACAATTTTTTTCTATTCCACTTTAAAATCAATTTTTTTTTTATTTCACTAAAGCCAGTTACAGGCTATATTGCCAAAAAAGGGAGCCATTTTGAAAAAAAAAATGAAAAAATTATAAAAATTTATGTCTTAGATATTCCAAAATATTCATTTATCATATTATACTCAGATAAATAAAAACAAATTATATGCTATTTTTTTTTGGGTACCTTAATGACACAGAGAAGTGAAAAAAATGACATTTTTTTGGACTTCAGAGTGGGGTAACTCTTTCGGGGAATATTTTTAAAATAAGCCAGGAAACCTATTCTCAAATTTTGATATTTTGTTAGGTACATCCCAAAGAACAATATATATGAAATTCAAAAAAAATCATTGACTAGTTTTTTTTGGCCCATAGTGTCCTTCTCTACCTTAACACTGCAAACATATACAATTAAACCTGTCTAATCCGACACAACAAAGGACCAGAGAAATATGTCGGTTTGTACAGGATGTCGGAATACTCCGGAATTTTACAAAATTTACAAGAGCAGAAATTGTATATGTTTGATTATGTAGGATGGTTTAAATAATTGGAATTACAAAGTAAATTTATGTTTATACAATGTAGATGAAAATACATTTAAAAATATAATTTATATTACAATTAATATTTTTAGAATAATTTCATTGCATATCAGATAATGGTTGCAACCATGACCTTTACATAGAATGTGAAAATAGCAGACTGTAGAACCTTAATTATTATATTCTTTGAAAATTTGTTTTTAAACTTTATTAATTAATGAGCCTCGAATCACCTCTTATTCAATAAATTCAAATCATAGTTTATTTCTGTACACAAACCTGTCAATTTGTTAATGGTTTATTTTTAATGATACACATGGGGAGGATGGTAATGTATCAATTAGAAGAGCAAAGGGTCGTATAAGACAGGCTTAATTAAGTATAATTAATAATACTAGGACATGAAAACAATATCTGATGTCAGAGGTGACATGCTTCGGAATACAGGAGGGTTTCTTATTTTGACAAAGAGTGTTAAAGAGATATATTTGTGTTTGTCGGATGTCACAGGATGTCGAAAACGCAGGTGGCTGATTGAACAAGTTTCACTGTAAGAATTATCATATGCAGAGATGGCTCCTTTATCATGTTACATTTTAAAGTTACCTCTCGTTTTTTTATGAATCTGTAAGATATTATCCATTTCGTTAACTTCTTCAGCTGGTTATTTAAAAAGTAAACTGTCATTCTTGTTAATATAATACACTCTTAAATAGTTCTAATATTATTACTTAACAATTTAGTACATGTTTACAATTCTTTCAAATCTAGCTGAAATACTGCTAATATTGGCGTTAAACACCAATCAATCAATAATTGGCATTGGAAGTTAATTGTTAATTATCTGAACATCAGCTATTTTGATGTTAATTGTGTATTTCATGTCAATATCATATTTAGACACATCACCCACTTATATAACAGTTTCGCAGGGAAGTTACCTCGACTACCAATAAACATGTTCTTTACCTGTGTGATGTGCTGTTAAATTACTGACACGTGATACTGTATTTGCTTACATTTTTTTTTAATAAAATACTGTTGCTTATTTTCTAAACAAGCAAAACATGTATTGTTAGGAAACTTGAGAAATACCAATAATCTAAATGTAATAGACACATTATTCAAGTAAAAGTCTGAGTGATTTGATTAGCGTAGATCTAACGTTTGTGGCGGCTTTATTGGTTAAGAGCATACATTGTAAAAGGTAGATGTGTCGATATCAAATAAAAACCTAGAATAATTTTATGCATGTAGTTCATTGCATTTGAGGTGTTAATAACCGTCAGCAAACACGCCCACAGCCAGGCTATGTAAATCAGTACATGAAAGTGGCGTTTAAAACCCTAACCCCAACACTTGAAAATTCATCATTAATTTATACATTTATGTTAATCTTTCAATATTGCTCTTCAATATAAATATCCAGGGAATTCTGACAACATTATCAATTATTTGTTTGTCAAATAAAGTAAATATTTAAACATATCTCCATAGGGACCGCCTAGGTTGTTTATATATGGCGCAAGATAAACATCAGACACTTGTGACGGTTCGTTTTGTTGTGGATGCCAAATCGAATAAAAGAAATGATTGAGGATACTAAAAGGGTAATCAGAGGTCACAAATCTAAGGACAGCCAATACAATGACCAACAGACAAAGGACTAACAACAACAACAAACAATGACCCACATAGCATTACACAGACAGCAAAAACGAAAGATAGGGCAACACGAACGACACAAAGGCAGAATCGGTGGAATCGCTTTAAAAACTAGAAAAACGAAAGATAAGGTAACACGAACGACACAAAGGCAGAAGGGGTGGACTTGCTTTAGAAACTAGAAACACGAAAGAAAAGGTAACACGAACGACACAAAGGCAGAGGGGGTGGACTCGCTTTAGAAACTAGAAAAACGAAAGATAAGGTAGCACGAACGAAACAAAGGCAGAAGGGGTGGACTCGCTTTAAAAACTAGAAAAACGAAAGATAAGGTAACACGAACGAAACAAATGCAGAAGGGGTGGACTCGCTTTAGAAACTAGAAACACGAAATAAAAGGTAACACGAACGACACAAAGGCAGAGGGGGTGGATTCGCTTTAGAAACTAGAAAAACGAAAGATAAGGTAACACAAACGACACAAAGGCAGAGGGGGTGGACTCGCTTTATAAACTAGAAAAACGAAAGATAAGGTAACACGAACGAAACAAATGCAGAGGGGGTGGACTCGCTTTAGAAACTAGAAAAACGAAAGAAAACGTAACACGAACGACACAAGGGCAGAGGGGGTGGACTCGCTTTAGAAACTAGAAAAACGAAAGATAAGGTAACACGAACGACACAAAGGCAGCGGGGGTGGACTCGCTTTAGAAACTAGAAAAACGAAAGATAAGGTAACACGAACGACACAAAGGCAGAAGGGGTGGACTCGCTTTAGAAACTAGAAAAACGAAAGATAAGGTAACGCGAACGACACAAAGGCAGAGGGGGTGGACTCGCTTTAAAAACTAGAAAAACGAAAGATAAGGCAGCACGAACGAAACAAAGGCAGAAGGGGTGGTCTCACTTTAGAAACTAGAAAAACGAAAGATAAGGTAGCACCAACGACACAAAGGCAGAGGGGGTGGACTCGCTTTAGAAACTAGAAAAACGAAAGATAAGGCAACACGAACGACACAAAGGCAGAAGGGGTGGACTCGCTTTAAAAACTAGAAAAACGAAAGATAAGGTAACACGAACGACACAAATGCAGAGGGGATGGATTCGCTTTAAAAACTAGAAAAACGAACGATAAGGCAACACGAACGAAACAAAGGCAGAAGGGGTGGACTCGCTTTAGAAACTAGAAAAACGAAAGATAAGGTAACACGAACGACACAAATGCAGAAGGGGTGGACTCGCTTTAAAAACTAGAAAAACGAAAGATAAGGCAACACGAACGAAACAAAGGCAGAAGGGGTGGACTCGCTTTAGAAAATAGAAAAACGAAAGATAAGGTAACACGAACGACACAAATGCAGAAGGGGTGGACTCGCTTTAGAAACTAGAAAAACGAAAGATAAGGCAACACGAACGACACAAAGGCAGAAGGGGTGGACTCGCTTTAAAAACTAGAAAAACGAAAGATAAGGTAACACGAACGATACAATTGCAGAGGGGGTAGACTCGCTTTAAAAACTAGAAAAAACGAAAGATAAGGTAACACGAACGACACAAATGCAGAAGGGGTGGACTCGCTTTAGAAAATAGAAAAACGAAAGATAAGGTAACGCGAACGACACAAAGGCAGAGGGGGTGGACTCGCTTTAAAATCTAAAAAAACGAAAGATAAGGCAACACGAACGACACAAAGGCAGAAGGGGTGGACTCGCTTTAGAAAATAGAAAAACGAAAGATAAGGTAACGCGAGCGACACAAAGGCAGAGGGGGTGGACTCGCTTTAAAAACTAGAAAAACGAAAGATAAGGCAACACGAACGACACAAAGGCAGAAGGGGTGGATTCGCTTTAAAAACTAGAAAAACGAACGATAAGGCAACACGAACGAAACAAAGGCAGAAGGGGTGGACTCGCTTTAGAAACTAGAAAAACGAAAGATAAGGTAACACGAACGACACAAATGCAGAAGGGGTGGACTCGCTTTAAAAACTAGAAAAACGAAAGATAAGGTAGCACGAACGACACAAAGGCAGAAGGGGTGGACTCGCTTTAAAAACTAGAAAAACGAAAGATAAGGTAACACGAACGACACAAAGGCAGAGGGGGTGGATTCGCTTTAGAAACTAGAAAAACGAAAGATAAGGTAACACGGACGACACAAATGCAGAGGGGGTGGACTCGCTTTAGAAACTAGAAAAACGAAAGATAAGGCAACACGAACGAAACAAATGCAGAAGGGGTGGACTCGCTTTAGAAACTAGAAAAACGAAAGATAAGGTAACACGAACGACACAAATGCAGAGGGGGTGGACTCGCTTTAGAAACTAGAAAAACGAAAGATAAGGTTACACGAACGACACAAATGCAGAGGGGGTGGACTCGCTTTAGAAACTAGAAAAACGAAAGATAAGGTAACACGAACGACACAAATGCAGAGGGGGTGGACTCGCTTTAGAAACTAGAATAACGAAAGATAAGGTAACACGAACGACACAAATGCAGAGGGGGTGGACTCGCTTTAGAAACTAGAAAAACGAAAGATAAGGTAACACGAACGACACAAAGGCAGAGGGGGTGGACTCGCTTTAGAAACTAGAAAAACGAAAGATAAGGTAACACGAACGACACAAATGCAGAGGGGGTGGACTCGCTTTAAAAACTAGAAAAACGAAAGATAAGGTAACACGAACGACACAAAGGCAGAAGGGGTGGACTCGCTTTAGAAACTAGAAAAACGAAAGATAAGGTAACACGAACGAAACAAAGGCAGAGGGGGTGGACTCGCTTTAGAAACTAGAAAAACGAAAGATAAGGTAACACGAACGACACAAAGGCAGCGGGGGTGGACTCGCTTTAGAAACTAGAAAAACGAAAGATAAGGTAACTCGAACGACACAAAGGCAGAGGGGGTGGACTCGCTTTAAAAACTAGAAAAACGAAAGATAAGGTAACACGAACGACCCAAATGCAGAGGGGGTGGACTCGCTTTAGAAACTAGAAAAACGAAAGATAAGGCAACTCGAACGAAACAACGGTAGAAGGGGTGGACTCGCTTTAGAAACTAGAAAAACGAAAGATAAGGTAACACGAACGAAACAAATGCAGAGAGGGTGGACTCGCTTTAAAAACTAGAAAAACGAAAGATAAGGTAACACGAACGACACAAAGGCAGAAGGGGTGGACTCGCTTTAGAAACTAAAAAAACGAAAGATAAGGTAACACGAACGAAACAAAGGCAGAGGGGGTGGACTCGCTTTAGAAACTAGAAAAACGAAAGATAAGGTAACACGAACGAAACAAAGGCAGAGGGGGTGGACTCGCTTTAGAAACTAGAAAAACGAAAGATAAGGTAACACGAACGAAACAAATGCAGAGGAGGTGGACTCGCTTTAGAAACTAGAAAAACGAAAGATAAGGTAACACGAACGACACAAAGGCAGAGGGGGTGGACTCGCTTTAGAAACTAGAAAAACGAAAGATAAGGCAACACGAACGAAACAAAGGCAGAAGGGGTGGACTCGCTTTAGAAACTAGAAAAACGAAAGATAAGGTAACACGAACGACACAAAGGCAGAGGGGGTGGACTCGCTTTAAAAACTAGAAAAACGAAAGATAAGGTAACACCAACGACACAAATGCAGAGGGGGTGGACTCGCTTTAGAAACTAGAAAAACGAAAGATAAGGTAACACGAACGACACAAAGGCAGAGGGGGTGGACTCGCTTTAGAAACCAGAAAAACGAAAGATAAGGTAACACGAACGACACAAAGGCAGAGGGGGTGGACTCGCTTTAGAAACTAGAAAAACGAAAGATAAGGTAACACGAACGAAACAAATGCAGAAGGGGTGGACAAGTGTTGTGTTCTCAGAGCCATGCATCTCTGAAATAGAAAACTATGAAGCTATTTATAGTAATGATCTTACAAAATTAGAACGTAAAAAACAACAGGTGTTCTCACAGCCGTGCATCTCTGAAATAGACAAGCATGAAACTATTGATTGTAATGATCTGACAAAAATAGAACGTAAAAAGACAAGTGTTGTGTTGTCAGAGCCATGCATCTCTGAAACAGAAAACTATTAAACTATTTATAGTAATGATCTGACAAAAATAGAACGTAACAAACAAGTGTTGTGTTCTCAGATCCATTCATTTCTGATATAGAAAACTATGAAGCTATTAATTGTAATGATCTGGCAAAGATAGAACGTAAAAAGGCAAGTCTTGTGTTCTCAGAGCCATGCATCTCTGAAATAGAACACTGTGAAGCTATTTATAGTAATGATCTTACAAAAATAGAACGTAAAAAGACAAGTGTTGTGTTCTCAGAGCCATGCATCTCTGAAATAGAAAACTATGAAGCTATTTATAGTAATGATCTTACAAAAAGAGAACGTAAAAAAAAAAGTGTTCTCACAGCCATGCATCTCTGAAATAGACAAGCATGAAACTATTTATAGTAATGATCTGACAAAAATAGAACGTACAAAAACAAGTGTTGTGTTCTCAGAGCCATTCATATCTGAAATAGAAAACTATGAAACTATTTATAGTAATGATCTTACAAAAATAGAACGTAAAAAAACAAGTGTTGTGCTCTCAGAGCCATTCATCTCTGAAATAGAAAACTATGAAGCTATTTATTGTAATGATCTTACAAAAATAGAACGTAAAAAGACAAGTGTTCTCACAGCCATGCATCTCTGAAATAGACAAGCATGAAACTATTTATAGTAATGATGTGACAAAAATAGAACGTAAAAAAACAAGTGTTGTGTTCTCAGAGCCATGCATCTCTGAAATAGAAAACTACGAAACTATTAATAGTAATGATCTTACAAATATAGAACGTAAAAAAACAAGTGTTGTGTTCTCAGATCCATTCATCTCTGAAATAGAAAACAATGAAGCTATTTATTGTAATGATCTGACAAAGATAGAACGTAAAAATGCAAGTCTTGTGTTCTCAGAGCCATGCATTTCTGAAATAGAACACTATGAAGCTATTTATAGTAATGATCTTACAAAAATAGAACGTAAAAAGACAAGTGTTGTGTTCTCAGAGCCATGCATCTCTGAAATAGAAAACTATGAAGCTATTTATAGTAATGATCTTACAAAAAGAGAACGTAAAAAAACAGGTGTTCTCACAGCCATGCATCTCTGAAATAGACAAGCATGAAACTATTTATAGTAATGATCTGACAAAAATAGAACGTAAAAAAACAAGTGTTGTGTTCTCAGAGCCATTCATCTCTGAAATAGAAAACTATGAAACTATTTCTAGTAATGATCTTACAAAAAGAGAACGTAAAAAACAACAGATGCTCTCAGAGCCATGCATCTCTGAAATAGACAAGCATGAAACTATTGATAATAATGATCTGATAGAAATAGAATGTAAAAAAATAAGTGTTGTGTTCTCAGAGCCATTCATCTCTGAAATAGACAAGCATGAAACTATTTATAGCAATGATCTTACAAAAATAGAACGTACATAAAAACAAGTGTTGTGTTCTTCCAGGTGTTAATATCATGTGATGTTATCTTTCTCTCACCTTAATTGGTTTTATTTTACTACTTAAAATGATGTAAATTATGTTCTTGCTAATTGAATAACACAGTTAAATTATAATTCAACGTACGTTATCTGATTATATTTTTGTATATAAATTAATTTCTTTTAAAAATTTAACAATTGTGTCGTCTGCGACATTTGTAAATAAATCATATACATTGTTAACGTTGTAGAATGTCTGACGAACGTATATCAAATTCTTCATCAATGCGCATGTGTGGTGACAATCGGGCAGCTGTACCTGCGACATTCTTAATCCCTAATGCGTTTAATGCCATGGCCATGTTAACACTCTCTGCAAGTAATAGTATTAAAATGAAAAACACAAAATACCAACCACACCGTCAGAACAATGTAGAGAAAAGTTTGAAGATACCAAAAGGGGGTAATCAGAAGCCGTAAATCGAAGAAGGACATACAATACAATAACTGAAAGAAAAAGAAAAAAAGACATTACACAGAAAACTACAGATTGAACAACACAAACACCACTATGTAGCAGAGGTGAACGCAGGTGCATTGGAAGGGTAGGTAATTCCTGCTCCACGTGTAGCATCCGTCGTGTTGCTCTTGTTGCTAACCTATTTATTGAGATAACAATTACGCAGTTGTGAAACCTATCTAAACCGAACCACATTCGGACCAACCTTTGACCTCTTTGTGGTTGGAATAGACAGGTTTTCTGTTTAATACAGGTCAAAGTTCACAAGATTTACAGTGGGACTTTATTTGAAGTTCGGTTAATACAGGATTCCGTTTAATTCAGGGTTCGGTTTCGCCAGGTTTCAAAGTATCTTAAATAAACGCATTTAATATCAATCTTTTATATTACTATCTTTACGTGTCAGGTTATACAAAGACGTATAGATGGACAAACCGACTTTTATAGAGGATGGTCTGAATATGAAGTCGGATTTGGTGACTTAATGAAGGAATTTTGGCTTGGTATGTATATATAACACCTCAACAAGTTTTTAATGAATTGAATATATTTTTATAATAATGAATTTATATGGGTGTACAATATGGATTCGAGGAACATTTTCAGAACACGCAGTAGATACAATCATCTCTAATAGTTATAAATGACCAAAACGAGGTCATTGTTTTCTCTGAGTAATAGATTTTCCCGTTATTTTTAGCTCTGACATTCTGACATGCAGTTTCTATTATCTAGCGCCAAATGTTTTAGAGCTTGTTGGATGTTGCCCTATTGTTGCAGGTTGCATATGGGCCCCATAACAGTTCAAGCTTCAGGGTCCCACGTAGGTCTGCTACCGTGCTCCTCTCGAGTGTGGTAGACTGTTGGTTCGATCCCTCGTTTGGTCAAACCGAAGATATTTAAATTTGTATTTGTTGCTTCTCCGGTCAGCATGCAGCAGTAAGCAGTCAGAGCAAAAACTGGTTGACATCTAAACGAAAAGTAGCTGAAGTTTTTCAATTGGCTTTAAAGACCAATCATGCACGGACTGTTTCATGATCAGAAATGTATTCATCAGTATGGTCACCTCACCTCACATATCCTCTTCACGCCCGATGGCGCATAAGGCTCGGATGCACTGCCTCTATTTGTCTTTGCCCTTGCTCAGCTGTTCATCCCTACTCTAGCTCTTTCTGACTCGACCGTCCTTCTCCAAGTTGTCTTTGTAGTCGTCCAACTTTACATTTTCCTTCAGATTGCCATGTTAATGTTGTTGTCCCTACGTTAGACATGGCCTATCCTTCTCCAAGTTGTCTTTGTAGTCGTCCAACTTTACATTATCCTACAGTTTGCCATGTTAATTTTGTTGTCCCTACGTTAGACATGGCCTATCCTTCTCCAAGTTGTCTTTGTAGTCGTCCAACTTTATGTTTTCCTTCAGTTTGCCATTTTAATGTTGTTGTCCCTACGTTAGACATGGCCTATCCTTCTCCAAGTTGTCTTTGTAGTCGTCCAACTCTACATTTTCCTTCAGCTTGCCATGTTAATTTTGTTGTCCCTACGTTAGACATGGCCTATCCTTCTCCATGTTGTCTTTGTAGTCGTCCAACTTTACATTTTGCTTCAGTTTGCCATGTTAGTTTTGTTGTCCCTACGTTAGACATGGCCTATCCTTCTCCAAGTTGTCTTTGTAGTCGTCCAACTTTACATTCTCCTTCGGTTTGCCATGTTAATTGTGTTGTTCCTACGTTAGACATGGCCTATCCTTTTCCAAGTTGTCTTTGTTGTCGTCCAACTCTACATTTTCCTTCAGTTTGCCATGTTAATTTTGTTGTCCCTACGTTAGACATGGCCTATCCTTCTCCAAGTTGTCTTTGTAGTCGTCCAACTTTACATTTTCCTTCAGTTTGCAATGCTAATTTTGTTGTCCCTACGTTAGACATGGCCTATCCTTCTCCAAGTTGTCTTTGTAGTCGTCCAACTCTACATTTTCCTTTAGCTTGCCATGTTAATTTTGTTGTCCCTACGTTAGACATGGCCTATCCTTCTCCGTGTTGTCTTTGTAGTCGTCCAACTTTACATTTTCCTTCAGTTTGCCATGTTAGTTTTGTTGTCCCTACGTTAGACATGGCCTATCCTTCTCCAAGTTGTCTTTGTAGTCGTCCAACTTTACATTCTCCTTCGGTTTGCCATGTTAATTGTGTTGTTCCTACGTTAGACATGGTCTATCCTTCTCCAAGGTTTCTTTGTAGTCGCTCAACTTTACATTTTCCTTCAGATGTCAATTGTGTTGTCCCTACGTTAGACATGACCTATCCTTCTCCAAGGTTTCTTTGTTGTCGTCCAACTTTACATTTTCCTTCAGTTTGCCATGTTAATTGTGTTGTCCCTACGTTAGACATGGCCTATCCTTCTCCAAGGTTTCTTTGTAGTCGCTCAACTTTACATTTTCCTTCAGATGTCAATTGTGTTGTCCCTACGTTAGACATGGCCTATTCTTCTCCAAATTGTCTTTGTAGTTGGCCAACTTTACATTTTCCTTCAGTGTTCCTTTTAATTGTGTTGTTCCTACGTTAGACATGGCCTATCCTTCTCCAAATTGTCTTTGTAGTCGGCCAACTTTACATTTTCCTTCACTTTGCCCTGTTAATTGTGTTGTTCCTTCGTTAGACATGGTCTATCCCTCTCCAAGTTGTCTTTGTAGTCGCTCAACATTACATTTTCCTTCAGATGTCAATTGTGTTGTCCCTACGTTAGACATGGCCTATCCATCTCCAAGTTGTCTTTGTAGTCGTCCAACTTTACATTTTCTTTCAGTTTGCCATGTTAATTTTGTTGTCCCTACGTTAGACATGGCCTATCCTTCTCCAAGTTGTCTTTGTTGTCGTCCAACTTTACATTTTCCTTCAGTTTGCCATGTTAATGTTGTTATCCCTACGTTAGACATGGCCTATCCTTCTCCAAGTTGTCTTTGTAGTCGCTCAACTTTACATTTTCCTTTAGATGTCAATTGTGTTGTCCCTACGTTAGACATGGCCTATCCATCTCCAAGTTGTCTTTGTAGTCGTCCAACTTTACATTTTCCTTCAGTTTGCCATGTTAATGTTGTTGTCCCTACGTTAGACATGGCCTATCCTTCTCCAAGGTGTCTTTGTAGTCGTCCAACTTTACATTTTCCTTCAGATGTCAATTGTGTTGTCCCTTCGTTAGACATGGCCTATCCTTCTCCAAGTTGTCTTTGTTGTCGTCCAACTCTACATTTTCCTTCAGTTTGCCATGTTAATTTTGTTGTCCCTATGTTAGATATGGCCTATCCTTCTCCAAGTTGTCTTTGTAGTCGGACAACTTTACATTTTCCTTCAGTTTGCCATGTTATTTCTGTTGTCCCTACGTTAGACATGGCCTCTCCTTCTCCAAGTTTTCTTTGTAGTCGCTCAACTTTACATTCTCCTTCAGATGTCAATTCTGTTGTCCCTACGTTAGACATGGCCTATCCTTCTCCAAATTGTCTTTGTAGTCGGCCAACTTTACATTTTCCTTCAGTTTGCCCTGTTAATTGTGTTGTTCCTACGTTAGACATGGCCTATCCTTCTCCAAATTGTCTTTGTAGTCGACCAACTCTACATTTTCCTTCAGTTTGCCCTGTTAATTGTGTTGTTCCTACGTTAGACATGGTCTATCCTTCTCCAAGTTGTCTTTGTAGTCGCTCAACATTACATTTTCCTTCAGATGTCAATTGTGGTGTCCCTACGTTAGACATGGCCTATCCATCTCCATGTTGTCTTTGTAGTCGTCCAACTCTACATTTTCCTTCAGATTGCCATGTTAATTTTGTTGTCCCTACGTTAGACATGGCCCATCCTTCTCCAAGTTGTCTTTGTAGTCGTCCAACTTTACATTTTCCTTCAGTTTGCCATGTTAATTTGTTGTCCCTACGCTAGACATGGCCTATCCTTCTCCAAGTTTTCTTTGTTGTCGTCCAACTTTACATTTTCCTTCAGATGTCAATTGTGTTGTCCCTACGTTAGACATGGCCTATCCATCTCCAAGTTGTCTTTGTATTCGTCCAACGTTACATTTTCCTTCAGTTTGCCATGTTAATGTTGTTGTCCCTACGTTAGACATGGCCTATCCATCTCCAAGTTGTCTTTGTATTCGTCCAACGTTACATTTTCCTTCAGTTTGCCATGTTAATGTTGTTGTCCCTTCGTTAGACATGGCCTATCCTTCTCCAAGTTGTCTTTGTAGTCGCTCAACATTACATTTTCCTTCAGATGTCAATTGTGGTGTCCCTACGTTAGACATGGCCTATCCATCTCCATGTTGTCTTTGTAGTCGTCAAACTCTACATTTTCCTTCAGATTGCCATGTTAATTTTGTTGTCCCTACGTTAGACATGGCCCATCCTTCTCCAAGTTGTCTTTGTAGTCGTCCAACTTTACATTTTCCTTCAGTTTGCCGTGTTAATTTTGTTGTCCCTACGCTAGACATCGCCTATCCTTCTCCAAGTTGTCTTTGTTGTCGTCCAACTTTACATTTTCCTTCAGATGTCAATTGTGTTGTCCCTACGTTAGACATGGCCCATCCTTCTCCAAGGTGTCTTTGTAGTCGTCCAACTTTACATTTTCCTTCAGTTTGCCATGTTAATTTTGTTGTCCCTACGCTAGACATGGCCTATCCTTCTCCAAGTTGTCTTTGTTGTCGTCCAACGTTACATTTTCCTTCAGTTTGCCATGTTAATGTTGTTGTCCCTACGTTAGACATGGCCCATCCTTCTCCAAGGTGTCTTTGTAGTCGTCCAACTTTCCATTTTCCTTCAGATGGTAAATTTTGTTGTCCCTACGTTAGACATGGCCTATCCTTCTCGAAGTTTTCTTTGTAGTCGCTCAACTTTACATTTTCCTTCAGATGTTAATTGTGTTGTTCCTAAGTTAGACATGGCCTATTCTTCTCCAAGTTGTCTTTGTAGTCATCCAACTCTACATTTTCCTTCAGTTTGCCATGTTAATTATGTTGTCCCTACGTTAGACATGGCCTATCCTTCTCCAAGTTGCGCTTGTAGTCGTCCAACTTTACATTTTCCATCAGTTTGCCATGTTAATGTTGTTGTCCCTGCGTTAGACATGGCCTATCCTTCTCCAAGTTGTCTTTGTAGTCGGACAACTTTACATTTTCCTTCAGATTGCCATGTTAATTGTGTTGTCCCTACGTTAGACATGACCTATCCTTCTCCAAGTTGTCTTTGTAGTCGTCCAACTCTACATTTTCAATCAGTTTGCCATGTTAATTTTGTTGTCCCTACGTTAGACATGGTCTATCCTTCTCCAAGTTGTCTTTGTAGTCGGACAACTTTACATTTTCCTTCAGTTTGCCATGTTAATTTTTGTTGTCCCTACGTTAGACATGGCCTATCCTTCTCCAAGTTGTCTTTGTAGTCGTCCAACTTTACATTTTCCTTCAGATTGTTAATTTTGTTGTCCCTACGTTAGACATGGCCTATCCTTCTCCAAGTTGTCTTTGTAGTCGTCCAACTTTACATTTTCCTTCAGATTGTTAATTTTGTTGTCCCTACGTTAGAAATGGCCTATCCTTCTCCAAGCTGTCTTTGTAGTCGTCCAACTTTACATTTTCCTTCAGTTTGCCATGTTAATTGTGTTGTCCCTACGTTAGACATGGCCTATCCTTCTCCAAGTTGTCTTTGTAGTCGTCCAACTTTACATTTTCCTTCAGTTTGCCATTTCAATTTTGTTGTCCCTACGTTAGACATGGCCTATCCTTCTCCAAGTTGTCTTTGTAGTCGTCCAACTTTACATTTTCCTTCAGTTTGCAATGCTAATTTTGTTGTCCCTACGTTAGACATGGCCTATCCTTCTCCAAGTTGTCTTTGTAGTCGTCCAACTCTACATTTTCCTTTAGCTTGCCATGTTAATTTTGTTGTCCCTACGTTAGACATGGCCTATCCTTCTCCGTGTTGTCTTTGTAGTCGTCCAACTTTACATTTTCCTTCAGTTTGCCATGTTAGTTTTGTTGTCCCTACGTTAGACATGGCCTATCCTTCTCCAAGTTGTCTTTGTAGTCGTCCAACTTTACATTCTCCTTCGGTTTGCCATGTTAATTGTGTTGTTCCTACGTTAGACATGGTCTATCCTTCTCCAAGGTTTCTTTGTAGTCGCTCAACTTTACATTTTCCTTCAGATGTCAATTGTGTTGTCCCTACGTTAGACATGACCTATCCTTCTCCAAGGTTTCTTTGTTGTCGTCCAACTTTACATTTTCCTTCAGTTTGCCATGTTAATTGTGTTGTCCCTACGTTAGACATGGCCTATCCTTCTCCAAGGTTTCTTTGTAGTCGCTCAACTTTACATTTTCCTTCAGATGTCAATTGTGTTGTCCCTACGTTAGACATGGCCTATCCTTCTCCAAATTGTCTTTGTAGTCGGCCAACTTTACATTTTCCTTCAGTGTTCCTTTTAATTGTGTTGTTCCTACGTTAGACATGGCCTATCCTTCTCCAAATTGTCTTTGTAGTCGGCCAACTTTACATTTTCCTTCACTTTGCCCTGTTAATTGTGTTGTTCCTTCGTTAGACATGGTCTATCCCTCTCCAAGTTGTCTTTGTAGTCGCTCAACATTACATTTTCCTTCAGATGTCAATTGTGTTGTCCCTACGTTAGACATGGCCTATCCATCTCCAAGTTGTCTTTGTAGTCGTCCAACTTTACATTTTCTTTCAGTTTGCCATGTTAATTTTGTTGTCCCTACGTTAGACATGGCCTATCCTTCTCCAAGTTGTCTTTGTTGTCGTCCAACTTTACATTTTCCTTCAGTTTGCCATGTTAATGTTGTTATCCCTACGTTAGACATGGCCTATCCTTCTCCAAGTTGTCTTTGTAGTCGCTCAACTTTACATTTTCCTTTAGATGTCAATTGTGTTGTCCCTACGTTAGACATGGCCTATCCATCTCCAAGTTGTCTTTGTAGTCGTCCAACTTTACATTTTCCTTCAGTTTGCCATGTTAATGTTGTTGTCCCTACGTTAGACATGGCCTATCCTTCTCCAAGGTGTCTTTGTAGTCGTCCAACTTTACATTTTCCTTCAGATGTCAATTGTGTTGTCCCTTCGTTAGACATGGCCTATCCTTCTCCAAGTTGTCTTTGTTGTCGTCCAACTCTACATTTTCCTTCAGTTTGCCATGTTAATTTTGTTGTCCCTATGTTAGATATGGCCTATCCTTCTCCAAGTTGTCTTTGTAGTCGGACAACTTTACATTTTCCTTCAGTTTGCCATGTTATTTGTGTTGTCCCTACGTTAGACATGGCCTATCCTTCTCCAAGTTTTCTTTGTAGTCGCTCAACTTTACATTCTCCTTCAGATGTCAATTCTGTTGTCCCTACGTTAGACATGGCCTATCCTTCTCCAAATTGTCTTTGTAGTCGGCCAACTTTACATTTTCCTTCAGTTTGCCCTGTTAATTGTGTTGTTCCTACGTTAGACATGGCCTATCCTTCTCCAAATTGTCTTTGTAGTCGACCAACTCTACATTTTCCTTCAGTTTGCCCTGTTAATTGTGTTGTTCCTACGTTAGACATGGTCTATCCTTCTCCAAGTTGTCTTTATAGTCGCTCAACATTACATTTTCCTTCAGATGTCAATTGTGGTATCCCTACGTTAGATATGGCCTATCCATCTCCATGTTGTCTTTGTAGTCGTCCAACTCTACATTTTCCTTCAGATTGCCATGTTAATGTTGTTGTCACTACGTTAGACATGGCCCATCCTTCTCCAAGTTGTCTTTGTAGTCGTCCAACTTTACATTTTCCTTCAGTTTGCCATGTTAATTTTGTTGTCCCTACGCTAGACATGGCCTATCCTTCTCCAAGTTTTCTTTGTTGTCGTCCAACTTTACATTTTCCTTCAGATGTCAATTGTGTTGTCCCTACGTTAGACATGGCCTATCCATCTCCAAGTTGTCTTTGTATTCGTCCAACGTTACATTTTCCTTCAGTTTGCCATGTTAATGTTGTTGTCCCTACGTTAGACATGGCCTATCCATCTCCAAGTTGTCTTTGTATTCGTCCAACGTTACATTTTCCTTCAGTTTGCCATGTTAATGTTGTTGTCCCTTCGTTAGACATGGCCTATCCTTCTCCAAGTTGTCTTTGTAGTCGCTCAACATTACATTTTCCTTCAGATGTCAATTGTGGTGTCCCTACGTTAGACATGGCCTATCCATCTCCATGTTGTCTTTGTAGTCGTCAAACTCTACATTTTCCTTCAGATTGCCATGTTAATTTTGTTGTCCCTACGTTAGACATGGCCCATCCTTCTCCAAGTTGTCTTTGTAGTCGTCCAACTTTACATTTTCCTTCAGTTTGCCGTGTTAATTTTGTTGTCCCTACGCTAGACATCGCCTATCCTTCTCCAAGTTGTCTTTGTTGTCGTCCAACTTTACATTTTCCTTCAGATGTCAATTGTGTTGTCCCTACGTTAGACATGGCCCATCCTTCTCCAAGGTGTCTTTGTAGTCGTCCAACTTTACATTTTCCTTCAGTTTGCCATGTTAATTTTGTTGTCCCTACGCTAGACATGGCCTATCCTTCTCCAAGTTGTCTTTGTTGTCGTCCAACGTTACATTTTCCTTCAGTTTGCCATGTTAATGTTGTTGTCCCTACGTTAGACATGGCCCATCCTTCTCCAAGGTGTCTTTGTAGTCGTCCAACTTTCCATTTTCCTTCAGATGGTAAATTTTGTTGTCCCTACGTTAGACATGGCCTATCCTTCTCGAAGTTTTCTTTGTAGTCGCTCAACTTTACATTTTCCTTCAGATGTTAATTGTGTTGTTCCTAAGTTAGACATGGCCTATTCTTCTCCAAGTTGTCTTTGTAGTCATCCAACTCTACATTTTCCTTCAGTTTGCCATGTTAATTATGTTGTCCCTACGTTAGACATGGCCTATCCTTCTCCAAGTTGCGTTTGTAGTCGTCCAACTTTACATTTTCCATCAGTTTGCCATGTTAATGTTGTTGTCCCTGCGTTAGACATGGCCTATCCTTCTCCAAGTTGTCTTTGTAGTCGGACAACTTTACATTTTCCTTCAGATTGCCATGTTAATTGTGTTGTCCCTACGTTAGACATGACCTATCCTTCTCCAAGTTGTCTTTGTAGTCGTCCAACTCTACATTTTCAATCAGTTTGCCATGTTAATTTTGTTGTCCCTACGTTAGACATGGTCTATCCTTCTCCAAGTTGTCTTTGTAGTCGGACAACTTTACATTTTCCTTCAGTTTGCCATGTTAATTTTTGTTGTCCCTACGTTAGACATGGCCTATCCTTCTCCAAGTTGTCTTTGTAGTCGTCCAACTTTACATTTTCCTTCAGATTGTTAATTTTGTTGTCCCTACGTTAGACATGGCCTATCCTTCTCCAAGTTGTCTTTGTAGTCGTCCAACTTTACATTTTCCTTCAGATTGTTAATTTTGTTGTCCCTACGTTAGAAATGGCCTATCCTTCTCCAAGCTGTCTTTGTAGTCGTCCAACTTTACATTTTCCTTCAATTTGCCATGTTAATTGTGTTGTCCCTACGTTAGACATGGCCTATCCTTCTCCAAGTTGTCTTTGTAGTCGTCCAACTTTACATTTTCCTTCAGTTTGCCATGTTAATTGTGTTGTCCCTACGTTAGACATGGCCTACCCTTCTCCAAGTTGTCTTTGTAGTCGGCCAACTCTACATTTTCCTTCAGTTTGCTATGTTAATGTTGTTGTCCCTACATTAGACATGGCCTATCCTTTTCCAAGTTGTCTTTGTTGTCGTCCAACTTTACATTTTCCATCAGATTGCCATGCTAATTTTGTTGTCCCTACGTTAGACATGGTCTATCCTTCTCCAAGTTGTCTTTGTAGTTGGACAACTTTACATTTTCCTTCAGATTGCCATGTTAATTGTGTTGTCCCTACGTTAGACATGGCCTATCCTTCTCCAAGTTGTCTTTGCAGTCGTCCAACTCTACATTTTCCTTCAGTTTGCCATGTTAATTGTGTTGTCCCTATATTAGACATGGCCTATCCTTCTCCAAGTTGCGTTTGTAGTCGTCCAACTTTACATTTTCCATCAGTTTGCCATGTTAATGTTGTTGTCCCTGCGTTAGACATGGCCTATCCTTCTCCAAGTTGTCTTTGTAGTCGCTCAACTTTACATTTTCCTTCAGATGTCAATTTTGTTGTCCCTACGCTAGACATGGCCTATCCTTCTCCAAGTTGTCTTTGTTGTCGTCCAACGTTACATTTTCCTTCAGTTTGCCATGTTAATGTTGTTGTCCCTACGTTAGACATGGCCCATCCTTCTCCAAGGTGTCTTTGTAGTCGTCCAACTTTCCATTTTCCTTCAGATGGTAAATTTTGTTGTCCCTACGTTAGACATGGCCTATCCTTCTCGAAGTTTTCTTTGTAGTCGCTCAACTTTACATTTTCCTTCAGATGTTAATTGTGTTGTTCCTAAGTTAGACATGGCCTATTCTTCTCCAAGTTGTCTTTGTAGTCATCCAACTCTACATTTTCCTTCAGTTTGCCATGTTAATTATGTTGTCCCTACGTTAGACATGGCCTATCCTTCTCCAAGTTGCGTTTGTAGTCGTCCAACTTTACATTTTCCATCAGTTTGCCATGTTAATGTTGTTGTCCCTGCGTTAGACATGGCCTATCCTTCTCCAAGTTGTCTTTGTAGTCGGACAACTTTACATTTTCCTTCAGATTGCCATGTTAATTGTGTTGTCCCTACGTTAGACATGACCTATCCTTCTCCAAGTTGTCTTTGTAGTCGTCCAACTCTACATTTTCAATCAGTTTGCCATGTTAATTTTGTTGTCCCTACGTTAGACATGGTCTATCCTTCTCCAAGTTGTCTTTGTAGTCGGACAACTTTACATTTTCCTTCAGTTTGCCATGTTAATTTTTGTTGTCCCTACGTTAGACATGGCCTATCCTTCTCCAAGTTGTCTTTGTAGTCGTCCAACTTTACATTTTCCTTCAGATTGTTAATTTTGTTGTCCCTACGTTAGACATGGCCTATCCTTCTCCAAGTTGTCTTTGTAGTCGTCCAACTTTACATTTTCCTTCAGATTGTTAATTTTGTTGTCCCTACGTTAGAAATGGCCTATCCTTCTCCAAGCTGTCTTTGTAGTCGTCCAACTTTACATTTTCCTTCAATTTGCCATGTTAATTGTGTTGTCCCTACGTTAGACATGGCCTATCCTTCTCCAAGTTGTCTTTGTAGTCGTCCAACTTTACATTTTCCTTCAGTTTGCCATGTTAATTGTGTTGTCCCTACGTTAGACATGGCCTACCCTTCTCCAAGTTGTCTTTGTAGTCGGCCAACTCTACATTTTCCTTCAGTTTGCTATGTTAATGTTGTTGTCCCTACATTAGACATGGCCTATCCTTTTCCAAGTTGTCTTTGTTGTCGTCCAACTTTACATTTTCATTCAGATTGCCATGCTAATTTTGTTGTCCCTACGTTAGACATGGTCTATCCTTCTCCAAGTTGTCTTTGTAGTTGGACAACTTTACATTTTCCTTCAGATTGCCATGTTAATTGTGTTGTCCCTACGTTAGACATGGCCTATCCTTCTCCAAGTTGTCTTTGCAGTCGTCCAACTCTACATTTTCCTTCAGTTTGCCATGTTAATTGTGTTGTCCCTATATTAGACATGGCCTATCCTTCTCCAAGTTGCGTTTGTAGTCGTCCAACTTTACATTTTCCATCAGTTTGCCATGTTAATGTTGTTGTCCCTGCGTTAGACATGGCCTATCCTTCTCCAAGTTGTCTTTGTAGTCGCTCAACTTTACATTTTCCTTCAGATGTCAATTTTGTTGTCCCTACGCTAGACATGGCCTATCCTTCTCCAAGTTGTCTTTGTTGTCGTCCAACGTTACATTTTCCTTCAGTTTGCCATGTTAATGTTGTTGTCCCTACGTTAGACATGGCCCATCCTTCTCCAAGGTGTCTTTGTAGTCGTCCAACTTTCCATTTTCCTTCAGATGGTAAATTTTGTTGTCCCTACGTTAGACATGGCCTATCCTTCTCGAAGTTTTCTTTGTAGTCGCTCAACTTTACATTTTCCTTCAGATGTTAATTGTGTTGTTCCTAAGTTAGACATGGCCTATTCTTCTCCAAGTTGTCTTTGTAGTCATCCAACTCTACATTTTCCTTCAGTTTGCCATGTTAATTATGTTGTCCCTACGTTAGACATGGCCTATCCTTCTCCAAGTTGCGTTTGTAGTCGTCCAACTTTACATTTTCCATCAGTTTGCAATGTTAATGTTGTTGTCCCTGCGTTAGACATGGCCTATCCTTCTCCAAGTTGTCTTTGTAGTCGGACAACTTTACATTTTCCTTCAGATTGCCATGTTAATTGTGTTGTCCCTACGTTAGACATGACCTATCCTTCTCCAAGTTGTCTTTGTAGTCGTCCAACTCTACATTTTCAATCAGTTTGCCATGTTAATTTTGTTGTCCCTACGTTAGACATGGTCTATCCTTCTCCAAGTTGTCTTTGTAGTCGGACAACTTTACATTTTCCTTCAGTTTGCCATGTTAATTGTGTTGTCCCTACGTTAGACATGGCCTATCCTTCTCCAAGTTGCGTTTGTAGTCGTCCAACTTTACATTTTCCATCAGTTTGCCATGTTAATGTTGTTGTCCCTGCGTTAGACATGGCCTATCCTTCTCCAAGTTGTCTTTGTAGTCGGACAACTTTACATTTTCCTTCAGATTGCCATGTTAATTGTGTTGTCCCTACGTTAGACATGACCTATCCTTCTCCAAGTTGTCTTTGTAGTCGTCCAACTCTACATTTTCAATCAGTTTGCCATGTTAATTTTGTTGTCCCTACGTTAGACATGGTCTATCCTTCTCCAAGTTGTCTTTGTAGTCGGACAACTTTACATTTTCCTTCAGTTTGCCATGTTAATTTTTGTTGACCCTACGTTAGACATGGCCTATCCTTCTCCAAGTTGTCTTTGTAGTCGTCCAACTTTACATTTTCCTTCAGATTGTTAATTTTGTTGTCCCTACGTTAGACATGGCCTATCCTTCTCCAAGTTGTCTTTGTAGTCGTCCAACTTTACATTTTCCTTCAGATTGTTAATTTTGTTGTCCCTACGTTAGAAATGGCCTATCCTTCTCCAAGCTGTCTTTGTAGTCGTCCAACTTTACATTTTCCTTCAATTTGCCATGTTAATTGTGTTGTCCCTACGTTAGACATGGCCTATCCTTCTCCAAGTTGTCTTTGTAGTCGTCCAACTTTACATTTTCCTTCAGTTTGCCATGTTAATTGTGTTGTCCCTACGTTAGACATGGCCTACCCTTCTCCAAGTTGTCTTTGTAGTCGGCCAACTCTACATTTTCCTTCAGTTTGCTATGTTAATGTTGTTGTCCCTACATTAGACATGGCCTATCCTTTTCCAAGTTGTCTTTGTTGTCGTCCAACTTTACATTTTCCTTCAGATTGCCATGCTAATTTTGTTGTCCCTACGTTAGACATGGTCTATCCTTCTCCAAGTTGTCTTTGTAGTTGGACAACTTTACATTTTCCTTCAGATTGCCATGTTAATTGTGTTGTCCCTACGTTAGACATGGCCTATCCTTCTCCAAGTTGTCTTTGCAGTCGTCCAACTCTACATTTTCCTTCAGTTTGCCATGTTAATTGTGTTGTCCCTATATTAGACATGGCCTATCCTTCTCCAAGTTGCGTTTGTAGTCGTCCAACTTTACATTTTCCATCAGTTTGCCATGTTAATGTGGTTGTCCCTGCGTTAGACATGGCCTATCCTTCTCCAAGTTGTCTTTGTAGTCGCTCAACTTTACATTTTCCTTCAGATGTCAATTTTGTTGTCCCTACGCTAGACATGGCCTATCCTTCTCCAAGTTGTCTTTGTTGTCGTCCAACGTTACATTTTCCTTCAGTTTGCCATGTTAATGTTGTTGTCCCTACGTTAGACATGGCCCATCCTTCTCCAAGGTGTCTTTGTAGTCGTCCAACTTTCCATTTTCCTTCAGATGGTAAATTTTGTTGTCCCTACGTTAGACATGGCCTATCCTTCTCGAAGTTTTCTTTGTAGTCGCTCAACTTTACATTTTCCTTCAGATGTTAATTGTGTTGTTCCTAAGTTAGACATGGCCTATTCTTCTCCAAGTTGTCTTTGTAGTCATCCAACTCTACATTTTCCTTCAGTTTGCCATGTTAATTATGTTGTCCCTACGTTAGACATGGCCTATCCTTCTCCAAGTTGCGTTTGTAGTCGTCCAACTTTACATTTTCCATCAGTTTGCCATGTTAATATTGTTGTCCCTGCGTTAGACATGGCCTATCCTTCTCCAAGTTGTCTTTGTAGTCGGACAACTTTACATTTTCCTTCAGATTGCCATGTTAATTGTGTTGTCCCTACGTTAGACATGACCTATCCTTCTCCAAGTTGTCTTTGTAGTCGTCCAACTCTACATTTTCAATCAGTTTGCCATGTTAATTTTGTTGTCCCTACGTTAGACATGGTCTATCCTTCTCCAAGTTGTCTTTGTAGTCGGACAACTTTACATTTTCCTTCAGTTTGCCATGTTAATTTTTGTTGTCCCTACGTTAGACATGGCCTATCCTTCTCCAAGTTGTCTTTGTAGTCGTCCAACTTTACATTTTCCTTCAGATTGTTAATTTTGTTGTCCCTACGTTAGACATGGCCTATCCTTCTCCAAGTTGTCTTTGTAGTCGTCCAACTTTACATTTTCCTTCAGATTGTTAATTTTGTTGTCCCTACGTTAGAAATGGCCTATCCTTCTCCAAGCTGTCTTTGTAGTCGTCCAACTTTACATTTTCCTTCAATTTGCCATGTTAATTGTGTTGTCCCTACGTTAGACATGGCCTATCCTTCTCCAAGTTGTCTTTGTAGTCGTCCAACTTTACATTTTCCTTCAGTTTGCCATGTTAATTGTGTTGTCCCTACGTTAGACATGGCCTACCCTTCTCCAAGTTGTCTTTGTAGTCGGCCAACTCTACATTTTCCTTCAGTTTGCTATGTTAATGTTGTTGTCCCTACATTAGACATGGCCTATCCTTTTCCAAGTTGTCTTTGTTGTCGTCCAACTATACATTTTCCTTCAGATTGCCATGCTAATTTTGTTGTCCCTACGTTAGACATGGTCTATCCTTCTCCAAGTTGTCTTTGTAGTTGGACAACTTTACATTTTCCTTCAGATTGCCATGTTAATTGTGTTGTCCCTACGTTAGACATGGCCTATCCTTCTCCAAGTTGTCTTTGCAGTCGTCCAACTCTACATTTTCCTTCAGTTTGCCATGTTAATTGTGTTGTCCCTATATTAGACATGGCCTATCCTTCTCCAAGTTGCGTTTGTAGTCGTCCAACTTTACATTTTCCATCAGTTTGCCATGTTAATGTTGTTGTCCCTGCGTTAGACATGGCCTATCCTTCTCCAAGTTGTCTTTGTAGTCGCTCAACTTTACATTTTCCTTCAGATGTCAATTTTGTTGTCCCTACGCTAGACATGGCCTATCCTTCTCCAAGTTGTCTTTGTTGTCGTCCAACGTTACATTTTCCTTCAGTTTGCCATGTTAATGTTGTTGTCCCTACGTTAGACATGGCCCATCCTTCTCCAAGGTGTCTTTGTAGTCGTCCAACTTTCCATTTTCCTTCAGATGGTAAATTTTGTTGTCCCTACGTTAGACATGGCCTATCCTTCTCGAAGTTTTCTTTGTAGTCGCTCAACTTTACATTTTCCTTCAGATGTTAATTGTGTTGTTCCTAAGTTAGACATGGCCTATTCTTCTCCAAGTTGTCTTTGTAGTCATCCAACTCTACATTTTCCTTCAGTTTGCCATGTTAATTATGTTGTCCCTACGTTAGACATGGCCTATCCTTCTCCAAGTTGCGTTTGTAGTCGTCCAACTTTACATTTTCCATCAGTTTGCAATGTTAATGTTGTTGTCCCTGCGTTAGACATGGCCTATCCTTCTCCAAGTTGTCTTTGTAGTCGGACAACTTTACATTTTCCTTCAGATTGCCATGTTAATTGTGTTGTCCCTACGTTAGACATGACCTATCCTTCTCCAAGTTGTCTTTGTAGTCGTTCAACTCTACATTTTCAATCAGTTTGCCATGTTAATTTTGTTGTCCCTACGTTAGACATGGTCTATCCTTCTCCAAGTTGTCTTTGTAGTCGGACAACTTTACATTTTCCTTCAGTTTGCCATGCTAATTTTTGTTGTCCCTACGTTAGACATGGCCTATCCTTCTCCAAGTTGTCTTTGTAGTCGTCCAACTTTACATTTTCCTTCAGATTGTTAATTTTGTTGTCCCTACGTTAGACATGGCCTATCCTTCTCCAAGTTGTCTTTGTAGTCGTCCAACTTTACATTTTCCTTCAGATTGTTAATTTTGTTGTCCCTACGTTAGAAATGGCCTATCCTTCTCCAAGCTGTCTTTGTAGTCGTCCAACTTTACATTTTCCTTCAGTTTGCCATGTTAATTGTGTTGTCCCTACGTTAGACATGGCCTATCCTTCTCCAAGTTGTCTTTGTAGTCGTCCAACTTTACATTTTCCTTCAGTTTGCCATGTTAATTGTGTTGTCCCTACGTTAGACATGGCCTACCCTTCTCCAAGTTGTCTTTGTAGTCGGCCAACTCTACATTTTCCTTCAGTTTGCTATGTTAATGTTGTTGTCCCTACATTAGACATGGCCTATCCTTTTCCAAGTTGTCTTTGTTGTCGTCCAACTTTACATTTTCCTTCAGATTGCCATGCTAATTTTGTTGTCCCTACGTTAGACATGGTCTATCCTTCTCCAAGTTGTCTTTGTAGTTGGACAACTTTACATTTTCCTTCAGATTGCCATGTTAATTGTGTTGTCCCTACGTTAGACATGGCCTATCCTTCTCCAAGTTGTCTTTGCAGTCGTCCAACTCTACATTTTCCTTCAGTTTGCCATGTTAATTGTGTTGTCCCTATATTAGACATGGCCTATCCTTCTCCAAGTTGCGTTTGTAGTCGTCCAACTTTACATTTTCCATCAGTTTGCCATGTTAATGTTGTTGCCCCTGCGTTAGACATGGCCTATCCTTCTCCAAGTTGTCTTTGTAGTCGCTCAACTTTACATTTTCCTTCAGATGTCAATTGTGTTGTCACTACGTTAGACATGGCCTATCCTTCTCCAAGTTGTCTTTGTAGTCGTCCAACTTTACATTTTCCTTCAGTTTGCCATGTTAATTGTGTTGTCCCTACGTTAAACATGGCCTATCCTTCTCCAAGTTGTCTTTGTAGTCGTCCAACTTTACATTTTCCTTCAGTTTGCCATGTTAATGTTGTTGTCCCTACGTTAGACATGGCATATCCTTCTCGAAGTTGTCTTTGTAGTCGCCCAACTTTACATTTTCCTTCAGATTGTTAATTTTGTTGTCTCTACGTTAGACATGGCCTATCCTTCTCCAAGTTGTCTTTGTAGTCGTCCAACTCTACATTTTCTTTCAGATTGTTAATTTTGTTGTCCCTACGTTAGACATGGCCTATCCTTCTCCATGTTGTCTTTGTAGTCGTCCAACTTTACATTTTCTTTCAGATTGTTAATTTTGTTGTCCCTACGTTAGAAATGGCCTATCCTTCTCCAAGTTGTCTTTGTAGTCGTCCAACTTTACATTTTCCTTCAATTTGCCATGTTAATGTTGTTGTCCCTACGTTAGACATGGCATATCCTTCTCGAAGTTGTCTTTGTAGTCGCCCAACTTTACATTTTCCTTCAGATTGTTAATTTTGTTGTCTCTACGTTAGACATGGCCTATCCTTCTCCATGTTGTCTTTGTAGTCGGCCAACTCTACATTTTCCTTCAGTTTGCTATGTTAATGTTGTTGTCCCTACATTAGACATGGCCTATCCTTTTCCAAGTTGTCTTTGTTGTCGTCCAACTTTACATTTTCCTTCAGATTGCCATGCTAATTTTGTTGTCCCTACGTTAGACATGGTCTATCCTTCTCCAAGTTGTCTTTGTAGTTGGACAACTTTACATTTTCCTTCAGATTGCCATGTTAATTGTGTTGTCCCTACGTTAGACATGGCCTATCCTTCTCCAAGTTGTCTTTGCAGTCGTCCAACTCTACATTTTCCTTCAGTTTGCCATGTTAATTGTGTTGTCCCTATATTAGACATGGCCTATCCTTCTCCAAGTTGCGTTTGTAGTCGTCCAACTTTACATTTTCCATCAGTTTGCCATGTTAATGTTGTTGTCCCTGCGTTAGACATGGCCTATCCTTCTCCAAGTTGTCTTTGTAGTCGCTCAACTTTACATTTTCCTTCAGATGTCAATTGTGTTGTCACTACGTTAGACATGGCCTATCCTTCTCCAAGTTGTCTTTGTAGTCGTCCAACTTTACATTTTCCTTCAGTTTGCCATGTTAATTGTGTTGTCCCTACGTTAAACATGGCCTATCCTTCTCCAAGTTGTCTTTGTAGTCGTCCAACTTTACATTTTCCTTCAGTTTGCCATGTTAATGTTGTTGTCCCTACGTTAGACATGGCATATCCTTCTCGAAGTTGTCTTTGTAGTCGCCCAACTTTACATTTTCCTTCAGATTGTTAATTTTGTTGTCTCTACGTTAGACATGGCCTATCCTTCTCCAAGTTGTCTTTGTAGTCGTCCAACTCTACATTTTCTTTCAGATTGTTAATTTTGTTGTCCCTACGTTAGACATGGCCTATCCTTCTCCATGTTGTCTTTGTAGTCGTCCAACTTTACATTTTCTTTCAGATTGTTAATTTTGTTGTCCCTACGTTAGACATGGCCTATCCTTCTCCAAGTTGTCTTTGTAGTCGTCCAACTTTACATTTTCTTTCAGATTGTTAATTTTGTTGTCCCTACGTTAGACATGGCCTATCCTTCTCCATGTTGTCTTTGTAGTCGTCCAACTTTACATTTTCCTTCCGATTGTTAATTTTGTTGTCTCTACGTTAGACATGGCCTATCCTTTTCCAAGTTGTCTTTGTAGTCGTCCAACTTTACATTTTCCTTCCGATTGTTAATTTTGTTGTCTCTACGTTAGACATGGCCTATCCTTTTCCAAGTTGTCTTTGTAGTCGTCCAACATTACATTTTCGTCAGATTGCCATGTTAATTTTGTTGTCCCTACCCTAGACATGGCCTACCCTTCTCAAAGTTGTCTTTGTAGTCGGCCAACTCTACATTTTCCTTCAGGTTGCTATGTTAATGTTGTTGTCCCTACATTAGACATGGCCTATCCTTTTCCAAGTTGTCTTTGTAGTCGTCCAACTTTACATTTTCCTTCAGATGTCAATTGTGTTGTCCCTACGTTAGACATGGCCTATCCTTCTCCAAGCTGTCCTTGTAGTCGTCCAACTTTACATTTTCCTTCAGTTTGCCCTGTTAATTGTGTTGTCCCTACGTTAGACATGGCCTATCCTTCTCCAAGTTGTCTTTGTAGTTGTCCAACTTTACATTTTCCTTCAGATTGTTAATTTTATTGTCCCTACCCTAGACATGGCCTACCCTTCTCCAAGTTGTCTTTGTAGTCGGCCAACTCTACATTTTCCTTCAGTTTGCTATGTTAATGTTGTTGTCCCTATATTAGACATGTCCTATCCTTTTCCAAGTTGTCTTTGTTGTCGTCCAACTTTACATTTTCCTTCAGATTGCCATGCTAATTTTGTTGTCCCTACGTTAGACATGGCCTATCCTTCTCCAAGTTGTCTTTGTAGTCGTCCAACTTTACATTTTCCTTCAGTTTGCCATTTCAATTTTGTTGTCCCTACGTTAGACATGGCCTATCCTTCTCCAAGTTGTCTTTGTAGTCGTCCAACTTTACATTTTCCTTCAGTTTGCCATGTTAATTTTGTTGTTCCTACGTTAGACATGGCCTATCCTTCTCCAAGTTGTCTTTGTAGTCGTCCAACTTTACATTTTCCTTCAGTTTGCCATGTTAATTTTGTTGTTCCTACGTTAGACATGACCTATCCTTCTCCAAGTTGTCTTTGTAGTCGGCCAACTTTACATTTTCCTTCAGTTTACCATGTTAATTGTGTTGTCCCTACGTTAGACATGGCCTACCCTTCTCCAAGTTGTCTTTGTAGTCGGCCAACTCTACATTTTCCTTCAGTTTGCTATGTTAATGTTGTTGTCCCTACATTAGACATGGCCTATCCTTTTCCAAGTTGTCTTTGTTGTCGTCCAACTTTACATTTTCCTTCAGATTGCCATGCTAATTTTGTTGTCCCTACGTTAGACATGGTCTATCCTTCTCCAAGTTGTCTTTGTAGTTGGACAACTTTACATTTTCCTTCAGATTGCCATGTTAATTGTGTTGTCCTTACGTTAGACATGGCCTATCCTTCTCCAAGTTGTCTTTGTAGTCGTTCAACTTTACATTTTCCTTCAGTTTGCCATGTTAATTTTGTTGTCCCTACGTTAGACATGGCCTATCCTTCTCCAAGTTGTCTTTGTAGTCGTCCAACTTTACATTTTCCTTCAGATTGTTAATTTTGTTGTCCCTACGTTAGACATGGCCTATCCTTCTCCAAGTTGTCTTTGTAGACGTCCAACTTTACATTTTCCTTCAGATTGTTAATTTTGTTGTCCCTACGTTAGAAATGGCCTATCCTTCTCCAAGCTGTCTTTGTAGTCGTCCAACTTTACATTTTCCTTCAGTTTGCCATGTTAATTGTGTTGTCCCTACGTTAGACATGGCCTATCCTTCTCCAAGTTGTCTTTGTAGTCGTCCAACTTTACATTTTCCTTCAGTTTGCCATTTTAATTTTGTTGTCCCTACGTTAGACATGGCCTATCCTTCTCTAAGTTGTCTTTGTAGTCGTCCAACTTTACATTTTCCTTCAGTTTGCCATGTTAATTTTGTTGTTCCTACGTTAGACATGACCTATCCTTCTCCAAGTTGTCTTTGTAGTCGGCCAACTTTACATTTTCCTTCAGTTTGCCATGTTAATTGCGTTGTCCCTACGTTAGACATGGCCCAGCCTTCTCCAAGTTGTCTTTGTATTCGGCCAACTTTACATTTTCCTTCAGTTTGTCATGTTAATTTTGTTGTCCCTACGTTAGACATGGCCTATCCTTCTCCAAGTTGTCTTTGTAGTCGTCCAACTTTACATTTTCCTTCAGTTTGCCATGTTAATTTTGTTGTTCCTACGTTAGACATGACCTATCCTTCTCCAAGTTGTCTTTGCAGTCGGCCAACTTTACATTTTCCTTCATTTTGCCATGTTAATTGTGTTGTCCCTACGTTAGACATGGCCTATCCTTCTCCAAGTTGTCTTTGTAGTCGTCCAAATTTACATTTTCCTTCAGATTGTTAATTTTGTTGTCTCTACGTTAGACATGGCCTATCCATCTCCAAGTTGTCTTTGTAGTCGTCCAACTTTACATTTTCCTTCAGATTGTTAATTTTGTTGTCCCTACCCTAGACATGGCCTACCCTTCTCCAAGTTGTCTTTGTAGTCGGCCAACTCTACATTTTCCTTCAGTTTGCTATGTTAATGTTGTTGTCCCTACATTAGACATGGCCTATCCTTTTCCAAGTTGTCTTTGTTGTCGTCCAACTTTACATTTTCCTTCAGATTGCCATGCTAATTTTGTTGTCCCTACGTTAGACATGGTCTATCCTTCTCCAAGTTGTCTGTGTAGTCGGACAACTTTACATTTTCCTTCAGATTGCCATGTTAATTGTGTTGTCCCTACGTTAGACATGGCCCAGCCTTCTCCAAGTTGTCTTTGTAGTCGTCCAACTCTACATTTTCAATCAGTTTGCCATGTTAATTTTTGTTGTCCCTACGTTAGACATGGCCTATCCTTCTCCAAGTTGTCTTTGTAGTCGTTCAACTTTACATTTTCCTTCAGTTTGCCATGTTAATTTTGTTGTCCCTACGTTAGACATGGCCTATCCTTCTCCAAGTTGTCTTTGTAGTCGTCCAACTTTACATTTTCCTTCAGATTGTTAATTTTGTTGTCCCTACGTTAGAAATGGCCTATCCTTCTCCAAGTTGTCTTTGTAGTCGTCCAACTCTACATTTTCTTTCAGATTGTTAATTTTGTTGTCCCTACGTTAGACATGGCCTATCCTTCTCCATGTTGTCTTTGTAGTCGTCCAACTTTACATTTTCTTTCAGATTGTTAATTTTGTTGTCCCTACGTTAGACATGGCCTATCCTTCTCCAAGTTGTCTTTGTAGTCGTCCAACTTTACATTTTCTTTCAGATTGTTAATTTTGTTGTCCCTACGTTAGACATGGCCTATCCTTCTCCATGTTGTCTTTGTAGTCGTCCAACTTTACATTTTCCTTCCGATTGTTAATTTTGTTGTCTCTACGTTAGACATGGCCTATCCTTTTCCAAGTTGTCTTTGTAGTCGTCCAACTTTACATTTTCCTTCCGATTGTTAATTTTGTTGTCTCTACGTTAGACATGGCCTATCCTTTTCCAAGTTGTCTTTGTAGTCGTCCAACATTACATTTTCGTCAGATTGCCATGTTAATTTTGTTGTCCCTACCCTAGACATGGCCTACCCTTCTCAAAGTTGTCTTTGTAGTCGGCCAACTCTACATTTTCCTTCAGGTTGCTATGTTAATGTTGTTGTCCCTACATTAGACATGGCCTATCCTTTTCCAAGTTGTCTTTGTAGTCGTCCAACTTTACATTTTCCTTCAGATGTCAATTGTGTTGTCCCTACGTTAGACATGGCCTATCCTTCTCCAAGCTGTCCTTGTAGTCGTCCAACTTTACATTTTCCTTCAGTTTGCCCTGTTAATTGTGTTGTCCCTACGTTAGACATGGCCTATCCTTCTCCAAGTTGTCTTTGTAGTTGTCCAACTTTACATTTTCTTTCAGATTGTTAATTTTGTTGTCACTACGTTAGACATGGCCTATCCTTCTCCATGTTGTCTTTGTAGTCGTCCAACTTTACATTTTCCTTCAGATTGTTAATTTTATTGTCCCTACCCTAGACATGGCCTACCCTTCTCCAAGTTGTCTTTGTAGTCGGCCAACTCTACATTTTCCTTCAGTTTGCTATGTTAATGTTGTTGTCCCTATATTAGACATGTCCTATCCTTTTCCAAGTTGTCTTTGTTGTCGTCCAACTTTACATTTTCCTTCAGATTGCCATGCTAATTTTGTTGTCCCTACGTTAGACATGGTCTATCCTTCTCCAAGTTGTCTTTGTAGTCGGACAACTTTACATTTTCCTTCAGATTGCAATGTTAATTGTGTTGTCCCTACGTTAGACATGACCTATCCTTCTCCAAGTTGTCTTTGTAGTCGTCCAACTCTACATTTTCAATCAGTTTGCCATGTTAATTTTGTTGTCCCTACGTTAGACATGGTCTATCCTTCTCCAAGTTGTCTTTGTAGTCGGACAACTTTACATTTTCCTTCAGTTTGCCATGTTAATTTTTGTTGTCCCTACGTTAGACATGGCCTATCCTTCTCCAAGTTGTCTTTGTAGTCGTCCAACTTTACATTTTCCTTCAGATTGTTAAATTTGTTGTCCCTACGTTAGAAATGGCCTATCCTTCTCCAAGCTATCTTTGTAGTCGTCCAACTTTACATTTTCCTTCAGTTTGCCATGTTAATTGTGTTGTCCCTACGTTAGACATGGCCTATCCTTCTCCAAGTTGTCTTTGTAGTCGTCCAACTTTACATTTTCCTTCAGTTTGCCATTTCAATTTTGTTGTCCCTACGTTAGACATGGCCTATCCTTCTCCAAGTTGTCTTTGTAGTCGTCCAACTTTACATTTTCCTTCAGTTTGCCATGTTAATTTTGTTGTTCCTACGTTAGACATGGCCTATCCTTCTCCAAGTTGTCTTTGTAGTCGTCCAACTTTACATTTTCCTTCAGTTTGCCATGTTAATTTTGTTGTTCCTACGTTAGACATGACCTATCCTTCTCCAAGTTGTCTTTGTAGTCGGCCAACTTTACATTTTCCTTCAGTTTACCATGTTAATTGTGTTGTCCCTACGTTAGACATGGCCTACCCTTCTCCAAGTTGTCTTTGTAGTCGGCCAACTCTACATTTTCCTTCAGTTTGCTATGTTAATGTTGTTGTCCCTACATTAGACATGGCCTATCCTTTTCCAAGTTGTCTTTGTTGTCGTCCAACTTTACATTTTCCTTCAGATTGCCATGCTAATTTTGTTGTCCCTACGTTAGACATGGTCTATCCTTCTCCAAGTTGTCTTTGTAGTTGGACAACTTTACATTTTCCTTCAGATTGCCATGTTAATTGTGTTGTCCTTACGTTAGACATGGCCTATCCTTCTCCAAGTTGTCTTTGTAGTCGTTCAACTTTACATTTTCCTTCAGTTTGCCATGTTAATTTTGTTGTCCCTACGTTAGACATGGCCTATCCTTCTCCAAGTTGTCTTTGTAGTCGTCCAACTTTACATTTTCCTTCAGATTGTTAATTTTGTTGTCCCTACGTTAGACATGGCCTATCCTTCTCCAAGTTGTCTTTGTAGTCGCTCAACTTTACATTTTCCTTCAGATGTCAATTGTGTTGTCACTACGTTAGACATGGCCTATCCTTCTCCAAGTTGTCTTTGTAGTCGTCCAACTTTACATTTTCCTTCAGTTTGCCATGTTAATTGTGTTGTCCCTACGTTAAACATGGCCTATCCTTCTCCAAGTTGTCTTTGTAGTCGTCCAACTTTACATTTTCCTTCAGTTTGCCATGTTAATGTTGTTGTCCCTACGTTAGACATGGCATATCCTTCTCGAAGTTGTCTTTGTAGTCGCCCAACTTTACATTTTCCTTCAGATTGTTAATTTTGTTGTCTCTACGTTAGACATGGCCTATCCTTCTCCAAGTTGTCTTTGTAGTCGTCCAACTCTACATTTTCTTTCAGATTGTTAATTTTGTTGTCCCTACGTTAGACATGGCCTATCCTTCTCCATGTTGTCTTTGT
This sequence comes from Bathymodiolus brooksi, assembly GCA_963680875.1. Lineage (NCBI taxonomy): Eukaryota > Metazoa > Mollusca > Bivalvia > Mytilida > Modiolidae > Bathymodiolus > Bathymodiolus brooksi. The sequence continues at coordinate 93,652,047 of OY804586.1, forward strand.
AGTCGTCCAACTTTACATTTTCTTTCAGATTGTTAATTTTGTTGTCCCTACGTTAGACATGGCCTATCCTTCTCCAAGTTGTCTTTGTAGTCGTCCAACTTTACATTTTCTTTCAGATTGTTAATTTTGTTGTCCCTACGTTAGACATGGCCTATCCTTCTCCATGTTGTCTTTGTAGTCGTCCAACTTTACATTTTCCTTCCGATTGTTAATTTTGTTGTCTCTACGTTAGACATGGCCTATCCTTTTCCAAGTTGTCTTTGTAGTCGTCCAACTTTACATTTTCCTTCCGATTGTTAATTTTGTTGTCTCTACGTTAGACATGGCCTATCCTTTTCCAAGTTGTCTTTGTAGTCGTCCAACATTACATTTTCGTCAGATTGCCATGTTAATTTTGTTGTCCCTACCCTAGACATGGCCTACCCTTCTCAAAGTTGTCTTTGTAGTCGGCCAACTCTACATTTTCCTTCAGGTTGCTATGTTAATGTTGTTGTCCCTACATTAGACATGGCCTATCCTTTTCCAAGTTGTCTTTGTAGTCGTCCAACTTTACATTTTCCTTCAGATGTCAATTGTGTTGTCCCTACGTTAGACATGGCCTATCCTTCTCCAAGCTGTCCTTGTAGTCGTCCAACTTTACATTTTCCTTCAGTTTGCCCTGTTAATTGTGTTGTCCCTACGTTAGACATGGCCTATCCTTCTCCAAGTTGTCTTTGTAGTTGTCCAACTTTACATTTTCTTTCAGATTGTTAATTTTGTTGTCACTACGTTAGACATGGCCTATCCTTCTCCATGTTGTCTTTGTAGTCGTCCAACTTTACATTTTCCTTCAGATTGTTAATTTTATTGTCCCTACCCTAGACATGGCCTACCCTTCTCCAAGTTGTCTTTGTAGTCGGCCAACTCTACATTTTCCTTCAGTTTGCTATGTTAATGTTGTTGTCCCTATATTAGACATGTCCTATCCTTTTCCAAGTTGTCTTTGTTGTCGTCCAACTTTACATTTTCCTTCAGATTGCCATGCTAATTTTGTTGTCCCTACGTTAGACATGGTCTATCCTTCTCCAAGTTGTCTTTGTAGTCGGACAACTTTACATTTTCCTTCAGATTGCAATGTTAATTGTGTTGTCCCTACGTTAGACATGACCTATCCTTCTCCAAGTTGTCTTTGTAGTCGTCCAACTCTACATTTTCAATCAGTTTGCCATGTTAATTTTGTTGTCCCTACGTTAGACATGGTCTATCCTTCTCCAAGTTGTCTTTGTAGTCGGACAACTTTACATTTTCCTTCAGTTTGCCATGTTAATTTTTGTTGTCCCTACGTTAGACATGGCCTATCCTTCTCCAAGTTGTCTTTGTAGTCGTCCAACTTTACATTTTCCTTCAGATTGTTAAATTTGTTGTCCCTACGTTAGAAATGGCCTATCCTTCTCCAAGCTATCTTTGTAGTCGTCCAACTTTACATTTTCCTTCAGTTTGCCATGTTAATTGTGTTGTCCCTACGTTAGACATGGCCTATCCTTCTCCAAGTTGTCTTTGTAGTCGTCCAACTTTACATTTTCCTTCAGTTTGCCATGTTAATTTTGTTGTTCCTACGTTAGATATGGCCTATCCTTCTCCAAGTTGTCTTTGTAGTCGTCCAACTTTACATTTTCCTTCAGTTTGCCATGTTAATTTTGTTGTTCCTACGTTAGACATGACCTATCCTTCTCCAAGTTGTCTTTGTAGTCGGCCAACTTTACATTTTCCTTCAGTTTACCATGTTAATTGTGTTGTCCCTACGTTAGACATGGCCTACCCTTCTCCAAGTTGTCTTTGTAGTCGGCCAACTCTACATTTTCCTTCAGTTTGCTATGTTAATGTTGTTGTCCCTACATTAGACATGGCCTATCCTTTTCCAAGTTGTCTTTGTTGTCGTCCAACTTTACATTTTCCTTCAGATTGCCATGCTAATTTTGTTGTCCCTACGTTAGACATGGTCTATCCTTCTCCAAGTTGTCTTTGTAGTTGGACAACTTTACATTTTCCTTCAGATTGCCATGTTAATTGTGTTGTCCTTACGTTAGACATGGCCTATCCTTCTCCAAGTTGTCTTTGTAGTCGTTCAACTTTACATTTTCCTTCAGTTTGCCATGTTAATTTTGTTGTCCCTACGTTAGACATGGCCTATCCTTCTCCAAGTTGTCTTTGTAGTCGTCCAACTTTACATTTTCCTTCAGATTGTTAATTTTGTTGTCCCTACGTTAGACATGGCCTATCCTTCTCCAAGTTGTCTTTGTAGTCGTCCAACTTTACATTTTCCTTCAGATTGTTAATTTTGTTGTCCCTACGTTAGAAATGGCCTATCCTTCTCCAAGCTGTCTTTGTAGTCGTCCAACTTTACATTTTCCTTCAGTTTGCCATGTTAATTGTGTTGTCCCTACGTTAGACATGGCCTATCCTTCTCCAAGTTGTCTTTGTAGTCGTCCAACTTTACATTTTCCTTCAGTTTGCCATTTTAATTTTGTTGTCCCTACGTTAGACATGGCCTATCCTTCTCTAAGTTGTCTTTGTAGTCGTCCAACTTTACATTTTCCTTCAGTTTGCCATGTTAATTTTGTTGTTCCTACGTTAGACATGACCTATCCTTCTCCAAGTTGTCTTTGTAGTCGGCCAACTTTACATTTTCCTTCAGTTTGCCATGTTAATTGCGTTGTCCCTACGTTAGACATGGCCCAGCCTTCTCCAAGTTGTCTTTGTATTCGGCCAACTTTACATTTTCCTTCAGTTTGTCATGTTAATTTTGTTGTCCCTACGTTAGACATGGCCTATCCTTCTCCAAGTTGTCTTTGTAGTCGTCCAACTTTACATTTTCCTTCAGTTTGCCATGTTAATTTTGTTGTTCCTACGTTAGACATGACCTATCCTTCTCCAAGTTGTCTTTGTAGTCGGCCAACTTTACATTTTCCTTCAGTTTGCCATGTTAATTGTGTTGTCCCTACGTTAGACATGGCCTATCCTTCTCCAAGTTGTCTTTGTAGTCGTCCAAATTTACATTTTCCTTCAGATTGTTAATTTTGTTGTCTCTACGTTAGACATGGCCTATCCATCTCCAAGTTGTCTTTGTAGTCGTCCAACTTTACATTTTCCTTCAGATTGTTAATTTTGTTGTCCCTACCCTAGACATGGCCTACCCTTCTCCAAGTTGTCTTTGTAGTCGGCCAACTCTACATTTTCCTTCAGTTTGCTATGTTAATGTTGTTGTCCCTACATTAGACATGGCCTATCCTTTTCCAAGTTGTCTTTGTTGTCGTCCAACTTTACATTTTCCTTCAGATTGCCATGCTAATTTTGTTGTCCCTACGTTAGACATGGTCTATCCTTCTCCAAGTTGTCTGTGTAGTCGGACAACTTTACATTTTCCTTCAGATTGCCATGTTAATTGTGTTGTCCCTACGTTAGACATGGCCCAGCCTTCTCCAAGTTGTCTTTGTAGTCGTCCAACTCTACATTTTCAATCAGTTTGCCATGTTAATTTTTGTTGTCCCTACGTTAGACATGGCCTATCCTTCTCCAAGTTGTCTTTGTAGTCGTTCAACTTTACATTTTCCTTCAGTTTGCCATGTTAATTTTGTTGTCCCTACGTTAGACATGGCCTATCCTTCTCCAAGTTGTCTTTGTAGTCGTCCAACTTTACATTTTCCTTCAGATTGTTAATTTTGTTGTCCCTACGTTAGAAATGGCCTATCCTTCTCCAAGCTGTCTTTGTAGTCGTCCAACTTTACATTTTCCTTCAGAATGCCATGTTAATTGTGTTGTCCCTACGTTAGACATGGCCTATCCTTCTCCAAGTTGTCTTTGTAGTCGTCCAACTTTACATTTTCCTTCAGATTGTTAATTTTGTTGTCCCTACGTTAGAAATGGCCTATCCTTCTCCAAGCTGTCTTTGTAGTCGTCCAACTTTACATTTTCCTTCAGTTTGCCATGTTAATTGTGTTGTCCCTACGTTAAACATGGCCTATCCTTCTCCATGTTGTCTTTGTAGTCGTCCAACTTTACATTTTCCTTCAGTTTGCCATGTTAATTGTGTTGTCCCTACGTTAGACATGGCCTATCCTTCTCCAAGTTGTCTTTGAAGTCGTCCAACTTTATATTTTCCTTCAGATTGTTAATTTTGTTGTCCCTACGTTAAACATGACCTATCCTTCTCCATGTTGTCTTTGTAGTCGTCCAACTTTACATTTACCTTCAGTTTGCCATGTTAATTGTGTTGTCCCTACGTTAGAAATGGCCTATCCTTCTCCAAGTTGTCTTTGTAGTCGTCCAACTTTACATTTTCCTTCAGTTTGCCATGTTAATTGTGTTGTCCCTACGTTAGACATGGCCTATCCTTCTCCATGTTGTCTTTGTAGTCGTCCAACTTTACATTTTCCTTCAGTTTGCCATTTTAATTTTGTTGTCCCTACGTTAGACATGGCCTTTCCTTCTCCAAGTTGTCTTTGTAGTCGTCCAACTTTACATTTTCCTTCAGTTTGCCATGTTAATTTTGTTGTTCCTACGTTAGACATGACCTATCCTTCTCCAAGTTGTCTTTGTAGTCGGCCAACTTTACATTTTCCTTCAGTTTGCCATGTTAATTGTGTTGTCCCTACGTTAGACATGGCCCAGCCTTCTCCAAGTTGTCTTTGTATTCGGCCAACTTTACATTTTCCTTCAGTTTGCCATGTTAATTTTGTTGTCCCTACGTTAGACATGGCCTATCCTTCTCCAAGTTGTCTTTGTAGTCGTCCAACTTTACGTTTTCCTTCAGTTTGCCATGTTAATTGTCTTGTCCCTACGTTAGACATGGCCTATCCTTCTCCATGTTGTCTTTGTAGTCGTCCAACTTTACCTTTTCCTTCAGTTTGCCATTTTAATGTTGTTGTCCCTACGTTAGACATGGCCTATCCTTCTCCAAGTTGTCTTTGTAGTCGTCCAACTTTACGTTTTCCTTCAGTTTGCCATTTTAATGTTGTTGTCCCTACGTTAGACATGGCCTATCCTTCTCCAAGTTGTCTTTGTAGTCGTCCAACTTTACATTTTCCTTCAGTTTGCCATGTTAATGTTGTTGTCCCTACGTTAGACATGGCCTATCCTTCTCCAAGTTGTCTTTGTAGTCGTCCAACTTTACATTTTCCTTCAGATTGTTAATTTTGTTGTCTCTACGTTAGACATGGCCTATCCTTCTCCAAGCTGTCTGTAGTCGTCCAACTTTACGTTTTCCTTCAGTTTGCCATGTTAATTTTGTTGTCCCTACGTTAGACATGGCCTATCCTTCTCCAAGTTGTCTGTGTAGTCGTCCAACTTTACATTTTTCTTCAGTTTGCCATGTTAATTGTGTTGTCCCTACGCTAGACATGGCCTATCCTTCTCCAAGTTGTCTGTGTAGTCGTCCAACTTTACATTTTCCTTCAGTTTGCCATGTTAATTGTGTTGTCCCTACGTTAGACATGGCCTATCCTTCTCCAAGTTGTCTTTGAAGTCGTCCAACTTTACATTTTCCTTCAGTTTGCCATGTTAATTGTGTTGTCCCTACGTTAGACATGGCCTATCCTTCTCCAAGTTGTCTTTGTAGTCGTCCAACTTTACATTTTCCTTCAGTTTGCCATGTTAATTTTGTTGTCCCTATGTTAGACATGGCCTATCCTTCTCCAAGTTGTCTGTGTAGTCGTCCAACTTTACATTATCCTACAGTTTGCCATGTTAATTGTGTTGTCCCTACGTTAGACATGGCCTATCCTTCTCCAAGTTGTCTTTGTAGTCGTCCAACTTTACATTATCCTACAGTTTGCCATGTTAATTGTGTTGTCCCTACGTTAGACATGGCTTATCCTTCTCCATGTTGTCTTTGTAGTCGTCCATCTTTACATTATCCTACAGTTTGCCATGTTAATTGTGTTGTCCCTACGTTAGACATGGCCTATCCTTCTCTAAGTTTTCTGTGTAGTCGTCCAACTTTACATTATCCTACAGTTTGCCATGTTAATTGTGTTGTCCCTACGTTAGACATGGCTTATCCTTCTCCATGTTGTCTTTGTAGTCGTCCAACTTTACATTATCCTACAGTTTGCCATGTTAATTGTGTTGTCCCTACGTTAGACATGGCTTATCCTTCTCCATGTTGTCTTTGTAGTCGTCCAACTTTACATTATCCTACAGTTTGCCATGTTAATTGTGTTGTCCCTACGTTAGACATGGCCTATCCTTCTCCAAGTTGTCTTTGTAGTCGTCCAACTTTACATTATCCTACAGTTTGCCATGTTAATTGTGTTGTCCCTACGTTAGACATGGCTTATCCTTCTCCATGTTGTCTTTGTAGTCGTCCAACTTTACATTTTCCTTCAGATGTTAATTGTGTTGTCCCTACGTTAGACATGGCCTATCCTTCTCCAAGTTGTCTTTGAAGTCGTCCAACTTTATATTTTCCTTCAGATTGTTAATTTTGTTGTCCCTACGTTAAACATGGCCTATCCTTCTCCAAGTTGTCTTTGTAGTCGTCCAACTTTACATTTTCCTTCAGTTTGCCATGTTAATGTTGTTGCCCCTACGTTAGACATGGCCTATCCTTCTCCAAGTTGTCTTTGTAGTCGTCCAACTTTACATTTTCCTTCAGTTTGCCATGTTAATGTTGTTGTCCCTACGTTAGACATGGCCTATCCTTCTCCAAGTTGTCTTTGTAGTCGGCCAACTTTACATTTTCCTTCAGTTTGCCATGTTAATTGTGTTGTCCCTACGTTAGACATGGCCCAGCCTTCTCCAAGTTGTCTTTGTATTCGGCCAACTTTACATTTTCCTTCAGTTTGCCATGTTAATTTTGTTGTCCCTACGTTAGACATGGCCTATCCTTCTCCAAGTTGTCTTTGTAGTCGTCCAACTTTACCTTTTCCTTCAGTTTGCCATGTTAATTGTGTTGTCCCTACGTTAGACATGGCCCAGCCTTCTCCAAGTTGTCTTTGAAGTCGTCCAACTTTATATTTTCCTTCAGATTGTTAATTTTGTTGTCCCTACGTTAAACATGGCCTATCCTTCTCCATGTTGTCTTTGTAGTCGTCCAACTTTACATTTTCCTTCAGTTTGCCATTTTAATTTTGTTGTCCCTACGTTAGACATGGCCTATCCTTCTCCAAGTTGTCTTTGTAGTCGTCCAACTTTACATTTTCCTTCAGTTTGCCATGTTAATTTTGTTGTTCCTACGTTAGACATGACCTATCCTTCTCCAAGTTGTCTTTGTAGTCGGCCAACTTTACATTTTCCTTCAGTTTGCCATGTTAATTGTGTTGTCCCTACGTTAGACATGGCCCAGCCTTCTCCAAGTTGTCTTTGTATTCGGCCAACTTTACATTTTCCTTCAGATTGTTAATTTTGTTGTCCCTACGTTAAACATGGCCTATCCTTCTCCATGTTGTCTTTGTAGTCGTCCAACTTTACATTTTCCTTCAGTTTGCCATTTTAATTTTGTTGTCCCTACGTTAGACATGGCCTATCCTTCTCCAAGTTGTCTTTGTAGTCGTCCAACTTTACATTTTCCTTCAGTTTGCCATGTTAATTTTGTTGTTCCTACGTTAGACATGACCTATCCTTCTCCAAGTTGTCTTTGTAGTCGGCCAACTTTACATTTTCCTTCAGTTTGCCATGTTAATTGTGTTGTCCCTACGTTAGACATGGCCCAGCCTTCTCCAAGTTGTCTTTGTATTCGGCCAACTTTACATTTTCCTTCAGTTTGCCATGTTAAATTTGTTGTCCCTACGTTAGACATGGCCTATCCTTCTCCAAGTTGTCTTTGTAGTCGTCCACCTTTACGTTTTCCTTCGGTTTGCCATGTTAATTGTGTTGTCCCTACGTTAGACATCGCCTATCCTTCTCCAAGTTGTCTTTGTAGTCGTTCAACTTTACATTATGGCTCGGATGCACTGCCTCTATTTGTCTTTGCCCTTGCCCAGCTGTTCATCCCTACTCTAGCTCTTTCTGACTCGACCGTCCTTCTCCAAGTTGTCTTTGTAGTCGTCCAACTTTACCTTTTCCTTCAGTTTGCCATGTTAATTGTGTTGTCCCTACGTTAGACATGGCCTATCCTTCTCCAAGTTGTCTTTGTAGTCGTCCAACTTTACATTTTCCTTCAGATGTTAATTTTGTTGTCCCTACGTTAGACATGGCCTATCCATCTCCATTTTTTGTATATTAATTTTTTCATCGGTACTGTGGGAAAATTATACGTAAGTAAATGCTTTCTTGTTTGGTATTCTATGCTAAATTGTATAGGATATTCAATATATTCGACTCTAAAAATTAGATTGCTTAGAAACGAACGGAATGAATATAATTACAACATGGGTAAAATAGAGAGATCGATTTGTTCTGATTGATTAATGCTAAAAGTAAACTCGAAAAAAATTTGTTATATCGCATCGGGAAACGTGCAAATTACAATGGACTGTAGTCGTCTTCTACCCAAAAAAAAAAGGCCAGTATTTTGTCGATTGATCGAAAAATTTGAAATAAATTTAATGAAAAATAACATATTTTTCCAGGAAACGATAAACTTCATAAGATGACAGAACATAATTCATATCTTCTTCGCATAGAGTTGGAAGACTTCGATAACAGAACCAGATATGCCGAGTACCAGTCCTTCACAATAGGAAATGCTGAATCTAAATATAGACTTCAATTTAATGGTTACTCTGGAAACGCAGGTTTGTTTACAAACATAAATGGACGATTATGAAAATTAATTTAAACAGTGATGATAAAAAATCGTTTAAATATCAACAAAACGAACAGTCATCTCTCATCTCAAATCATTGAACAAAAATCAACGATTATTTATGATAAAAACTTTAAACAGTGATTGTCAAAAATTCCACCGATTGAACAAAAATGAGCAATCACTTTTCACTTCAAATCATTGAACATAAAAAAGATAACGACATATATACGACGTTGCAAATCCAGGTCCTGGCTTGGGACAATCATAGAAAAGTGGTGGGGTCAAACCGGTTAATGGGATCCTCCTCTTGATAACTGAATATTCTCTACAATTGATTGGTGGTTTGGATATGGCTTAGGATGTTTAGATATAAAACCTCGCTCAATTTTTATTTTATTTTAGGCTCTTGGTCAAAACGGACAATTCAAGTTAATCACGATGCAATTCCGTATATATGTGACCTTTATATAATGGACAATCCTAAACGCAACATTTATGATGCAGAGTAATGACGTACCTGCCCATAAGCTTGGTTAGTTTTACGGTGCTTAACGCCACTTTCAACAATATTTCAGTTATATCGTGGCAGTCAGTTTTATTGGTGGAGGAAACCGGAGTACCCGGAGAAATCTACTGACCTGTCACAAGTCACTGATAAACTTCATCACATTATGTTGTATCGAGTACACCTCGCTGGGGTAGGATTCGACTTCACAACGTAAGTGGTGATAGGCACTGATTACATAGGTAGTGTAAATCCAAGTACCATACGATCACGGACACGACGCCCCCTGCCCATCAGGGAAAAATGCTAGTATGACACGAAGAATTGAACGGAAATGCCCGAACTATCAAGCCCTAGGAGTTTACATATATATATATGCGGAAAATGGGTCTAGGACAATAGCCCCCCGGACAATTGGGGGGGGGGGGGCAATTGTCCGGGGGGCTATTGTCCTGCTCCCGCGGAAAATATAGACGCTTATCGAAAACAAATATTTCAGAAGTGTCATGTTTCACCTTAAATACACAAATCTATTAGATTGATTGATTCATTGGCTTGGCGGTTTGACGCCAACTTTAGCAGTATTTCAGCTATATCGTAGCGTAAGCACATTTTATATTAACTTAAGACCCTTAGAAATAAAACATACTTGTCAATAAAACAAACGGGTTATATGTAAACATTAAAAGGATAAAACAATATATTCCGAACGTAATTTTATTTCTGTTTATTTATTTTAATTTTTTTTAATTTTTTTTATTTTTTTATTATCTGTATTTATCAAAAAATGTAAAAAAAAATATAAATGAAATAGAAATTAAAAAATCGGAAATGAATTTAACGATCTGTACCAAGCCAGGAAAAAACACGGTCGGTCATGTATGTGTGTGTTTGTGGTATCCCATTTGCATCTGTTGCTACGAATATTGGATTAGATTTTAGAATTGTTTCGCATTGTCGTAGTGTCTTTTCATTATATTACTACTGTTTTTTAATGTTTTACCATTGACCAGCAAGCTTTTTGGAAAGCTTATACGTAGTACAGATACAAAGTCTTATGCGAATTCCTGAGAATTCTAGAGAGAAAGTCTGTTAGTGGACAATAGTGAGTTTTGCACACTACAGACCTCTTTTTTATTTAAAAAATAAAGAGTAAGCGCACTGTAGCCGTTACAAAAGACTAAATATTTCATAAATGCCCAACTTTACCACTGGCAGTCAAAAGTCGTTGACACGACTGACCCATCCCTCCCCCAATTATATCTAGTTCTTTTTTGTTCAACTTGTTATTGTCCAGAATGTAGCAGAAATACTGCTTGCTGGACGTTAATGAATGATCAATCAATCAATCGTGTTCTCTTGTCACAATCAAATCAATCCTCCATAAGTCCAACCCACTAACACATTTTAGCTAACTTTTGTCTTCGTCATGAATATTATATATCTCAAATACCTCCTAATTGACGTTAAAGAACAATAAATCAATCAATATCTTGTTTTTCAATATATAGGAGACAGTCTAAATCGACAAAATGGCATGAAGTTCTCCACGAAAGACCAGAATAATGACATGTGGAATCGTGGTTGTGCTACGAGCTTCAAAGGCGCCTGGTGGTATAAGGCATGTCATGATTCAAATTTAAATGGAATGTATCTAGGTGGTAATCATACAACTTTTGCTGATGGAATAGAATGGCGAGCATGGACAGGCTATTATTATTCACTTAAATCAACGAAAATGATGATTCGAAGACAATAACGGAACATTTTTCTAAACGTCACAGTAAAAGGATTTCAAAATTAAACAATGAAGTGTGAGATGTTCTGGATATCACAGGAAATGGGTTTCAAAATTGAACACTGAAAGTGGGACTACGCTAATCTTGCACATATGTTTCTGTTAGCATAGATAGACTAGTAGAAAATGTACGAGCAAATTATTACTTTTCCTGGATTACACAACATTATGTTTATATAAAATAGAAATTTGTAGTTCATATATCATCTTCCACAGACAAAGGCCCGGTGTCAACACAGTGCCACTTTCAACAATATTTCAGTTATATTGTGACGGTCAGTTTTACTGGTGGAGGAAACCTGAGTACCCGGACAAAACCACCGACCTGTCGCAGGCCACTGACACTCTTTATCACATAATGTTGCATCGAGTACTTTTGTGGTGATAGCCACTGATTGCATACATGTACGTAGTTATATGATCACAACCACGACGACCTCCATATTGCAAGTAAAACAAGATGTTGCACGCTACGTCGTGCTAAGAATACCCCCACTCGTTCATTTGTAAGTTGCACGGTAAACAGGAAGTAGATGTGCGGTAAACCTGGAAAGGGGAGACACAGTACACGTCACCATGCCAAAGCCATATATCAAATATAAAATCATTTCTTCCAGTAGAAGCTGAGATATATGTTACGAAAGTGTGAACGGACGGACAAACGGACGGACGGACGGACGGACAAGGTGATTGCAATATACTCCCCTCTCTACGAGTGGGGGTATAACAAACCTGAATGTTATGTCCAATTTCTGTCGACACCCTCGTAGATACCCAGGCGACCGTTTCACTAAAAGTCGGAAGTCGTAAACGCAGATGTAAGTGCACTCTCAAGTGCGGCGATCGTAAATCGTAATCTTACGTGCACGTAACAAAGATGGCCGCGTTGTTTGTAGCCCCATTTCAGGAAGAGAGACACGTGAAGATACGTTGGATTTTTCTCTTTAATTTAATTGCACTGCGCAACAAATAAATTCAACCTGTATCAAATCATTATTTGAACCTACTTTGTCAATTCATTTACAGATCAAAACACTACTTTGAGAATTATTAAAAGTATCTCGTTAAATTATTGAATGCGAAATTGAGGATCAATTAGAACTCCCTTAAGATATTTCAACCTCTCTATAATCAAGACACTACTTTGAGAATTCAACCTCTCTATAATTACAGATCAAGACACTACTTTGAGAATTCAACCTCTCTATAATTACAGATCAAGACACTACTTTGAGAATTCAACCTCTCTATAATTACAGATCAAGACACTACTTTGAGAATTCAACCTCTCTATAATTCATTGGAAGGGAAGTTTTGCTATCTACGATTTTTAATGCGAACATCAATTGAAACGAGCAATAAATGTATTTCAAAATTAGAGCGATATAAAATACCGTTATGTAGAATTTGCTTTATGTGAACTTTAATCTAAAGTCGGAAGTCGTAACTCTTACGATTAGGAATAGTTTAATGAAGCGCATGAAAACGTAAATGTAACCTTAGACTGGCGATATAAGATCAGTTTAGTGAAACAATCGTCTGGTGTATAGAAACATGACCTAGTTCCTCCGCTACGGGGTACAATGCTTTAAAGGGACATCTGATGGTTGTGTGGGACAAATTTAAATACTGTACGTTATTCGCCCTTAAGAAGGGACGTGAATTAGTGTCTCGCCTTTTAAGAATAGACAGCTTGCAGAAGCTCCTAACTGATGAACAGCAAGTTTACACAGTGATGGGCAACAATTCTACCAATACCGGTATCAACAAAACTAACAATTACCTCTCGCCGTAGATCATTGAACACAAACCAAATATAGACCATCACTATGGTTATGGCATTGAAAATCCAGGTCATTGCTTCACAAACATGTGGCTGGGTTAAATTGGTTACTGTGATCTGAACCTCACTCTGATAATTTGATCTCCAGATTATATCATGAAGGTCAAGATCATGACAGCAGCTGGCATATGTTTGGCTCTCATAATTTATGTTTATTTTGACAGTTGCATCAGTACGTTATTGTTGCAATCCGGCCATATGTTAAGAAAGTATTACTTTGAATTCACAGGAACCACGTCGGTGGTGTAATGGTTAGTGTGGTCGCCTCGTGTGTGGTAGATTGGGTGTTCGAGGCCCATTCCGGTCAAACCAAAGACTATTAAATTGGTATCTGTTGCTTCTCCGCTAAGCACTCAGCATTAAGGAGAAAGAGCAAAGACTGGTTGGCTCGAAATCAGGATAGTGGGGCAACATGTCTATCCGCGTACTGTTGTGTCAGTGAGCTAGCACTATACAAATCCAACTAAGCATGTTGGTCTAGAACAAAGCGGACCTCTTTATCATTTCATTGAAAATTAACTTGTTTTCGCCATGATATCGCTGAAAAATTGCTGAGTTGGCGTTAAACAATAATCAGTCAATCACTCACTGAATTCACAGGAATAATGTTTATGAACAGAATGAACTTAGCAAAATTTCTATCTTTTGAACAAATGTCGTCTTAAAAAAAGTTTGTCATTCAATGCCGTGTCTTAACGTACACATTTATCTAAATAAACGTCCGAGAAAACCGAAGAGGAAATCAAAAATGGACAATCTAGAAAAACTGGCAAGATTGGGTACACAATTACTCAGGACGAAGACAAACAAAACAGAAAACAAAAAAAAATGAGTTAACTTTATACATTTGTAATAACTTCCAAGTCCACACTTTTGATTTTTCCGTAAATGTGCGGGATGTACACCTTCATCCAGGACCATCTAATTAAACGCACCCCTAGATGCCTATACAGTATATGTTACAAAGGAATAATAAAAACCAGATAAAGCATACACTGATATATTCAAACGGAAGTCCGACATAAAATGTGCGAAAAGTTCTGGCGCTATACATGAAGGTTGGCTTTCCGGGATATCCAATTTTCAATATATTTGTGATTCATACCATCTTCTTTGCTTCCATTCAATCGTTGTTAAGCTGTAAATCAATGCTTTAAATGTTCTAAACAAATAAACGTTAGTGAAAACCGAAGGGGCAATCAAGAATGGACAATCCAGAGAAACTGGCAACACGAAGGGGCAATCAAGAATGGACAATCCAGAGAAACTCGCAACACGAAGGGCAATCCAGAGAAACTGGCAACACGAAGGGGCAATCAAGAATGGACAATCCAGAGAAACTCGCAACACGAAGGGCAATCAAGAATGGACAATCCAGAGAAACTGGCAACAAACACGCAGGGGCAATCAAGAATGGACAATCCAGAGAAACTGGCAACATTTGGCGCACACAACACAAGACGTAGACAAACAATACACAAAACCACAACAGAGAAAACTAAAAAGATGAGCAAGACGGACCCACCAGAATCCGGGGTGAATACAGGTCCTCACGAAGGGTACGCAGTTCCTGCTTTTCAAAATGATCATTCAGAATTTGTTTCCACAACCGGTTATAGAGGATTGCTTCAAGATATTTAAAGAAAAAAATGTCTTCATTTTCTACGTCTCAATTCAAGATCTTTATTACCAAAAATATATCTGAGTAAATATTAATTGCTTTTAAAATCCAGAGCGGCAGTAAAATCAGTTAGTGAAACAAGGTGACTCAGTAACGGAGGCGGAAATCTATATTGAGTATTATGGTGTTGTACGTTCAGACAGATCAACAAACGCGAGGGAGTTTAGTTTGTATTTATATTAGCAATGACTGCACCTTCTCTCTTTTGCGGTGGCCGTCATGGCCGTGATCGTATGGTAGTTGGATTTACAACTACCTATGCAATCAGTGTCTATCACCACTGATGTTGGGAGTTCGAACCTCGATCAGGTCGAGGTGTACAACATTATGTGATAACAAATTGTCAGTGACTTGCGACAGGTCGCTGGTTTTCTCCGGGTCCTCCGGTTTCCCCCACCATTAACACTGACTGCCACGATATAGCTGAAATATTGTTGAAAGTGGCGTTAAACACAATCAAACCAATCAACCAACCAGTTTCTTTTTTGCAAGATCTCAAAATCGAAGGTATGGAATCAATTTGGATAGACATACTCTTTCCAAAAACCAAACCAATAATAATGGGTACGTGTTACAGACCAACCAAACAGATATTAAATAAACTACCATTATGAACAAATTATTATAGACGATTTTAAAATTAGCTATAAAAACGATACCATCTCTTATATGTAAGTCTTGTAAAAATATTCTAGATATGTTCAAATTTCAGCAGCTTATCATACTAGTGTAACACCATCATATACCACATAATCTGTAATAACCAAGCAAGTGGTTATCTTAACGGTGTAAATAACCATTTCATAACAGTTTGTACAAGAAAATCACAAACAGAAAAAGTTTATACGCACAACATAGTCAGAATAAAGAGGTCTTTAATGATAAACTAAATGCCATAGATTGGTCACCTCCCAGCAAACAAAGTAACGTTTATATAACGTTGGAATAACGTTAACTTTATGTTGTACTTACGTTATAAATTAACGTTGTGTTGACGTCATTTGTGGACTCCGATCAACGTTGTTATAACGTTTAAAATAACGTTATTTAGTAACGTAAAATTAACGTTACAGTAACGTTTTCAATTTTACGTTACTTAGTAACGTAAAATTAACGTTACAGTAACGTTTTCAATTTTACGTTACTTAGTAACATAAGATGTACTTTTTTCAACGTAAACCAGTAACGTTGCAGTAACATTATTGACTTAATGTTACTTAATAACGTACGAATAACGTTTGAATGTTGCCTAGTAAAGTTACTCAAAAAATATTTTAATGATGTTTATTTTAACCTTAGTCTGAGAGGTTACTTGAATACTTAAATAAACGATGCATGCAAAAGTTCACAAAATTCCAACAGATCCCCCATTTATGGACACAGGGGCCCAGGTGGCTCAATGAGTTAGGTCGTTGGATCTAACAACTCTTTGTAAATTATAAGAAAGGGTGCACTCGACTCGCAGCCGCAAGTGATAAAGTTTACCAGTTGCTTACCCATGGTCGGTGGTTCTTTCCGGCTTCCTCCACCACTAAAACTGGTCTCCATGATATAGGGGAAATATTATTGAAAGTGACATTAAAACACCAAAAATCAAAACCCGTTTATGGACATCTTACATTGCGACATTTCAGACTTTACAAAGTTCACTCATATTTGTTGACTGTTTTAAACACAGGTTTCCTACAAAGTGACCAGGTTCAACGGTATATATACAAAATTAATTGGCTCAACATTAAAGTTTTGAAGACTGCTGCATCATCAAAATCAATCAATCTTTATTTGTATACATTTATCATAAAATGTTCTCAGTTATTTAATGTATCATAATGATTAAATCAATAAATGATGTCCGACAGAATTTTAAGATCTGTTTCGTATTAAAAGTCAATTGTCTCCTCTGCCACCACCGCCTATCCTTTCTGGCACAAACTTCAAGAAATTGGCAGCACATTTGGTAATTTTTGCCTCATCTGTGTTATGACATGTCAGAAGATCTTCTGAAAGTAAAAATAAAGATTTCTATTACTATTTCTGATATATACCTGAACACACAATTTAATGAGTTTATTGAAGTTTAATACACATGATTTGGTTTAAGTGAATGGTTTCTGTTGCACTCAAGTTGAAATGTTAGTCTTCATATCTGAAACATATCCGAGGTCACACAATATCCAAATTGTTCTCATTTCTTTAATGTGTATGCCAACAAAATTGAAATGACTAGGTACACAAGACTGCTGCTACTGTAGTTACCTTAAAGTTAGTCCTTAAACTGTATATTGTTTATTTGGATTTCTTCGCATGTATATTTGCAGTTTAATTTTTAGGAGAAAATAAAGCACATGTAAATTTCACTGCTACTGTTTAAAATTCACTACAAATACCCCCTCCCCTCCTAAAAAATGTATTAATAATTTTAATATTTGCATAGTGTCCAATAACACAAATCAATTATTATATTATCAAATTAAATGCTAACTTTTTATAAAATATACTTATTAAAGATTTTACTTGAAGAACATCACAATCAAAATGAAAAGAATAACACTTTGTAAATACTATTTAAGTAAACTCTTGAAAATCATAAACAAAATTACAATCTTAATAATAATCACTAACCTTTGATTAGTTTAAATAAGCATGACTTTGCAAAAGGGAATTTATCCTTCTTGCCCTTCTGTTCATCCCGGCCATCAGTCCATTACTCATACATCTCAAGAAAGAAAATCAAATACACAATGTATTATCAAAACCATTCCATGGAATTATACTGCGTTAAAATTGGATTGGTATAGTACTGACTGCAAACATAAAATGGACAGGATTTAACTAATAGCTATAATGGTTACTGTAACTCCCATTCCCTTGGAATGATATTGCAAATATGTATTATTCTGCACCTTTAGCAAACTTGACTAGGGGAAAAAAACAAACAAAATTGCCTTTGTGCAGACTACTGTTTGTCACACTTTCTTTTCTTAGATACTGAAATTTGATTTGTGACCTAGTATAATTTCTGTTCTCAAGTAAAATTCTTATTTTGACTATTTAAAAGTTTTCTATGTACAATGTATTAAGTGAGAGATGTTAAACACAGCAAGTTATAATTCTTGTTAAGCAATCAACATACCTTGACATGGCCTTTTTAAGAATTTTAATATCTAGCTTTAATCAAATGAAATATATAAATGTTCTTTAATTTTAGTACATTGTATTCAATAAATAACAAATTACAGGTAAAAGTATTGATTATTTACATGTAGAAATAAACAAACGCATTCAGTTGTTTACACAAAACATGTTTCACATAATCAGTGTGAACACAGCCTGTGTTGATGTGGATTAATTCATTCCTTTGTCATTGTGGGAGAGGTGACCAGTAAATCTATGATTATCAATAAAATCAGAAAAAAAACCCACAGGAAAAAGAAACAAATTTAAATATTTTGTAATCATCACACAAAGTTATGTGATAGTGTACTAGATTTTAAGCCTTTACATGGTGTTAATATACACACTTTGCGATCAATTGAGTCATGAAGCAAAGAAGTTTGACATTAAATAACAACAATTTTGCTAATTTCTTAGAAGTCTGTATAATTTCCAGTTTGTACTTTTCACATATGAAATTTTGTTGTATGACCTATATTATGGTCAACTTTTTGGAATTGTATCTTATAAAGCCATCTTTTTTCTCCAACTTCGGTATTTGTTGTACATTTTGCAACTTATTCTAACGCTCTATAACTGTTGAAAAAGTGGCTCAACAATCAGGCAACACCTTAATTAAACAATTTTTGTATGGCAGTTGTTGACCCATACATACTGAGGTGAGTCAGTCGTAGTTCTAATAATAAAACCCTAAATGCTCGCTTACTCGCAAGGGTTATAACGGGATGCCATTACACGTAATGGAGCAGCCGCCGAGATTTTTTGCGCTCGCTTACAGAGCTTCTGACGCCTGCATTTATCAATAATAAGACATAACCTTTCCTTTTGTCCATTATTATAACAAGTTTGTATCACCTACCAGTAGTTTAGAATGTAATTCCCACAAAATAAAAATCTCCTCTTTGAAAATTTTGAATTTCGTCATTTCCGGCCTCACTATTTAGATGTCGATACCATATTTGGCGATTTAGGCGTGAATGCTTACCAATCGTAACTACTCAGCCATTCTCGCTACCCTGCAAATAACAGGGTAGCGAGAATGGCAGAGTAGTTACGATTGGAATGTTTACCATATTTAGAAAAGCTCCGCCTTCAGTAGTTTCCGGTTATGGAAAACGATCGATAAATTTGAACAAGGTTGTTGCTAACTTTGAAAAGCATATATTTCTCAGCCAAACCGATTTAACAAGGACTGGGATCATCAGTAATTGTTATAATGAAATGTTTTGAAGCGTAAATAGTGAGTTTTTATGTTTCAACTGCAACTTTTTTTTTGCTCCATTGTGACGAATGGGACCGCGTTGTAGCTCTGCCGAGACACAAGTTTGTCACAGGAGCTACATTATTGCAGCTAAGTCAGTCGGTCAGCAAATTTACACATGTATTTTACCAGCAAAAAATATAATAAAATGGAAAAAAAAGGTGAACATGCGACACAGATGCCCCACTCTTATTTAAATCAAAATTGAGAGACCTTTTGTGATTCTTAACACAGACAAATTTCAAAACATTTGACAAAGTCCAAGGCAAACTCAAGTTATTGAAGGGAAACCAAAACATGACGGAGGGAAAGACAGACGGACAAGGGTAAAACATAATGCAAAATTGGTCAACTAGAATAAGTAAATGCACACAAACCAATGTGTCCACACAGATGAACGACAACGAATAACTACTCCAAAATAGGGTGCCCCTATCGATATTATACTTGCAAAAATAGTGTTTTAACATGTTGTATTATCTGCCGTTTTTGTTTTTTTTTCATTTTTGTGCAGCCTGTTTTGCGCCCCCCCCCCCCCCCTTTTTTTTATTCCACAAAAGTCACAGCCCGTGCTTAAAATGTACATTCCTTTATGAATATGTTTGAATAAAGATGTTTTTATTTTCTAAGTAATATTATTCGCTGTAACAAAAACAGGAATGAAAACTTGAAAGTCAAACATGAAATCACTGGCACTGGCACTGAAACAACAAACAAGTTTTAACAACGTAAATCAAAGTTTCAAACACGACACGAGCACTGCTTTTAACCAGTTTAAAACGAAAATCTTAGTGGTGGTGCTTTGTGATATGCAAATTACCTCTCCAAAACAGTTTTCACCAAAAACAACACCTTCAGGATACTAAAAATCAATTACTTTCTGCTTCTTCATGTCTCTGTGTTGATATGCGAGCTCGATATTTGAACCGTTCGGCAATGCGCATGTACGAATTTTGTTACTTCCTGTTTCTAGCCCGCGAAAATTTAAAAATGATAAAACGAAATTTTACCTACGGATTCGATTGACAGTTCAACGCATACATGGTGGTTACTAGTAGGAAGGAAGTCCCAGTAAGAGACTTATATTAAATTGAAACAGAGACATATTTGGCTTTGATTTAAATTAAGGGATGTGTCTGAGGGAAAAAAAGGGGGGAGGGTGCATGAAAATAAAATTATGAAGGGGTTGGCCTTCAAGTGAAATAGGGATTTTGCTCTTTTTGCACCAACTTCTTAATTTCTTTGACCATGTAGAGTTGCTGACTGCTAAAAACTATTTTAGCCTTTCTTTCAATTTGTGAGAAATACTTTTAAACGTTAAAAAAACATTATAATAATGTTATACTTTAACGTTATTGCAAGGTTTATAAGTAAACGTAAACATATACGTTATTCAAACGTTATATAAATGTTACAAAAAAACGTATAACATGTAACGTAAGTTATACGTTGTACAAACGTTATTATTTTACGTTATATTTTGGTTTAATACATAACGTAAAACACTAAACGTTAGTTAATCGTCAGGACAAACGTTTAAGATTAAACGTTAATAATTGGACGTGGCAAAAACGTTTAAAAAACAATAAAAATTAACATTGTAAATAGGTCACTAGGTAACGTTTATTATTTACGTCGATATAACATTATAATAACGTTATTTTTGTGGGTTACCTAACTATAACGTTACTTAATCTGTTTCGATGCAACGTTTATTTTAAACTTTAAAAACGTTATAATAATGTTATATTTTAACGTTATTGCAAGGTTTATAAGTAAACGTAAACATATACGTTATTCAATCGTTATATAAATGTTACAAAAAAAACGTATAACATGTAACGTAAGTTATACGTTGTACAAACGTTATTATTTTACGTTATATTTTGGTTTAATACATAACGTAAAACACTAAACGTTAGTTAATCGTAAGTACAACGTTTAATATTAAAAGTTAATAATAGGACGTTGCAAAAACGTTTAAAAAACATTAAAATTTAACATTGTAATTAGGTCACTAGGTAACGTTTATTTTTTACGTCGATATAACATTATAATAACGTTATTTTTGTACGTTACCTAACTATAACGTTACTTTAACGTTACACTTACGTTACGTGTTTGCTGGGCTTTGTATTTATGTAGAAATGTTCAGGACGCATAGGAGAAATTTCGATCACTCTTCAATACAAACCCCGAGGACATTGCTTCGAAAAGAGTTATAAAAATAAGACAGTAATCTGAACCATGGATGACATCGGATAGCCTAGATGACATTAGGAATAGAGACGACCCTCTTGCAAACGTACACAAGAACACAAAATAAACGCCAGAACACGTAAAATCAGGAATCAGTCTAGAGAGATTCAGAACGTTAAGGAAGACGATGTGATAGGCAAGATTGAGGAACATAGAAATCCGCACCCCCTCCTCAAGAAAAAAAAACTCTGGCAACAATTGATATCCCTAGGTTATACTTACAAAGTACAGAAAAGAATAGGAGTATAATGTTGCCGCCTTTATATATAAACTCAAATACAAATTCATTTATTGTTTCCATGAAAATGAAATTTCAAATAAGAAATGGTCTTATTTTATTCTTCTGGAAAACTAAATGTTCCTATATATTAATGGAGATAA
Source organism: Bathymodiolus brooksi (assembly GCA_963680875.1). Lineage (NCBI taxonomy): Eukaryota > Metazoa > Mollusca > Bivalvia > Mytilida > Modiolidae > Bathymodiolus > Bathymodiolus brooksi. Next base: position 93,673,674 of record OY804586.1, read on the forward strand.
AATGAACAAATATTGACAACTTTGAGAGTGTAATATTAAAAGTAGCACAACAGAATTCGCACTACACCAGAAGTACAAACTTATCCCATTCACAGTCATTGTATTAGAATTATAATAAGTTTATTGTTTGATGGTGTTTAATATTTCAGTTATATCATGGTGGTAAGTTTTATTCGTGGAAGGAAACCGGAGGACCCCGAGGAGAAAACCACCGACCTGTCGCAAGTCACTGACAAACTGTATCACATAATGTTGTACACCTCTCCCTGATCGCGATTCGAACTCACATCAGTGGTGATAGGGGTGATAGGCACTGATTGCATAGGTTGTTCTTAATCCAACTATACTACCATACCCTTTTAGAATTAGAATTTCACAGGGCCCCCCCTAAAATTGGAAAAAAATAAGATTTTTTGGTGTAAAATCGTGATTTTTTACACGAAATACCCCAAACATTTTCGCGCCTCCCTCCGCTCGGCGCAATTTTTTTAAGTGCACCCCCCTAACTTGAAATCCTGGATCCGTCCCTGTTTCATAATACATTTTTGTACGTTTATTCGTGGTTTATGTTGAAAAGTGTTTTTAAATCATTTTGACAATATCACTTTATTATCATTTTTAAATATGTGTATTGAATAGAATCTTAAAATAGACAAGGCATGGATACGGATTACGGAAGTACATTCGCATTCAGCTAAGTGGGAAAACCCATATTGTGTATGGCGTAGATTCGTTTCTTTTGTTCAATTCGTATGGTGCGATTTACGTTCTGGACAACGGACATTACCTGTTTACGAACATAATAGTGGAAATTTGTTTTGTTTTTCTTGAATAAGTATGGCATGAATGATCCGAAGATTCAAATGAGTTGTTTTAAAAATGAAAGTGGTTTGTTAACAACGGAGTCACACAAATGATTGCCATTGCCCATACAGAACTATGGATTTTAACAGCCGAAAAGGTATACTAGTATTTTGTTATTGAGTGGTCATGTATTTGTGTGTTAGGGGTATTTATTGGGCTTCTTCCTACAATTTTTCCATTCGGATTTTGGAACTGTTCCGACATTGTGGTATTTTTTTTTCATTTCATAGTACATCCGGAAGTTTGATTTATTATTAGAATTCATTTGTAATAAATATATACATATTACCAGAGGCACAGGGGCTAGGTGCGTCCGGAAAAAAAAAAAAAATAAAAATACTATATAATACTACAAGGGGGCGAACTCACTTGCTCCCATTTTTTTAAGTCGTCGTGTTAAATTGATCGTAACTTCGGAACGCCTTAATATTTTCAAAAAATGTTTCCACCAGTCGAAAGTCAAGTAATTTTCCTTTCCAAAGAGACCCCAATTGTTAGTGTAGGCCTCCGAACTGCTGAGGTATCATACACGAACCAAAACAAAACGACTCAAAGTCAAGTTTTTTTGGTCTGATAAAAATGGTGTGGTTGGTTCAAAATTGTCGTTCAAATAAATGTCAGTAATTCCTCAAACCCTCAGAGCTTCAAGGGGGCTTCGTCCCCCTGGGCTCCCTACCAGGGCTATGGTCTGGACCCGCAGGGGACCTTAAGTGGTCCCCAGACCCCTCGCCTACTCACGTCCCCCCCTAACCACAAATCATGGATCCGCCCCTGATTACTATATTATGAAAAGAAAGTTTAAACAGTAATGGTCGTCAATTCCACCAATATCAACAAAACGAATAGTCTGGTACTCATGACCCCTCATATTTTGTTTGTAGAGGGGTGACGTAACGGCTGAATCCGTTTAAATCCATGTTTTTAATGCCATATAATGGTATCGCGAGGCCATAGGCATAACTTGGGTCTCATTTCTAATGAGGCCATTGCAAGGGGTCTGGGGATCGTCCTAGCTGCAATAATGTAGCTCCTGTGACAAACTTGTGTCCTTGAGAGTAAGCGAGCATTAAGGGTTTTATTATTAGAACTAGGATCGTCCATGAAGCTCCGACTTTATTTGAAATTGAAGAGTATTTTGGCTATATATATGAAAATGATCGTACACATGTAATTAAAGTGGTTGTTTTAGTAGTCAAAGCAACCATCCAACTGACATATGGTATTCATGGCTTTAAAATATTACAATTTTTAAAGTATTTTTTAGCTATAGATACAAGTCTTTCTTTTTTCACTGAAATAGTCACATTTTCAGGGGTTTCAAAGTTTTTTTTATAATAGGAGGTACTTCTTAAATTTTAGGAGGTACATGTACCTAAACAATTAGGCTGAGGGCCGTAAGGGGTTCAGGGGGCGGGAGCTCCTGAAATCTAGCATTTTGTGGACCAAAAAATGTACTTCAGAGACTGCAAAACATTAAGTGTTTTTGAAAGAAAAATCCCATTAACTTTAGAGTTCAGATTTCACCAAGAGTGAAGACCATGCATAATGCCTGGATTTTTCCCCCCAATTTCTTTATTGAATATTTCAGTTTACAGACTTCAGCCAAGATTATTCATAGATAGTCTGCCATATCTTAAAAAACAAAACAAAAGGACCATAAAGAGCTACGGTTCCGCAGCTAGGCTTGACCAAGCCATTGTTATCAAAGCTTAAACTTCTCAAAATTCTTTTGTTGGCTTTGTCCTTTTCTTTTTCACAATACCTTGGCTTGCGTGTTTTTTTACTTTATTACCAGTAATTAAACTCATCAAAGACCATTGGCAGGATCAAGACATATAAATGTCATAATTAATGAAACCAAGGACGTCCTTGATGAAACATATACATTTAATTTGCAATCATCAATCTTTAATAAAATTTATAATTTTTTAATAGATCAATACAAATATAATTAAACAAAAACAATATATATTGTTACTTTCACGACTTATGTGCAAAAAAAATGTTCGAACAAAAACGATTCGCGGGAAGACATTTATTAACATTTGAATCACAAAAGTTAAATTATTTTGGAAAAAAAAGGGGGGGCCGGCGTTTTGACATTACAATGTAATTCGTATTTGAGCCATGTCCGGTCCTTTTTCAAGATTTCTAGTAATTTTCTATCCCTTATCTCCTCGTACCCCCTTTTAAAAAAAATTTCAGCACACTTTCATTTCTGTGAACAACCGCGATAGGGCCCCGTCAAAATATGTAAATAAATTAGCCATAGGTTTTTATTTTTAAGATAATACTGAATACATAATTGAAATAAAGTTAAGATTCTACTTGTACAAAAAATGTATATTAAATTTAATGTTGAATATTATTTCTTTAAATTGTGTAATTGAAATTACTTTTGATTAATAATACAATATCATTCCTAGAAATGTATCTTACTTATTTCAAGTAAGACTCCCTGTCTTCCAGTTGTCTGCATCTGATTCCTTTCTACCGACTCGTGAGCTAAGACTCGTGAGTTGATAAATCTTCTACTTGTACCCAAGCATGATACTATTTACTCACCAGACATAAATTATTCACCTTAGAGATAGACTGTAATACCAGTCATCGTGTTTCTTGTTCAAGGAATCAACGACGATCCTAATTTTGCAGGAAGCACCTCCATGCTTAACTTAAGCTAATGGACACAGATTACGCCAATAAAACTGACCATCATGTAATACGTTATAATCGACATATTGTTGAAAGTGGCGTTAAACACCAATAAAACTGAAGGACCCATGTGGCTCAATTTAGATTACCTAACAACTCATACAAGCATATCACCAATACGGCGTGGGTTCGCACCCGGCTTTGTAAATTACAAAAAGGGTGCACTCGACTCGCAGCGCAAGTGATTTTACAAGTTGCTTGCCCATGGTCGGTGGTTCTATCCGGCCTCTTCCACCACTAAAACTGGTCGCCATGATATAGCTGAAATATTGCTGAAAGTGGCATTAAACACTATAAAATTAATCAATCAAAACCAATAAAACTGACCACCATGTTATATCTTATAACTGACATATTGTTGAAAGTTGCTAAACACCAATAAAACTCACCACAATGGTATTACTGACACATCATTGAAAGTGGCATTTAAAACACCAATAAAGCTGACCACCATGTTATACTTATAACTGACATGCTGTTGAAAGTGCCACTAAACACCAATAAAACTGGCCAACATGCTGTAAGCTATAACCAATATATTGTTGAGAGTGGCATTGAATTCCAAGAAAACTGATCACAATGTAATACTATTTTTGAAAATGGCTTTAAACAACACTAAAACTGACCGCCATAAATTGTATCATTTCAGGAGTTTTTTTTTTCATATCATAACTCCAAAATTAAACAATCACGGCCTTTGAATTTTCAGAATTCAGAACAGACTTTTTGGAAATATTATTTTTCAGCTAAAACCTGACCTAATATATCGTCTAGAGACTGTCATTGAATCAAACAATATATTGTCACGATATTTGTATTGAATATCCCACTTCTAAAGCAGTGTTTAAATTTTAATGATTAGTCAGCGTATCTTTTTGTAAATGGAGATCAACATGATACTTAACCTTAAATGGATATTGTCTACCAGCTGCGTAATTTTTTCATACCCAAAATTATTGTCGATTTCCGTACTGACCTTCATAAAATGAAGATTAAACACCGAATTATTGATGAATACGCTCCGAAACGTTGTTTTTTCGACTAAAAAAGCTGACCATCGCTACCGGAAGCTAATCAATTATGCACTGACCTGGGCGAGGTCAACTCTATTTATTTATCTATTTTTATGTCAGTAGCCCGGATGCTGCAGCATGGATATTGAGGTAAGTTTCTATAACAGTTGAGGAAAAAAACTATTTGCGAACCGATTGTATCTAAAAGACGTAGAATAAATAATGTCTGTATCAGGAATAGATTTTCTTTGATGAAAACTACATGCCTTAACAGATTCAGCCGATATTTCCACGATAACCATTGAAAACATGCCAGGAGGCACCCCAAGGGGACAAGCTCAACTACGTATTTTCGATCGGAAATTTTTGCCGGCGTTAAAAATAACTGAATTAGTTTTTTTCTTCTTATAAGTTATGAAGTTGTTCCCCGAGATTTTGATACACGTGTTAAATTAATTTATTTTAGCCAGTTTTACCGACAATATGAAAACAGAGACATACATGTAGAACACAGTGAAATACATGTCTGATGAAAACGAATGACGTAGCCAGTGTTGTTTTATTTGTTAATTGACTGGAATGTTTCAGAGAAATTTGGGCTGGATTAGAAACAAAAGATACCTTACTTCTAGTTCCACAAGACAGTTGCTGCAAAATAATATGGGACTGACCATTTACCTTGAAGGGGGCTATGCCACGTTTTTTCGCCGTAGAAATGTTTTTTTTTTCAGACGCCACAGAAATCATATTTTCTTATTTTCCGGCGAAGTGCCAATCTAATTAAAACAAGGTGAACTGTGATCTAATGCTCACTTATGATACCCCTGCCACTTCCCATGATATGGGGTACCTATATGAAGCTTGTGACCAAATACCAGATTTCCGCCATCAATAGTTGTTGAGAAAAATGTGCATATATGTTCAATGTGGATAAAAACCAACTAAATCGGCAAACAGGAAGTAGGAATCTGATGGTTCCAAAAACGCTTCCCACGATATGGCATACCTATGTGAAGCTTGTGACCAAATATCAGATTTCTGCCATCAATAGTTGCTGAGAAAAATGTGACGAAAAATATTTTGGAAGGACGGACGGACAGAGGTAAAACAGTACACCCCCTCCCCCTTAGGGGAGCGGGGTTATAATTAGATCTAAAATAGGGAGCAAGTGCGTAGATCTAATTTTAATTAGATTGGCGAAGTGCTGGAATAACTTTTTTTCTTCAAAATTTCGTATATGATTATACTGTGAAAATGGCAAGTATATGATTATACTGTGAAAATGTCAAGTCGGAATATATTTTTTTCTCTTGTCCAGCCAAATTTTTTTCTTCAAGATTCAGAATCAAAATATTTTTTTAGGAAAAAAAACCATATAAAATTAAAATTGAATAGCTTGAGGGGTAAATTGATAAAAAAAATTTTGCAAGACCAAAATGGTTCTCCCATATACCAACAAAAAAACGAAATAAAACTGTGGTCATAAGAAAGTCCCACGAGAAAATCTTTCCTTCCAATATAAGACTTTTTTTTATTTCTCTAAACTGAATTTGTGCAAACTATTTCACTTATAATGAATTATATTTCTTTTTTAAATAGAGCTCATTTTTCTAGATGAATGTATAACCATCTGTCTTTACTCAATATCTTGTCTTTATTACAGGACTTTGATCGGATTGTCCTTGATGAGGCAGTGTTGGGGGTTGCTAGAATGTTTCGAGAGGAACTTGTAGTAATGCCCCATGACGATGATTACAACAGATCCAATAGGTATGCAGCCTACCGCCAGTATACCATTTGGGCACATGGACGACTTGGAGCTGGGGTCAGACGTGTGATCCCAAGCTGTTGTACTTGGAAAATTAGGGACAAGTATCCTGATCTATATGGACAATACAAGGGTTTCATTCCTAGACGATTTAATTAAAACTTGTTCATGAAATATTTTGTATTTTATCCCATATACCCTAATGATAAAGTTTACCACTTGCTTCCCTATGGTCGGTGGTTGTCCGGGTACTCTGGCTTCCTCCACCACTAAAACTGGTCGCCATGATATAGCTGAAATATTGCTGAAAGTGGCGTTAAAACACCAAAAATAAAAAATAAATCAACCCTAATGAGTTGTTAATTTCACAAGTTGGTCAGTTGGAATTGTAAATTTAATTTGAAAGTTTTGCCATCTTATTATTGTTTTTTGTTCTATCAGCACTGACAACTTCTTCTAAAATGGACTGACAGTCTTTTATATAATTCAAAACCATACTTGGCAGAGATGTTATCTATGAGGTCCTACACAAGAGTCGATACTTTTGTGCAGATTCGTCAAAAAACATGGCCACCATGTGACTTTGAAAATTCTGATTGGTCGATTTTCAAGAAACTTCTTCTCAAGAACCGCTGAAGGGATTGAATTGAAATCTGGTATACATGTTTCTATGAATGTCTTTAACATGTGTTGTTACTGTTTGCGCCATTTGAAAATTCAAAATGGCCACCAGCGGAGGTCAAAGTTTGCATTGAAACCCTATGGGAAACAACATTTTCATCTTCTTCTTGAGAACAGCCGAACAGAATTTAACCAAACTTGGCAGAGATGTTTCTTGTGAGGTCCTAAAAAGTTGTCCTGGTTTGTACTAACTAGACCAACACACTGAGTGCTATCATTATTGTGCATTGGACAATTTGTAATGCCCATTATCCTGACTTGGGTACTTTCCGCTCTAAATGTGCAGAACTTCTGTTAGAACAGGAAAAACAAAGAGTGACAATCTAAATTTATTTTATGCGACAATGTAGTAAATTGTTTTGTCTCGGTCTTCAAATCTGGATTTCTGAGATGCTACACTATTATCCTGAGTTGGAGGTTGTGGAATTGGTGCAAGATGGACCGAGATTCTTCTGGGATCATCTACTTCCAACTGCACACGTTAATTCATTCCTTCATTATCTTGCAGTCTCATACAAATGATGACCCTTAATAGTCTTGGAACATAGGAATATGACTTGTCAGCTTTAACAGGCTGCACAGACCATCTAGCTGTCTTTTTGTTGTATCTTCTCTGCCACCTGAAGTAGAAAAATACATACAATGTAATTCACAAGAATAAAACAATAGAATAGAGATTATGATCTATGGAGCCCTAGCTTTCAATTCAAGATGAATATCTCGAATGTATAGTGAATGAGCAACTACACATATCATTACAAGTTCACTTTATGAAGGATTTGAGTGATTTGTAGACAGATTTTAGGTTGTGGTCATCCCTCAAGAAGTTCTACGGCAGGCATCACGAGCTAGTCAATGGTTACAGGGTGTCTGTTACCCAAATCAGAACTGATCTTCATTTGTTGTTGATGTCTTTCCCTTCATCGGATGGGACTTCTACCATGGACAACGCAGCAGGTTTGCGACTTTCGATTGACCCTTCTGAAGCCTATGATCAAATATCAGATTGCTGCCATTAATAATTACTGAGAAAAATGTTATGAACATCTAAGGACGAACGGACGGACAGAGGTAAAACAGTATACCCCCTTCCGCGGTGGAGTGGGGGTATAATAAAGCTCCTATGACATATGATCATGCATGGTTCTGTTACTAGGACAAAATTTCAAGTATGTACGTTACAACTGAAACATATGAAATTAACATGACAAACCTTAGAGTGAAGTTGAGGCTAGGTTCAAAATCTTCATCGTCAGAATCATCACTGCCCTCTTCAGTAATATCTATTGAGAGACTGTAAGAATAAAAAATAATTGTTTATTACAGTGTATGTGTATAATATCGAAACACATTTTGTTATATGGTTCTGTGTGCAGCTGTATAACGAAAAAGCTTTTCAAAATGATATTAAATCTATATACATGTATCCAGCACACATCTACACAACCCAATATAAAGAGACAACATTACATCAAAGTTCCAGGAAAAAATTTGGTGTGCCAGACGTGCATCAATTCTGTCCCAGTTTGGTTTCATTCCCGTAAGCAGACTTGGGGTCAATTACTTTCAAATGTAATCGATTACATTACAATTACTTTGCAATTTTCATGATTACATTACATTACGAATACATCAATTTTCAAATGTAATCGATTAAATTACAATTACTTTGTAAATGTAATCGATTACATTACTGATTACATTTAATGTCATGACAGCCAATATTAGTGTTTTATGTTATAATTTTGTCTCATATGCATCTATCCAATATCTCCTTTTTTAATGTATTTCTTACTCAGAACAATGAATTACAATTCAGTTTTAATGTGATCATTACATGCAATAAGATACATTATAAATTAACTCTATATTATTGTTGTCAATACAACCTATACAATACAATATAAAATCATAAACTCTGCCAATATAAAAAAAACTAAACCAATATCGATATTGGCTTAGTTTTTTTTATATTGGCCGAGTTTATGATGTTATTATTACCCATTATATGATAAAATTGTATGGTTAATTAATAAATATATCATTTACGTTGTAAATTATAAATAGCAATTCTCATTTTCCTTTTTTCATAAAATAAGTTGTGTCTTATTACTATGACCAATATTCATTCCATCTTATACTATTAGTAAATATTATAATACATTTACACATTTTAATAATATATATCAAATAATTTCAAATATCCTGTCAATAGTTTATTGTGGATAATAAACTAGCACTTAACCTGAGCCACAGATAAAATTTGTAATTAAGGTCTTATTTATGACACCAAATTATGTAACAATCATCATTACTAAATTTCACACCATTTACATGGGTGTCCTTGATATATAATTCAGAAGATAAAAAAAACCCAAGTCATTCTGATTCTAAACATTTGCTTAAAAATATGCATAATTTCTCAGTCTAAATATGAAAACTAAATCTTTAATTTATGTAAATAGGTTTAATAAAATATAATTTAAAATTTTAGAGCTGTTTTCACTGAAATTTTTAAACCCCATTGAAATTGAGATATTATTTGTTTGGATATCAAGTCTTTGAAGCCATACTTAATATTTTTTTTGTACTTGTGATAGTTTTGATTGCAATTAAACATAGAAGAATATCACTTGATCATGTTGTGATTGCCACTTTATAAAGTTTTTTTTTAATTTCATAACATATTTTTGTATTTAGATGTCAATAAACTTTATATGTTGTCTAGTAAACCATTCTACATTATTTGTTAAATAAATTCCATGAAGAAAATTCATTTACATAAATCATACATAAAATATCTTAGGAGATACATGTATATGTTTCAGTTAAGAGAAAATAAGTCAAAATGATGAAAAGTAATCTAAATGTAATCAGAAAGTAATCATGATTACAGGGTCAAAATGAATGTAATCGATTACATTACGATTACATGTAATCTAAAAAATGACCGATTACAGATTACATCCGATTACATGAAAAAATGTAATCGATTACAACTGATTACAATTACAAATTACGATTACCCCATGTCTGCCCGTAAGTAGCTAAGGAGGACTGGCCATTTCAGCTTGTGGATTGATGAAAATGTAACGATGACGCAGAAGCCAACATAATCCCTATATAATATAGCTACTAGTAGTATCACTATGCAAGCCACAATAATTAATAGGAAACTGTTATACAAGTGACTGTGTTGAACAATATTGACAATGTTACCTATAAGGGAACGACCATTTAGCTTGAAGGGGGGGTTATGGTTTTTTCTAAAAAAATATTCTGATTCCCAATGTTGCTGAAAAAAATATTCTGATTTTGGTGGAGGAAAAAAAAATAATCTGATTCAGAGTTTTTGTCATATAACCTAATGTGGAATTCTGTAAAAAAAAATTGTGCTTTGCCCGACAAAAAAGAATATATTCTAACTCTCGTGTTGTCCGAAAAAAAATTTCTGAACGAAACAAAAAACCATAACCCTCCCCTTCAAGTTAAATGGTCGGTCCCTAAGCATAATGTAGAATATGTCTAATCTTTAACAAAATGAACATACTCAAATGGGTTCACAAATAAACTCGATTTCTCCAGTTTCATCCGTTTCGTTGATATGTAGAAATACCTTGGTCAGAATATCTAAACCAAAAGTACAAATATCAATCACTACAAAATCACATTTGTCTGAAATTACCAGTTTTTGTAGTAATTTGCCTAAAAAATTAAGATAATTTTACAAAAACCTGCATGATTTTAACACAGACATGGGCCATCGGTCTACTGTTAAATTCACACACTGTGAAACATGCAAATTGCTATGGATCTTCACATTATTTCTTAAAAATCTTGTTTATAAATCATACTTACAAGATCCAAACTAAACAAGGGCAAAGCGTGGCGTATCCCCTCGCCTAAAAATTTGACCCGGTGACCTTGACCTTTGATTTTGAAAATCAATAGGGTTCCAGATTCTCTTAAGGACTAAGTATGTACCAAGTTTGGTCAAAATCCATTGAAGGATGTTGATTCTAGTGTTCACAAGGATGTTATGCGGTAAACATTTGAGCCTGTGACCTTGATCTTTGACATATGACCTTGAAAATCAATAGGTTTCCAGATTCTCTTCAGGACTAAGAATGTACCACGTTTGGTCAAAATCCATTGAAGGATGTTGATTCTAGAGTGTTCACAAGGATGTGACGGACAGACGGTAGCGTTACTATATCCCTTCGCAACTTTGTTGGCGAGGGGATAAAAAGCAGTTCAAATGACAGTTCTTTAAATAAAAAGCCTTTATATGAAAAATACATATTGATTTCCCTCTATCATGTCTATGTTGATAATTCTAAGATAGTAAAGTATAATTTGGCTCCCTGAACTAAAAATTATGTCCAAAATTGTTGAAATGTAGTGAAAAACTAGTTAATGTAATGTGTTTAGAATAGTCAAGAAATAAACTTGGTTTACATAAGGAAATTGAAAACGGTTTTCATTTAGTCATAGTCTAAAATATGCAGTTCAGGACATTTCAGTAAAATTTTATAGTCACATATATAGAAAAGTTTCTGAAACTTGCAAATTTCTATGGATCTTCATATTATTTTTTAAAAACCTTGTTTATGTATCATACTTACAGGATCCAAACTAAAAATGCTAATGAAATGACACTTATTTAAATGGAAAGCTTTTTATATAAAAGATACATACTGATTTTCCACTATGGTGATAATTTCACAGACAGGAAGATATAATGTTGGCTCCCATAACAAAGTTCTATGTTCAAACTTGTTGAAAAGTACTTTTAACCTTATTTATGTAATGTATTTCCAGTACCCAAGATATAAACCTGTTTGCATAAAGGAATTGAAAATGATTTTCATTTAGCCATGGTCTAAAATATGCATAAGGGTAATAACAAAATTACCGAACTCCGAACAATCTTACAAAGGGAAAGTCAAAACTCATAATGATATAAACAGACAAAATCAGTCAACAACCGGAAAACTGTGAAAACCGTAATGACCCTGACTTGGTACAGGCATTTCTAAAGAAATGGTGGGTTGAATCAGATTTTAAGGCGCCAAACCTCCCCCTTTTAAGACATTTCTGAAACCTTGTTTATAATTATATATTATACTTACAGGATCCAAACTAAAAGTGCAATTGAAATGAAGCTTCTTTAGATAGAAAGCTTTTATTTGAAAAATACATACTGATTTTCCATTATAGTGATAATTCGCAGAAAGTAAGGTATATACTTTTGGTTCCCAAAACTAAGTTTCATGTCCAAGTTGTTGAAATTTTATAAAATTAAAAGCCTAATTATATGTTGTATATCAAAGAAATAAATTTGCTTGAATAAAAAGAACTTTATAGGGTTTTCATTAAGCCATGTACAGTTTTAATTCTTGCATTAAAAATGAATTGATTCGATTTTTTTTTTTTTTAAATTGATAATAATAAACTGCATTAATTGCCATTGATATCATTTTTGCAATCCCATTTCCCCTTTGCTGGCCTCTTAAAATTTGTGTTTGCTTACCTCGCAAATACGGCCGTTTTATGCTACTCATTGACAATAATTTGCTGTTGCCCGGTGCAAAATTACATATATTGATTAATATCTACCGAAAATGATCATATGCATCATCATAAATTCATAAAATATGAAAAACGATTGAGAAAATAAGGCAACATGCTCGGCTTACCTATCAACAATAATCAAGCAAAATCTTTGCCACTTCAGCGTGAGATTTGACGCTCCATCCAACGGCAATGGTCCAACTGATCCCTTACATATATCCTGCATTTGTTCCATTTGGAAGATACTTCACTTCTATTCCTCTTTATCTCTGAATCCGTCAAAGTCCGCTTTCTTCCACGCGTTGACAGTTTCTCTTTTGCCCAAGAACCACATGTTGTTTATTGTTTCTAAACAGTGCGCATGCTCAAGACGTGTTCACATAGAAGGCCATATGAATAGATTTGAATATTGACATCCAGACAATAATTCTGATAACGATAGTTTTGGGTCTTTTTTGTCAAAAAATCGTATCTTTTGCAGCATAACTCGGTGTTAATCTTCATTTTATGAAGGTCAGTACGGAAATCGACAATAATTTTGGGTATGAAAAAATTACGCAGCTGGTAGACAATATCCCTTTAAATACAATGTTGCACTTCGCGTTTTTATTTCAATCCAGGTCAACACTACTCTGTTATTATTACATGTACGAGGTAAACATGTTTCATCTGAACGATTTAAGTGATCAAATATGATAAACTGGATATCGTATTGTCTGTCCGGCTTCTGATTATCAGTTTGACATTTTCAAACCTTTCTTATTCATGCCTTTTCCATCTTGACATACACTGGTATATAATATATTTAATCAAGTTGAAATATTTTAAATACACTACTATATGGGACCGTCGTGGCCGTGATCGTATGGTAGTTTGATTTACAACTGTAGTCATGTATAGCTGTAGTCCGACGTCCCGATTTTCTGACGTACATACGTCAGACTGTCTGATACATAATACCCAGTAATGACGGGGTCCGACCTGTAGTCCGACGCCCCGATTGTCTGACGATAAGTTAGTCAGACTGACTGATACATAATACCAAGTAATGACGGGGTCCGACCTGTAGTCCGACGCCCCGATTGTCTGACGATAAGTTAGTCAGACTGCCCAATACATAATACCAAGTAATGACGGGGTCCGACCAGTAGTCCGACGCCTCGATTTTCTAACGGTAAGTTAGTCAGACTGTCCAATACATAATACCCAGTAATGACGGGGTCCGTACTGTAGTCCAACGCCTCGATTGTCTGACGGTAGGTTAGTCAGACTGTCTGATACATAATACCCAGTAATGACGGGGTCCGACCTGTAGTCCGACGCCTCGATTGTATGACGGTAAGTTAGTCAGACTGTCCAATGCATAATACCAAGTAATGACGGGGTCCAACCTGTAGTCCGACGTCCCGATTTTCTGACGGTAAATTAGTCAGACTGCCCGATACATAATACCCACTATTGTCGGGGTCCGACCTATAGTCCGACGCCCCGATTGTATGACTGTCAGTTAGTCAGACTGTCCGATACATTTTTTCATACACAGTAATGATGGGGTCCGACGCCTCGATTGTCTGGAGGTCCGTTAGTCAGTCCGATGCAAACTACCCAGTAATGACGGGGTCCGATCTGCAGTCCGACGTCTAGGTCCCCGTAAGCTCCTGCGAATTAGAAAATATAGGACCTCTTTTCTGAACCGAAATTGATTAAAATTGTACCATGTGCGGCATGATGCTTCACATCGAAGGTACGTACAATGAAGTATGATATGTTAGTAACTATACTAAGTAAATACCTTTTTGCTCTAACAAGGGGCTTATTGAAGAAAAAATCAAGCGGCAGGTTTGGCGCTTTAAAATCTGATTCAACCCACCATTTCTTTAGAAATGCCTGTACCAAGTCAGGGTCATTACGGTTTTCACAGTTTTCCGGTTGTTGACTGATTTTGTCTGTTTGTATAATTATGAGTTTGACTTTCCCTTTGTAAGATTGCTCGAAGTTCGGTAATTTGTTATTACCATTATTTGAACTTTTACTCGTTTTGCTCGTGGTTCATCAGACTCAGCATCCATGATTGCAAAAAACTGAAATGTAACCGATGCCGGTTTTCACATGGTCCGGAACGGGGCAGCAATGACATGTTAGAATATTCATCGCAATGGAGAGATGAGTCGAAAGAATAGTGTTAATATCATGTATTTAACATCAAGCGATTGTCAGTCCAGTCACGCCAATCCTTTTTTTTTCTTTAGGAGAGGGGGCGCCGGGTACGCCCTCGCCTGGATCCGCGCCGTGACCACTTCATAACCAATCCTATTCTAACATTTCAATGAAAAACGGAAGCAATGTAATTCTTTATCTATAAATATACTAGTATACTATATTATAATATCAACAAAACGAATAATCTGGTACTTCTGACCCCTCAGATGTTGTTGTTAGAGAGGTCAAATAACGACTTATTCCATGCATGTTTGTAATGGCGGCCTCCATAGACGACAATAAATTCCATTTAGGCAAAGGTAAATATGCGTAGCATCTATTGAAGGTGTCTTAAATTGGAATTTTAAAATATTCCTTTGGTCATATTACGAGAAAAAAGGGGGGGGGGGTGTCATGACATATCATCTTCAGTGCTCCATTTCTCTAAAATAAACAATGTCTGAACACGAGAATGAAAGCGGGAGGTTTGGCGCTTTAAAATCTGATTCAACCCACCATTTCTTTAGAAATGCCTGTATCAAGTCAGGGTCATTACGGTTTTCACAGTTTTCCGGTTGTTGACTGATTTTGTCTGTTTATATACTTATGAGTTTTGACTTTTCCTTTGTAAGATTACTCGGAGTTCGGTAATTTTGTTATTACCCTTAGTTAAAATGAATAAATACATATAAACCTTTCCTATTAATGTAACCAAACTGTATGACACGAAGATGATATGTTGTGACAAGCCCCTCCCCCCTTTTTTTGAAGATCGATTTTTTTTCATTTACGCGACATTTTGCAACTTTCTATGTATGACATATATACAATAAAAACAACCACACAGTAGTTTCTATCCATACCGGGGTTCTTACATACATGTATGTATAAGAGAACACAAATATGAACTCCAGAACACTCCATTTTGTAAAATCAGGAACAATGTGTAGGAAGACGATATGATAGGCAAGATCGAGGAACAGTTAACCCCCCCCCCCCCCCCCCCCTCCCCACCCATCCTCCAACCAAAACAATCTGGCAACAATTGAAATCCTTAGGATTTAGTTAAAACGTACGGAAATGAATAGGAATATGAATGTTTCCATTTTTATATATAAACTCAAATTACACATTTATTCAATGTTTCTATGACTACTTTTGCATGAATCCAAGTTTTTTTTTATAGAAAATTTAAAAATGAAATTTCACATAAGAAATGTCCTTTATTCTTCTGGAACTCTATATTATTTTTATATTAATGAAAATGAAATGAAGAAATATCAACAACTTTGAGAGTTAATATTAAAAGTTTGATATTAAAAGTTTAATATTAAGAGTAGCACAAACGAATTCACACTACACCGGAAGTACAAGCTTATCCCATTCACTGTTATTTTATAAGAACTAGAACTGTATAATTAGTATATCGTTTGTTTAACGCCACCTTCAACAATATTGCAGTTATATATTGGAGGAGGAAACCGGAGGACCCGGAGAAAACCACCGACCTGTCTCAAATCACTGACACTATTTATCACATAATGTCGCACACCTCCAACTAAATCTGTTTATGTGTTTTTAAATAATTTTGACAATA
Organism: Bathymodiolus brooksi; assembly: GCA_963680875.1. Taxonomy (NCBI): domain Eukaryota; kingdom Metazoa; phylum Mollusca; class Bivalvia; order Mytilida; family Modiolidae; genus Bathymodiolus; species Bathymodiolus brooksi. Next base: position 93,690,085 of record OY804586.1, read on the forward strand.
ACCTGTTATTATCATTTTTAAATATTTCTACTGAATAGAGTTTTGATATAGACCACAAACCACGCATGTATGACATGATCGTCGTCTTAGGTTTTTTAAATATGAGACGAGGTCACATATGGCAAAATCAGGTCGTTTTGCTCATTTTGATACGTCGCCATTTAAAAGAAATGGCGTCGATGCGCTTGTCAATTTCAATGGCAATTTTTCAAAAAAATTATATTTTAGAAATAATAGAATTCCTGGTCAATTTGCGATGTGCGAAAATTTACCCTGACACCGTTTTCAGTTCAATTCCCAAATTTCAATATATTTTGATATAAAACAGTAGTTCCTGAGGGATATCAGAACAATTAATATTATTCTTTCAATATCTATGTAAACAGTAAAAAAAATCGCCGGAGAAAACTTCGAAAGAGACACTATAAACAACTGTTACTGTTGATGCGATGCAAAATTATAAAACTTCCGGTCTTAAAGAATAGATCCGGGTAAAACGTGTAAACATTTACACAAATAAAGAACAACGGTTCCTAGCAGCTTCAAATTGCAATGAGTTTGTTGTCATGACGAGGAATATACGTCTAGGGTCCCTTAAGGTGTGTAAAATTTACTGGAAACCTAAAGTTAAGTCGGCTGTCTTTACCAGTTTACCAGACACTGATAACTGCTATAAATAACCAGAAAGCATGTTGCAGGTAAATATTGGTTAAAATTAATATAATTTAAGAAATATATCTATGAAATTGGATCCTGTGGTAATCAGTTAATATTTTATCCTGCAATCAGTACATTTGCTGTACAAATTTGCTATACGAATACAATTTTGCTTTATTCGTACTAGACGAATAAACTGTTCGTACTATACGAATAAACTTTTCAGCCCACGAATAAACTTTCCTGGTACCCTGTAACTATGTACAGCAGAGGGCGCAGACAAGTATGAAACTGGTACTAATGTAACGCGGACCACGAAGAAGACACCATTGACAACATTTATGAAAGGCGAGGAATGACGCTTGTTTCTGTCCTTTTTGTTTAAATCTGACAAGTTTTCCGACTTTTTTTACATCGCAGGATAAACACAAAATACATACATTGTCGTTAAATATAAAATTCATTTGTACTTGCTGCGAAACAGGCCTGAAAAACTCGCCTAAGGCTCGCTATTTTGCCTGTTTCTAATGCTCGTACAAATAAATTTTATATTTACCGACAATGTACGTATATTGTATATTTATCCTGCAATCAGTACATTTGCTGTACAAATATGCTATACGGATACATTTTTGCTTTATTCGTACTAGACGAATAAACTTTTCGTACTATACGAATAAACTTTTCAGCCTACGAATAAACTTTCCTGGTACCCTGTAGCTATGTACAGCGGAGGACGCAGACAAGTATGAAACTGGTACTAATGTAACACGGACCACGAAGAAGACACCCTTGACAACATCTATGAAAGGCGAGGAATGACGCTTGTTTCTGTCTTTTTTGTCTAAATCTGACAAGTTTTCCGAATTTTTTTGACATTGCAGGATAAACACAAAATACGTACATTGTCGTTAAATATAAAATTCATTTGTACTCTCTACGAAACAAGACTGAAAAGCTCGCCAAAGGCTCGCTTTTCTGCCTTTTTCTAAAGCTCGTACAAATCAATTTTATATTTACCGACAATGTACGTATATTGTATATATATAATGGTATTTAGTAAGAATGACACTTAAAATCGAAAATACGTGATGAAATCAATAAAAACAAACCCAAACTCTGCAAAGGGGCCCGATAAAGGGAAAATTGTAAGCAAATTGTATTGCATATTATTGACAACACTTGAGTTGGCTTGATTATTTTTTTTTAGAAAAAAAACAGACATGAAGTTCATTATTTTAGTCTCTAATTTAAAAGAGATATCACCTAGCGTTTTCTCCTGAAAAAAAAAGATAAAAACAAAATACGATGCAATCCTGTCAAAATACGATTCAGCCGAAAAAAGATATATAAAATATGCTTACGTGTTGAAAAATGGAGTAGGTCGGCTTAACATCTTTTTTAATTTTTACACAAATCTTGCTGAATCCTCCTGTGTCGTTTTCGCATAGAATCTGTCAATATTTTGATTTATAACATGTGCTTTTTTCAGCAAACAACTTCGCACATGCGCAAACGCTTTACCGAATGAGGTCACTGTGTAGGTCATCAATGGTCACATGATCATATTCATGAATATATGAATGTCATGCTGGTAAACATTGAATTATTTACTGGTCGTAAGAAAATCAAACAGCGACATATTTCCTTCGTTCCAGGTTAAATACGTATGATATTATGAAAAATTTCAACTGCAATTAGTATAAAACATCGAATAATGGCAACTTTCAATATAAAAAAAATCAATCTGAGTGACTGTATGCCTTTAAATAAACAACCAGAAAATACATTAATCTTAACTAAACAACCATAATGTATGTATCTCTAATAAACAACCAGTATATTAATTTATCTCTAATAAACAACCAGTATATGAATGTATATCTAATAAACAACCAGTATATGGATTTATCTCTAATAAACAACCAGTATATTAATTTATCTCTAATAAACAACCAGTATATGAATTTATCTCTAATAATAATAATAATACTTTATTCCAAAAGCAATACAGCTTATAGGTATATAAATACAAATTACAAACAATACATGATACATTATACACAATACATAATTATATAATTATAATCATAGCGGAGCATGATATAAATTTAGGAATTACGAATTTTTCAGCAACATATAAATACTTTCCAAGATTGTTAAGTTCTTTAATATTTTGAACAGATAATAACGGTGTTAGTTTAAAAGCAGATGGATTGATACAATAATAGGGTTTTATATATTTTCTACGAATTTCCACATATTTACTACACTCTAAAATAAAGTGATACTCATCTTCTATATCATTATTGTTACACATGTTACAAATTCTCGCATGTCTATCTATATTATAGTATCTACCAGTTTCAATATTTAAACTATGTGCATGTAAGCGATATCTACTAATAAGTGGCTTAAACATATAATTAACTGGTCGACTTAAATAAAATTGCAGGTTATGGTCATCATATATATACTTATAGAAATGACATTTTGGCGATTCTTCAAAAAAAGAAATTGCCTCATTTAAAAATGTATCTATAACTCGCTGCTTAAATTCTAACATAAATATATATTCATTAACAACATTTTGTGACAGCCATACATGATTAAAACCATATTTACACAATATATCTCGTATTTTACATCCCCAGTTTAGTTTATCATTTGGCTTAAAAGCATTAGACTCAAACATATCTTCATAACAATTTTTAAGTATACAATTTTCTGTTTTTAAAATTTTAAACCAATAATTTAACATTCTACAGTACCTGTTTATATACAATGGGAATCTCCCAAGTTCAAAATAGACCATATAATTTGAAGTACTCTTTCTCACTTTCAATACTCTTTTCAAAAAAGATAAATGTAATGTCTCAATATCCACACCTTTATGGAAGCCCCACACTTCACATCCATAATTTACAATACTTTTTACATATGTGTCAAAAAGTGATAGCAAAGTCTCTGTATTAAAATAATCATCCTGAATTTTACTAAATAAACTAAATACAGCTTTTTTCCCTTGATTCGACAACATTTTCTGAGTATTAGTAAAGACACCATTATAATTTAACAAAATACCAAGGTACATAAATTCATTATATATTTCAATGGATTCCCCATTAAGATACCATTTTTCTTCTGATTTAATATTACCTCGATTTCTAAAAATGACAACCTTTGTTTTCAAATTTACATGCAGATTGTATTCATTTGAACATACATTTACAACATTAATCATATTTTGAAGTTCATGAACATTTTCACTGAACAAAACAGTATCATCAGCATACATTAGGGACCGATCATTTAACTTATGGTTTTTTGTTTCATTCAGAATTTTTTTTTCGGACAACACAAGAGTTAGAATATTTACTTTTTTTTTGTCGTGCAAAGCGCGAAATTTTTTTCCAGAATTTAACATTAGATTTTATGACAAAAACTCTTAATCAAATTATTTTTTTTTCCTCCACCAATATCAGAATATTTTTTTCAGCAACATTGGGAATCAGAATATTTTTTTAGAAAAAAACCATAACCCCCCCCCTTCAAGTTAAATGGTCGTTCCCTAAGTAAGTACAGATTGAGCATTTTTAATTCGTATGATTGATATCCTTGTTGAATTAATTCTATTTCAATATCATTGACATACATGGCATATAAAAATGGGGATAATGATTTCCCCCTGCACGACTCCAATTTTACAGCTAAAAAAATCTGATTTTTTTTAATTTGGAGTACATAGATTTAATTAGATTTAAAAGCTTTCCAGTTACACCACATTTGGCTAATTTTAACCATAACTTAAAGTGAGACAGACACTAACCGTCGGCCCTGTCGGAGCTAGGGGGCAGAATTTTAGAGGGTCCGGCAAATGACGTCTTTGTGTCAGACCTAATGACCGGAAAACATTTTTACTGCTTGGGGCTCTCAAAAATAAAATTTATGTCGGTCCTGGTTATCTCTTAGACCCCTAAGCGAAGGATCTTTGATTATCGTTAATAAAGTCAAAAGTCGTAAACAAATCGGTAAAAATGTCTGTTCTTTTCTGTTTATGTTAAATTTCGGGAACCAATTCCCATTCCGGATTTTATTTCGTATCCTATCGGTAATCGTTGTAAATTGTAATTTGATCATTTCGTTATGGCTGCATGGCCAATTAAATTTACGGAGGGGTCTAAATCTGGAAAAAAGCACCCACTACCTATCGATTTATCTACAGAGAATACAAAAGAGAAAGGTCGGCATATGAAAAGGAGAGGCGACCGGGGCGGTCCTTTAATCGAAAATGGAAGGACAAAATGAACAAACAAATGACGATTTGATATCAAAATACTCATTAGAGGAATAATAAAATCTTACTAATATGAAGTATTGATTATTTGATGTTGCAGGGCTATCTAAATTGAATGTGGTCTCAGTCACTAACCCCCTTTGGCAATATCATTAATCTGATTCTGGTCGTAGTAGTCGTTAGCTGTGTCAAGGCTTTAATCTTGCCCTTTTAATCATACTGTATCGTCACGGTATGTGTTTTCGTGTGTCATGTCTTTTCGTATCATCCATTTTATTTTGATTTCCAGAGCGCACACATTATGTTTGACGTGTCCTTCGGTTTCCATTTATGGAACGTAAACAGAACTACAACGTGACATCTGTGAAAAATGTTAAAGTTTGCTTTTAAAGACGTAAGTACCAAAAACAATGAACCTACCTACTGAACCATACTTTTTGTAATGCTAAAAAATTACTTCATTTATAAAGTAGCTGGAAAAAAATCCAGAAGGGCTATATACAATTTAACTATGTCGTCTGCCTCTCAGAGACCAACTCTTCCTGTCATGTAACTGTCATGGGTCACGTACTTGTAAACAAAAGAGCTGACTGAAATGTGCCTGTTTCTTATATAAAATACATGTCACTTTGCAGTGCATTGTGGTTTCAGCACTAAAAAAAACATCAAAAGTAAACACAATTTTGAAAGTGGTCATTTTCAAACATTCAGTTATTTTATTTAGATGTAGTATGATTTGGTAGATGGCCAGAACCATGAAATTTTAAAACCAGCCATTTCCGGATTATATATTCGTTTCCATCCCGTATATCAGCCTTGTTTTTACTTTACACGAAAACAGATGACGCTATTTTACTGACAGTAAAAGTTGCCATGCAGATAATCGAGAGTATATTAAAATACAAGAATGGCTTTAAAAACAATCTTATGTACAAAGAAATATTTAACTAGCCATTCTTTGAAAATTCCAATCGTCATATGAATGAAGGGTTAACACCACAGGGGCTCGCAGTTATATTTTCAAATCGCCAGGTATATGTTAAAAGATATATGCTAAGAAGTTGTCCAAACCGCTTGGAATTTAAAAACGAGTGTTATTCCACTGTAAACCAGTCAATCAGCAAAAAACATCGATATTTGCATTAATTTTATGTGAAGAACAAAGATTAAACCGTTTTTGAAGCGAAAAAAGGTGCCAAAACTCTACTTTCACTTTTGGTCCCCAAAAAGTGTCATCCCTTCTTCTTTTTAATACATACCTGGTGATGTGAAAATATAACTACGAGCCCCTGTGGTTAACACTGTTAATCGCTATATCGGAAAATCGATAATAGCACGAAAACCGATAACACGATGCTATTGAAAGTGAAATATTAAAAAAATTCTAAAAAAAAGTAGGTCTGGCAAAAAGTTGATAGGTCCGGCAAAACTCTCTTACTTCCAGGACCCAATGTCTGATAGGAATTTTGTTTTATCTGCAACTCTGGTGTCAAAAGCTTTAACATAATCAATAAAGCAACAATATAATCTTTTACCCTGCCTTAATGATTTTGAAATTATGGAATGAAGAGCAAAGATTGCGTCATGAGTGCCATAACCCGGTCTAAATCCAAACTGCGCATCAGTCAGGACACTGTTATCTTCGCTCCATTTCATAAGTCTTGTATTAATCGTTGATGTGAATAGCTTTCCGATATGCGAGACTAACGATATACCTCTTTAGTTTCCAGGGTCATCAACTGGTCCCTTCTTAAATAACGGTACAATAACACTTTTCACCCATAATTCCGGGAAGCGACTAGTGCATAATATCACGTTAAACAGTTTACACAATATTGGTATTAGGATTGTCTTTCCTTCTAAAATATATTCATTTAAAATATTGTCCACACCAGGCGACTTATTTCGATTCAAGCCTTTAATACAAGTTTCTATTTCATTTTCTGTAAAAGGTTTGTCTAATTCTTCAAACACACATTCCATGGTATCTGTTGTGTCTGATCCATTTTCAACGTTATCATTTGAAATCAAATTTTTAAAATGATCTACAAATTGGTCCATTGAGATTTTATTTTTTACATTTTTTTTTCCGTTTTCTGAATTTCCCATAAAAACGTTTTGGGAATAAACAACCAGTATATGAATTTATCTCCAATAAACAACCAGTATATGAATTTTTCTCTAAAATAAACATCCAGTATATGAATTTATCCCTAATAAACATCCACTATATGAATTTATCTTTAATAAACATCCAGAATGAATTTATCTTAAATAAACAATCAGTATGCATTAATCTTAAATAAACAACATCTATGGATTTATCTTCAATAAACAATCAAAATGCATGAATTTATCTTAAATAAAACAACCAGTATATAAATTTATCTCTAATAAACAACCAGTATATGAATTTATCGCTAATAAACAACCAGTATGTGCAGATATTCACATCTCAGAATTAAGGGACGGGAGCAATCAATGCTTTAGAATTAATGGATGTTGATAGTAATAAAGGCTTTTATTATCAAGAATATAATAACATAAATATATGATAGCTACACATTGTGATTAAATGTAGATTATAATATAAAGTCATATAACACACACCTATATTACACACAATTATAGAGGGCACATGTGGCTCAGTGAGTTAAGTAGTTGGATTACCTAACAACTCATACAAGCCTATCACAAATGCGGCGTTGATTCGCGCCCGGCTTTGCAAATTTCAAAAAGGGTGCACTCGACTCGCAACCGCAAGTGATAAAGTTTACCTGCTGCTTGCCCATGGTCGGTTGGTCTCTCCGGGTACTACAGCTTCTTCCTCCACTAAAACTGGTCGCCATGATATAGCTGAAATATTGCTGAAAGTAGCGTTAAGCACCAAAAATCAAAATCAATCAAATCACACAATTATATCTTGAGTATTGTGTACAAAGTCATATAACACATACCTATATTACACACAATTATATCTTAAGCATTGTGTATAAAGTCATATAACACACACCTATATTACACACAATTATATCTTAAAGAGGCATTAGCTACGATTTTGACCAAAAACATTATTCGTTTTTGAAATTGATAAATAGCTTTAAAATGATGAAATAAAGGTAAATATTTCACATTAAACAGCTTATCGTACCACTTTTCGCCTTTTGAGAACGAAAATTACCATCGATTTATTATTTTCTTGCAAGCAAATAATTTGACCTCGCTTTCTCCGTATGCAACTGACCTTACTAGAGTGACAGGTAAAAACGAATAATTTGTATTTTGTCGCATATTAACCGCAAAATTGCATGGTTCTTTGTCCGTAATTAACGCCGACTAAAAGCAGATTCACAGAAAATAACAAATAAGTGCATTGTTGTACTAATTTAATGACGATTCGGCAAACCCCGTAACCAATGCCGATAATTAATAAGATGGCGTCCATTTCTTGATCGATCTCAAAACACGAGCAGTTGCACCTTTTCCCCCCGATGCACGTACATTTCATAACATTTATAAGTTACTGAAACACGCTTTATTAAGGCATGAATCATATCTGATAGTGTTTATGGTTAAAAAAAATTTACGATTTTGGCAGATAATGCCCCTTTAAGTATTGTGTATAAAGTCATATAACACACACCTATATTACACACAATTATATCTTTGGTATTGTGTATAAAGTCACATAGCACACATCTATTTTACACACAATTATATCTTAAGTATTATGTATAAAGTCATATAACACACACCTATATTACACACAATTATATCTTAAGCATTGTGCATAAAGTCATATAGCACACACCTATTTTACACACAATTATATCTTAAGTATTGTGTATAGTCATATAATACACACATATATTACACACAATTGTATCTTAATTATTGTGTATAATGTCATATAACACATATCTATAGTATACACAAGTATATCTTGAGTATAGTGTATAAAGTCATACATGTATAAGTCTTGTGTATTGTTAAAAAAGTCATATAGCACACACCTGTCTTACACATAATTATATCTTAGGTATTGTGTATAACGTCATATAGCACACACCTATGTTGCACATAATTATATCTTCAGTAGTGTGCATGTAGTCAAAAAACACATACCACTTGTATTACACATGATAGTCATAATGCTATGCTTAGGTCAATTGGTTGTCGTGTTTACAAAGACTTTTCAATTTAATTAATTTACTTTCCAATTAGTCGACTTTGATCAAGATTATTTCAGAAACGCGCACTAAATTAGATATCTACGTGTTTATTACTGGGTTGATACCTCTGCTGGTGGACTGTTAGTCCCGAATGGTATCATCCGCCCAGCAGTTAGTGTTTTGACACTTATTGGTTTCTCAGATATATCTAATGATGAAATTTACAGTTCCTAAAAGATGTAATTATTATAAAAACTATATCTAAGGTCTACTTCATACATTGATCTACACCTCAAAATTGACAGAAAGGGGCGGCTAAGAACGAAACTTTACGACAAAAGAGATATTTTCAATTTTTCCATCGTGAACTTTCCATTCATATGTAGCAACATTCCAGCAGCACCTGTATATGGAGTATATATCTCCCAGTTGATACAATATTCGAGAGCTTGTAGTTCTATAAGGATTTCATTGATAGGGCGTTGCTACTAACAAGGAAGCTACTGGACAAAGTGTTCCTCTTAGTTAAGTTGAACTCATTACTTCGAAAATTTCACGGTCGCCACCATGACTTGGTTGACCGTTATGGAATATCTGTGTCAAAAATGACCACGAATATGTTCCATTGTCGTAAACACTTCCCGGTCCTTTCCTCGTTCATGGCTTATCACTGGATTAACACGATGAGTATTACTTGTGGATCAGGAACTGCTTACCCTTCAGGAGCACATGAGTTTACCCCCGGTTTTTAGTGGGGTTTGTGTTACTCGATCTTTAGTCCTTTTGTACTTTTTTTTTGACCATTGTGTTTTCTGTTCTTCTTCGATATACGGATTCTGATTACCCCTTTGGTATCTACTAACTCTTCTTCGTTTACCTACGTCAGGCGTATATGACCTTACTTGAATGTTCGATATCTTGTTTACCAAAACGATCATTATCAAATTTTGTCCAGAGACATAGAAATAAAAAGTTGCTTTAGCGACTCCTGTCTACTTGCTGATTTATAATGAACATAGATGCTGATAAGATACCACAGGTACAGCTAGGTCTGTTTATTATAATTTGACCCAGACATAGAAATTGACAGTGAATGCCGGTTAAGAACGAAGCTTTACAATACAAGAGATGATTTAGAGTATTTCTGCTAACAGGCAAGCTACTGATACAAGGGTGTCATGTGGTTTTTGGTTGTCTAAAGCGATTTGTATATCGATGTTCGTGTTGTTTTACATAACATGAAGGGTGCCACTAGTTCAGCAGGGACTGCTCACTCTTCCGGAACACCTGAGTTCATCACCGGTACCTCGTGTGGTGCTCAATCGTTAGTGTGTAGTTGGTCGTTGTTTGCCTTTTTGTCCCCTTTTCCAGTAATCATTGTATTTTCTATCCTTCTGTGGTCCTTCTAAGAAAAACATTTCAACCTGGGTGTCATACATTTATATTTCAGTCTGGTCGATACTGATCATTTGAATGTTAATACACAATTGCCTTTGATCATCAGCTGAAAATCGTTTATAACTGAGCTAACATTTGTACACAATCAAACCTATTATTTTATTTAACAAATATATCTTCAATCCACATTCTTCCAATAAATGGGAATCCATTGACTGGCGTCATCCCGCCACCTGTGTGTGCCGGTCCCAAGTCAGGACCTGAAGTTCCTTTTTGTGTTCAGGGCTGAACTTGAGAGGTGATCGTTCGTTTTGTTAATATTGGTGTAATTGTTTCCCATAGCTGTTTAAGCTTTCTTTTCATAGTTGTACGTCTTGTACAAAATCAAACATAATATTTTAGTTTACAGGAAGCCCTTTAATCCACATTGCTACACCAAAAACAGACGCTGTTGGAAGACAGAGCCACACTATTACATGCTCTGTCTCAAGCATCTTGGCTGTTACTGATATAACATGGATCAAAACAACTGCATCCGGTAATGAAATTGTTAATGTTGTCGGTGTGGATGGGAAGTTCTCTGGTGGAACTCTCTCTGATCCTTCACTGACAATTAATAACATTGCCAAATCAGATGAAGGTATCTACGTTTGCAGAGCAACAACCCGCTTTGGAACAATATCAAGCAAAGATTCAGTTCTAACATGCAAAGGTCAGTTCTTGTAATATTAAAAATTCAGCTCTGTCATCTAATAAATCAGAAGCGTAAATCAAACAGACAATACAATGGCCAAGAGAAATCAGAAGCCGTAAATCTGACAGCCAATAGAATGGCCAAGAGAAATCAGAAGCCGTAAATCTGACAGACTATACAATGGCCAAGAGAAATCAGAAGCCGTAAATCAAACAGACAATACAATGGCCAAGAGAAATCAGAAGCCGTAAATCTGACAGACAATACAATGGCCAAGAGAAATCAGAAGCCGTAAATCTGACAGACAATGCAATGGCCAAGAGAAATCAGAAGCCATAAATCAGACAGACAATACAATGGCCAAGAGAAATCAGAAGCCGTAAATCAGACAGACAATACGATGGCCAAGAGAAATCAGAAGCCGTAAATCAAACAGACAATACAATGGCCTAGAGAAATCAGAAGCTGTAAATCAGACAGACAATATAATGGCCAAGAGAAATCAGAAGCCGTAAATCTGACAGACAATACAATGGCCAAGAGAAATCAGAAGCCGTAAATCAGAAAGACAATACAATGGCCAAGAGTAATCAGAAGCCGTAAATTAGACAGACTATACAATGGCCAAGAGAAATCAGAGATGTAAATCAGTCAGACAAACAATGGCTAAGAGAAATCAGAAGCCGTAAATCAGACAGACAATACAATGGCTAAGAGAAATCAGAAGCCGTAAATCGGACAGACAATACAATGGCCAAGAGAAATCAGAAACGTAAATCAGACAGACAATACAATGGCCAAGAGAAATCAGAAGCCGTATATCGGACAGACAATGCAATGGCCAAGAGAAATCAGAAGCCGTAAATCAGACAGACAATGCAATGGCCAATAGACATCAGAAGCCGTAAATCAGACAGACAATGCAATGGACAAACAATTATACAAAACGCTGCACAGAAAACCACAGTTGGAGTAATACTAAAAAATAGGGTTTTAATGATGTTCATGTTGCTCTATCTTTAGCTTTATGTGTAATTGTTGTGTTGTCTGCCCTCCGATTTATTGATTTTGATTAGTGTCTTCAAACTCTTCTCAAAATCGAATTTACTTAGTTTAACATATGAAAAATTCTTTTATTTCAGATATATTTATGAATTTGGCATTAACAAAGACGAAGTTTGTATGATAAAATTGTCTTTTATTTGCAGATGAAGCTGATTCACTGTCCAAAGAAGGAAACAATTTTGTTCGTCTTTATTTATGTCAGAAAATTGCAACCCAGGCAGTTCGGTTTTTCTTTGACAGTGAAATACCCGTACATACACTAAAATCATTTCTTCAGGGCCACGAGTCAAATCTTACAGATAAAAAATGTCCTTACAAATGCACACAGGAACAAAAGGCGATACTGTTTCCTGGTGAGTGTTTCCTTATTGCAATGATAATTAATATCGTGCTTTGAGTTTTAACATGGGTTGGTGGATATTAGCAGCAAGGGATATAATTTACTAATATCATGCCCCACACCATATTGAAACTCGCAATACAGTGTGGCATCATTGAATTATTTTGATTCAGTACAAATATGGAAGTACATTTTGATAGGAAAGGCGGTAATTTATATTTACGTTTGCGGGCAATGTCAGACACAATTTAATATAGGTAGGAACAGCCTCATTGTCGTAAGCGAACTACAATCAATTTATCGATCAAATCTCCCGTAGTGTACGTACAAATGATTGCCGCCATTAAAAGAAGCTTACAGAAAGAAAATAATTTAATGCAAAAATTTGAATATTGAAACAAACTCGAACATTTGTACGAAGGTCATACTCAAAGGTCATGAAGTTCAAGCCTCGTGGTCACAACATTTCTTAGTTATTGGATATGACGTCCTGATTGGATGTTAAGAATCTTGAGTATGCGAAGAAGAAAGCGATCTCAATTCATTTGTTTGTTTTGATGATACTTAACGCCACTTTCAACAATATTTCAGTTATATCGTGGTGGTCAGATTTATTTGTGGAGGAAACCTGAGGACCCGGAGAAAACCACCGACCTGTTGCAATTAACTGGCAAACTTTATCACATAATGATGTTGGACACCTCGGCCTGATCGAGATTCGCAACCACAGCATCAGTGGTGATAGACACTGATTGTCTAGGTAGCTGGAAATCTAACTACAATACGATCATGACGGCCCCTGAAAGCGTTCCCAATAGGTTTATAACCATAAGCGTAGGTCTCACTACGTAGGGATTTCTTTGATGTGTGAAATGTTTCTATTGCTTTACACAGAAGAAAGCGTCCTCAATAGGTCTCACTCCTCCATTTAGGTTTATGACCATAAGCGTAGTTCTCACTTTGTCTGGTCTTTGTGTGTGAAATGTTTCTAATGCTTCACAGAAAAGCTACATTCATTTTTTATTTTCGATTCAGGTGGTCTGGCTGCTGTTGTTTCTACAGATTTTGACTTCTCCTTGTTATATAAACTGATCAGAAACCTTTTAACAGCTATTCCTCCTCCAACTTGTGGATGGGGTAATCTACCATCAGCTGGACATATCAATGAAGCAGACGACATCGAAAGAATTCGAAATTTGAGAAATTGTCTTGCACACCATTATGAATTTGAAATCAGTGATACGGACTTCTCTACCCACTGGACTGATTTCTCACAGGTAAAATAATTTACAGGTACCATTCTATACACATTTGTAGATTTATCAGAGTTAAAATAATTTACAGTTACTATGCTATGCACATTTGTAGATTTATCACAGGTAAAATAATTTACAGTTACCATTCTATACACATTTGTAGATTTATCACAGGTAAAATAATTTAGATTTACCATTATATGCACATTTGTAGATTTATCACAGGTAAACTAATTTACAGTTACCATTCTATACACATTTGTAGATTTATCACAGGTAAAATAATTTACAGTTACCATTCTATACACATTTGTAGATTTATCACAGATAAAATAATTTAAAGTTACTATTCTATACACATTTGTAGATTTATCATAGGTAAAATAATTTACAATTACCATTCTATGCACATTTGTAGATTTATCACAGGTAAATATACAATATTAGTGCATTGATGTTGAATTAAGAAATAATTCATGGAACCCATACTGTGTTGTGAGTTTTATCATGGGTTGGGGATATTAGCAGCAAGGGATAAAATTTACTAATATTCTGCCAACCCATGTTAAACCTCACAACATAGTGTGACATCCATGAATTATTTATTGAAATGCGTCAGTATATTTTGATAGGAAAGGCGATAATTTATATTTATGTTTGCGGTTAATGTCAGACGCATTTATGCGACGCAGGTGGTCTGTTCTATCTTTCAACCTACACAGCTTATATCATCTCAGAGTGTTGTTGCTGTAGCGCAAACAGTATGACCTGCAACATGGCAATTACCGATTTGTATTTTACGGGCAATTTAACAAACAAAGTCTCATAACACCAGAAGCTACGATGATCTGACTTGTCAATTACAAAATGTTGTCTAGGTTTAGAACGCAACAGATTGATATATGTTGGAAAAACAAAGGGAGGCTGTACACACGAATGTGTAGTCCCTGATCAGGAATAAAAAAAACTATTTTCTGAAGTTTATCTTTTTCTGTGTCACAAATGACCATGGATATGTTCTACTTGTAACCAAACAATTTCCGGACCTTTCTTCATTCATGACTTATCACGGGGTTTGTTGATTTATTCTTTATCCTTATTAGGCCATTGACAGATTAAGCAAAGGTAGCCTCTCAAGAGATGTAGAGTCAATGAGAACGAAAATGTTTGACAGATGCATCAAAAATGAAATGGAAGAAGATTTGAAAGAAATACATGAAGAGTTTATGAAACTAAAACAAGACGTGACTGAATATAAGGCAGCTATTGCTGACAATAAACAGAATATTGATGACCATAGCCATGAGATCCACAACATTAATTCTAGACACATATCACCAAACATTCGCAGTAAGTTATGTTGTCTTCTAAGTTTAATTAACACTACGGGTAGAGGCCGCGGTGGCCGTGATCGTATGGTAGTTGGATTTACAACTATATATGCAATCAGTGTCAATCACCACTGATGGTGTGGGCTCGAATCTCGATCAAGACGAGGTGTATGTGTTACAACATTATGTGATAAAGTTTGTCAGTGACTTGCAACAGGTCGGTGGTTTTCTCCAGGTCCTCCGGTTTCCTCCCCCAATAAAACTGACCTCCACGATAACACTGAAATATTGTTGAAAGTGGCGTTAAGCACCATAGAGCAAACAACAAACGGGTTTATTCGATCACCTTTTGTTTGGGGGTATGCTTACAACTTGATAAGATCCTGTTGGGATTATGTCAGAAAAGCTTATGGGATATTCCATGACCGCAAAACGAAAGGACTAAATGATTTACAATGATCTACAAAACACTACACAGAAAACAAAAGATCGAGTAACATGAATTCCACTAACCAGCTCCTGCTCCACTTGGTAGTTTGAATTCACAAATACATAATACAATACAGAATACAATCAGTGCTAAGGTAACCAACTCTTCAGTTCTCCGTGTACTCCGGCTTCTTCCATCGCTAATACTGGTCAACACCATAGTCCTTAATGTAAGGTAAATGACAATAAGTGGAGAGAGACAATATACGGCCACTTTTAACGTACGGTAAATGACCATATACGGTCAATTATAATATCAGATTAATGAAAATATTCAATCAGCAACAATCTACGATCGCTGATGATGTAACGTAAATGACAATATACGACCAGCTATAATATTCGCTCAATGACAAAATACGCTCAGTATGCGCCTAGCGACATTATACGATCACTGATCATGTACTCTAAATGACAATATATACATTCGACATGCTATTATTTTAGGTCAATGACAATAGACGGTCAGTATACGGTTAGAGACAATATGCGATGACTGATCATGTACGGTAACTGACAATATACGTTTATACAAATTAAAGGTTATGTTTTCAATACATATATATCATTTACTTGAACAAATTGCAACACATATTGCGCTGTATTGTATTTCAGAAGGCCACGTGGAATTGATAAAGAAATGGAAAGAAGAGGATAAACTATTTTATGATGAAACTGGAGGATTTACAGCAGCATTGGAAATGGTCCAGTCTAAAAATTATATGACAATAATTGGTGGACCAGGATCGGGAAAGACGGCCACAGCTCGACATATTGCATTACAGCTAGAGGAGGATGGATGGGAAGTTGTTCCAGTGTGTAAGCTAGAAGACATCATAGAATATGGAGACATAGATAATAAACAAGTGTTTTTACTTGATGATATATTAGGTATTTTTGCTGTGGAAATGAATACTTACAATAATATTTTCTTCCATAAAGACGTGATTTTCAAAACAATAGGGCAGACATCAAAGCTATTGTTTACTTGCAGGAAGTCGGTGCATAAGGAGGCTTCTAAGCATGAATTGTTTGTATCAGAAAACGTCGTAGATTTACAGAGTGAAACTAATCAGCTGACTGAGACAGAAAAGATGGCTATTTGCCAACATCACTGTGAAAGCAAAGGTTTAAGCACAGATCTCTATACATCCCTTTCATTTACCAAGGCCAATCATATGTTTCCATTTCTTTGTAAAATATTTTCACAAGATGAAAAATACCAGCGGTTGGGAGAAAGCTTCTTCAATAAACCATACAAATATTTTATTAACGAACTGGGCAAACTTCAAGACACACACACTATTCAATATGTTGTTCTTGTCTTGTGTCTACTCAATGAAGGCAAATTATCAGTTGAGCATTTACCCCCCGAACACATGCAGAAGGAGGTATTTAATAATTGTGGGGTAAATCTAGCTACCCCGGATAAAAAAATCAAAGATGCCATTTACCACATGTCAGAAACCTACCTCACCCAGGTAGAAACTGAATATACATTCACACATGACTTTATATTTGAAGTTATCGCCTACCATTATGGTTGTCAAAATAAACATACGATATTAAAGTATTTATCTAGCAGTTATATAGCAAATAAAGTCACAGTATACGACCAAGCTTCAAATGAGGATCTTTGCATTCACATAAGTGAAGATATGTATTTACCTCTTGCCGAAAGACTCTATGCAGATATCCAGTCGATGAATCTATTTGATGTCTTCATGAATAAGTCGCTGAAACACGTTCCATTTCGTGATGTTTTCGAAACAATGTTGAAAGCAAAACCCATTGATGAATTTGAATCATTAATTTTAGGAAAAAAATATAATATTGATGATTTTGTGGTTACATTTTCTCCCAATATGCCTACTCAGCAGACGATTGACGTTATTGGATATGAACATTTATTTCTGCTTTTTGATGTGGTATTTCATGATGAATCTGACCCCCAACCTATTGTTAGGGTAATAAGATGGATAATTAATTACGGTCACACTCATCTTCTACAAGAAATAGTCAACCATGTTGAATGTAACAACCTTAACATTAGTTTGGTATTTGGCTCCGATATCATAGAAAACACACGTTTACTATTACTAGGATGTCATAGTAAAACTTTAGATATGGTGGAACTGATTCTTACTTACATAGATACAAAGTGTATCGATATAGATTGTACTATACGTTGGGTATGTTTGTCGAATAGAAATGGAACACCACTGACGACAGCGTGTGCAATAGGCAGTTTGTGTATCGTGAAAGATTTGCTGAGAAATCATGCCGATATCAATAAATGTAATCGTTCGAGTGAGTCACCATTGTTTATAGGATCAAGCCATGGACACATGGATATAGTTAAATACTTAGTTAGTTCTCATGCAGATATCAATTTGTGTGATGAAGATGGACAATCACCATTGTGTGCAGCATCAAAGCGTGGACGATGTGAGGTTGCTAAATGTTTAGTTAGTTCTGGTGCAGATATCAATTTTCGTAACAAACGAGGACCATCACCATTGTTTGCAGCATCAATATATGGACATTGTGATGTTGTTAAATGTTTACTTAGTTCTGGTGCAGATATCAATTTGTGTGATGAAGAGGGACAATCACCATTGTTTGCAGCATCAAAGTGTGGACATTGTGATGTTGTTAAATGTTTACTTAGTTCTGGTGCAGATATCAATTTACGTAACAAACGAGGACGATCACCATTGTTTGTAGCATCATACTTTGGACGATGTGATGTTGTTAAATGTTTACTTAGTTCTGGTGCAGATATCAATTTACGTAACAAACGAGGACGATCACCATTGTTTGTAGCATCATACTTTGGACGATGTGATGTTGTTAAATGTTTACTTAGTTCTGGTGCAGATATCAATTTGTGTGATGAAGAGGGACAATCACCATTGTTTGCAGCATCAAGGTGTGGACATTGTGATGTTGTTAAATGTTTACTTAATTCTGGTGCAGATATCAATTTTCGTAACAAACGAGGACAATCACCATTGTTTGCAGCATCAATATATGGACATTGTGATGTTGTTAAATGTTTACTTAGTTCTGGTGCATATATCAATTTGTGTGATGAAGATGGACAATCACCATTGTTTGCAGCATCAAAGAGTGGACGATGTGAGGTTGCTAAATGTTTAGTTAGTTCTGGTGCAGATATCAATTTTCGTAGCAAACGAGGACCATCACCATTGTTTGCAGCATCAATATATGGACATTGTGATGTTGTTAAATGTTTACTTAGTTCTGGTGCAGATATCAATTTGTGTGATGAAGAGGGACGATCACCATTGTTTGCAGCATCAAAGTGTGGATATTGTGATGTTGTTAAATGTTTACTTAGTTCTGGTGCAGATATCAATTTGTGTGATGAAGAGGGACGATCACCATTGTTTGCAGCATCAATGTGTGGACATTGTGATGTTGTTAAATGTTTACTTAGTTCTGGTGCAGATATCAATTTTCGTAACAAACGAGGACGATCACCATTGTTTGTAGCATCAACATATGGACATTGTGATGTTGTTACATGTTTACTTAGTTCTGGTGCAGATATAAATTTGTGTGATGAAAAGGGACGATCACCATTGTTTGCAGCATCAAAGTGTGGACATTGTGATGTTGTTAAATGTTTACTTAGTTCTGGTGCAGATATCAATTTTCGTAACAAACGAGGACGATCACCATTGTTTTCAGCATCAACATATGGACATTGTGATGTTGTTACATGTTTACTTAGTTCTGGTGCAGATATCAATTTGTGTGATGAAGAGGGACGATCACCATTGTTTGCAGCATCAAGGTGTGGACATTGTGATGTTGTTAAATGTTTACTTAGTTTTGGTGCAGATATCAATTTTCGTAACAAACGAGGACCATCACCATTGTTTGCAGCATCAATATATGGACATTGTGATGTTGTTAAATGTTTACTTAGTTCTGGTGCAGATATCAATTTGTGTGATGAAGCGGGACGATCACCATTGTTTGCAGCATCAAAGTGTGGACATTGTGATGTTGTTAAATGTTTACTTAGTTCTGATGCAGATATCAATTTTCGTAACAAACGAGGACAATCACCATTGTTTGTAGCATCATACTTTGGACGATGTGATGTTGTTAAATGTTTACTTAATTCTGGTGCAGATATCAATTTTCGTAACAAACGAGGACGATCACCATTGTTTGCAGCATCAACATATGGACATTGTGATGTTGTTAAATGTTTACTTAGTTCTGGTGCAGATATCAATTTGTGTGATGAAGGGGGACGATCACCATTGTTTGCAGCATCAAAGCGTGGACATTGTGATGTTGTTAAATGTTTAGTTAGTTCTGGTGCAGATATCAATTTGCGTGATGAAGATAGGCAATCACCACTGTGTGCAGCATCACAGTGTGGACATTGTGATGTTGTGAAATATTTACTTAGTTCTGGTGCAGATATTGAAAAAAAAAAAAAATATAAATTGTCTCTGAAAATAGGGAGTACTCTTATCTCCAGAACTGGTTGATGAGATTTTATTCACGTCTGAAGCGTACCGGAAATGCCAACTAACCAATATTTACGTTTAAATCTAGACGGGGAGCATATGGCGTTATGTTATTTATTTTTCTAATAAGGTAAACAATTAATGCCTTTTGAGGAGGTTGATATAAGGATTTATAATCACAAGAACCTAATATTCACCGAGAAATAATTCCTTTTATAATGCACGTGTTTTTTGAGCAGTCAAATTGCATTGACTGGATACATATTTATTATATACTGTCATTGACCAAGATATATCTTTTCTGGTACCCGTTTTAACTTTTACCCTTGTTGAGCATTGTAAAACTAGATGTTGATAAGTTGACTTCCTGTTGAGAGAAAATATAAATAGGGGCAAACAAAGGATAATTATATAATTCTATTTTTAATAAAAATATATAATCGCCCATCGGTTAATGTGGACTTTTTCAGCTGTAATAAACACAACATTAATGCATTGTCTTAAAATATAAAGTTTATTTGTATACTCAATGAATCTCGCCCATTTCCCGTTTATTAAGCCTCGTACACATAATCTTTATATCTTAAGATACTGCACTAATATTGTATATAAACTGAAATCAAAAGTAATGTATTGTATGACCCCATGATAAGTAAGTTTTTAATAGATGAACATCAGATTTTACAATTTTCAATTTTTGTAATGTCAATTTTGTAATGTTTATTGTCCTAGTGAAATGGAACATTGATTTGTGCCATGTGATGCTATCATATATTAACCTAACCTACACAGATTCCTGCACCTTTTCAGACTAGTGAATGCTATATAAACATGACCTGCATATTATTTGGCGATGTGCCAAGTGTTGGAATCTTATATTAAACATACTTATATGGACTTTGGCTCTGTGACTGAAGCTGGAATCATAATTTCCAACGCCAGAGCTGCATATATATCGGCTCTGTGCCAAATATGGGAAATGATTATAAACTAATTAGCCAATTAATGTTAAATCTGCTTTCATATGATAATCTAAAGTGTTGTTAAGATGTTGATATTTTTTCATACTTGTTAAACAAATTGTGATTATTTTCCAGATATATATGTCATCGTTTGTTTATTTTATATGTTTGTATATTTATCCTTTTTTTATCCACTATGTTCGTATGAGATAAGATAATTGTTATTTCATATTCAACTATGTATATCATTTTCATTCTTTTGTGATAATTCGACGTTAACTTTTTTCAGTTTTATTTTTCTATATTAACTCATGGATATATATTTAAATTTGGTAATGCTGTACACTGTTGGGTTTTATTTTCAGACTTACATAAACGTCATAGCAAACTGAATATTATTTTAACCGTCCTCAGCTTCAAATTACGATATATTTCATGGTGGCTTTGTATCTGACCCATCTAGTAGTTGTGGTGCTGTCATTGAGAATTTAAAACATTTCTTTTTGGATTTTCCAAAATACTAACAAGCCAGAACTACATTGATAGGTAATCTCAACAGGGTGACAACCTATCAAATTGTTGACATGCAGTAATGGTAATTCAGTCTCCCAAATAAAGGTTATAGACTTATTGTTTTTACTCCGTTTATTATTATTATCATTTTTTGAAAGCTTATTGTAACACAAGGCCACGATTGCCATGGTAACCATGAAAGTTTACAGTTTTGGTCTGATTGTAATGAAACATCACAAGAATTATCCTTGGGGCGTGCATACATGTATGTGCATTTATGGTTTGGCATTTTAAAAATGACCACCGTTTCCATAACCATGAAAGTTAAAAATATTTTGTTTGATCTGATAGTAATGAAACTTCACAAGAATAATCCTTGGCGTGTGTAGTTGTGCATTTAGGGTTTGAAATTTTCAAAATGGCGACCGTTGACATTGTAACCATGAAAGGTAAAAATATTATTTTTGATCCGATTGTAATGAAATTTCATAGGAATGATCCTGGAGATGTTCATTAAAAGATGATCATTATTATCATTGTTATTATTATTATTTCTTTCTGCAACACACGAATTTTCTGCTGTGGTCCGCAGAAATCATGGGTCCAATGATCTTGGGGTTTGGTATGATGATAAATCTATGTATCAAATTTTACTGGGGCTCCTGTGGGCCTAAGTCAGTTACTATAGATTCCAATGGGGATTCTTTTTTTTCCATTAAAATATATGTTTTGATCTGATTGTATTGGAACTTCCCACCATTCCCATTGTAACCATGAATGCTCAAAATATATTTTTAATCTGATTATAATAACACTTCACAGAAATGATCCTTGGGATGTGAGGAAGTTCACTCAGGGTTGAAAATGTTCAAAATGATCACCCTTCCCATGATAGTTATGAATGTTCAAAAGATATTTGATTTATGAATTTCAAAACATTTAATATCAAGTCGATAATCGGTTCTCACTAGCTGAGTTTCTTTGGGAAATTTTGTATTCGGAAAAGTGTGTGGACTTGGTTGACCGTTATGGAATTTCTGTGTCACAATTAACCACGGATATGTTGCATTTATCGTAAATACTTCCCGGTCATTTCGTCATTCATGACTTATCGCACCTAGATTAACACGACGGGTGCCACTAGTAGATGAGGATCTGTCTACCTTCCGGAGCACCGGATGTCACCACAAGTTTTTAGTGGGGTTCGTGCTACTCGATTTTAAGTTTTATGTGTATGTTTTGAACATCGTTGTTTATCCTTTTGTCCTTTTTTTATTTTGCCATTGTATTATATTTAATATGTTTGTGATTACATTAAATGTTCAAATCGATTCCTTAACGTATAAATGGAATTTATTTGGGTGTACATTCACATCATATGAATCCATTTTAAGTTTATTTTTTCTTCATTTTGTTTGTGAATATTGATAACATCATCGCTTTGTTATTAGTGTTAAATATAGTCATGTACCTTAATGTGCTTCATTAATTTAACATTGTAAATTTGAAAAGACTTCATTCGTTTGATTAGCTTGTGTCTAATCTATTTTGTCTATTCAATTTGGTAATATAATATGCTTAAGCTAATTATTCGCACTACAGTCAAATAACACACAATTAAGACATTTTATCCTGCACTCGTTCTATTTGAGCAGTCAAACATCGCTGACTATATATTTTTCCTATATGTTGTCACTGATATAAATATATCTTTCCTGGTACCCCCTGTCACGTTTTACTTGTTGAACTTTGGGAAACTTATTGCTAATAAAAACGTAGATATCAAATTTAGTGCGCACGACGCATTTCAGGAATATGCTCAAAGTCGAAAGGTTGGAAAGAAAAATAATGTTTAATAAGTTTGGTAGCAAGTAAACCAAAGGGTTCAAACAGGAATGCCAAAATCCACCAAGGTCACCCATGCCTGAGGGAGGAGAACTTTAGTTTTAATAATATTTACATTATTTAAGAACTGTAAATCTCAATAACAAATATATCTAATAAAACATGTCAGTGCAGAAAAACTGACTACTGGGAGAATGGTAACCTTGGAGACTAATAATCCACCAGCAGAGGTATCGACCCAGTGATAGTAATAAACACGTAGATATCTAATTTGGTGAGGACGACACGTTTCTATTATAACTTCATCAGCTACGCTCAAAGTCGAAAGGATCAATCAGTTGACTTCCTGTTGACAGAAAATATCAAAAGGGGAAATTGTAAAATTTTATTATTCATTTCAAATATAATTTTTAATGGGTAAATGTAATTTTGTCCCAGTATTTAAGCCTCATGCACATACACTTTATATTTTAAGAAACTGCACTGCTATTGTCTATTTATATTGTTAACAATCAGATGATAATTTCTTATTGTCTTAGATATCCAAGGAGATACATATATAATGCATTTTGTATTTCTATGATTTTGAATATCAAATGGAAATAACTTATATTATACAATTATGTAGCATAACTATTATGCAATACCATTTTATATGTGGTAAATGTGGTGTCGCATTGACCAGATAATTAATATATAGTCTTGTAAGGAAACAAGAGCCCGTGAGGTACTATGCTCACATGAGAAGTGTAGTCGATTCTGTACATTCTTCATAAATAGTTGATGGATTATATATATTTAGTCTATATTTTGGGTTTTTAATTAAACACAATTGAATCTTTACAACGATATTTCAATGAAACCTATACTGAAATGTCTGATCAATGTTTCACCATATTTACCAGCACCTATATATGAACTTTTTAATCCTCTCTTTGAATGGACAGACTTCATTTAAACAAAATTGAATCTGTTGAATATACAGTACATGTATATATGAGAATATATTCATGCAAATTAGAGAGTGAGTGATTATTCTTTAACGCCACATGCACACTTTTTCAGGGATATCATTTCGACCAATGTTGTCGTGGTTGTGATCGTTTAGTGTCAGCATATTTTATTAATCAATACATATGAATATAGTACAACAATTTAAATACAACAATAGTAATGACTATGAATTAATTAAGAGAATTCGAAAACAAGTTATTAAACTTATATAAATCCGTTTGGTAGTTGGACTGTGCAATCAGTAAATCACCAAAGTTGTGAGTTCGAACTCCGTTCATAGTGAGGTGTACTCGATACAACATTATGTGATGAAGTTTGTCAGTGGTTTGCGACAGGTCGGTGGTCTTCTCCGGGTACTCCCCCCACCAACAAAACTGACGCCATTGTATAACTGACATAGAGTCGAAAGTGGCTTTACATACCATAAACCAAACCAATCATTTCAATAATAAAAAATAAGACAATTGGTGACGTCCTATGTTGTACCAGAGAAAATAATTTGAATTGTGCAATTTGGCATTGTAGGCTTCCACTTAGAAAAAATAACAAGGTTTTTATCATATTTCTTAAAATTATTAAAATCAACAAATACTTTATTTACACACAAAATTAAGAAGTAGAGAGAGAGAGAGAGCACGTTCGAGAGAGAGTGCATGAGAGAGAGATAATTTGCTCATGTTGGTGTTAAACAACAATCACTCACTCACAATATTATTAATTTTTTTTATTGCATTTGTAATTTAAGATAATAAATACATAATTGAAATAAACTTAAGATTCTACTTGTACATACAATGTATATTGAATTTAATGTTGAATATTATTTCTGTAAATTGTGTAATTGAAATTACTTTTGATTAATAATACATTATATTTTTTAGAAATTTATCTTACTTATTTCAAGGTCTGCATCTGATTCCTTTCTACCGACTCCTGAGCTTGGAAATCTTCTGCATGTACCCAAGCATGATACTATTTATTCACCAGACATAAATTATTCACCTTAGAGATAGACTGTAATACCAGTCATCGTGATTCTCGTTCAAGGGATTAACGAGGATCCTAATTTTAGAGGAAACCCCTCTATGCTCAACTTTACATGTATCCATGAGCTGTGTATTCTATTTATAGACTTGGCAATTCGTACTTTTCAGCCTTCATCACTTCGAAAGTTTTACGGTGGCCACCATGACTTGGTTGACTGCTATGTAATATCTGTGTCACAAATGACCATGGATATGTTACACTTGTCGTAAGCACTTCCTGGTCCTTTCTTCATTCATGACTTATCACCGGGTTTGTAACTAGATTAATACGACGGGTGCCACTAGTGGAGCAGGAACTCCTAACCCTTCCGCAGCACCGGCGTTCACCACGGTTTTTAGTGGGGTTTGTTGTACTCGATTTTTAGTTTTATGTGCATGTTTTGTAGATCTTTGTTTGTCCTTTTGCAATTTTTAGCTCACCCGAAAAAGGGTCATGTGAGCTATTGCCATCACTTGGCATCCGTCATACGTCGTAAACTTTTTAAAAAATCTTCTCCTCTGAAAGTACTAGACCAATATGGAAACCAAACTTGGTCTGAATCATTACTAGGGTGTCTAGTTTCAAAATTGTGTACCGTGATGCCGTGCACCAACCAACATGGCCGCTGTTACTAAAAATAGAACATATGTTAAAATTGCAGGTTTTGGGTAATAACACAAAAACCGTTAATAATATCAAAAATCTGACGTGAGATAGAAATGATCAGCACATCAAGATCTACCTACCCTACAATTTTGAAGTAAATCGGATTACCCATTTTGGAGTTATTTCCCTTTTTTCATCAAATTTTCTAAATTGTATTACTTTTCGTCCTTTATTTCAAAAACTATAAGAGACAGATGGTAAGTTGAAACTGCAAACATGTTCAGCATGTCAAGATCTGCCTACCCTGCAATTTTGAAGTAAATTCCATTACCCATTTTTACCGAATATGCAAATTAGAAAAAAAGGGGGGGGATGAAATTTAAAAAAAATCTTCTGCTCTGAAACTACTGAGCCAATCTCAACCAAACTTTGCTGAAATGATCCTTGGGTGGTCCCCTTTCAAAATTGTGTCCGTCAGCGCCGTCCTGTATCCAAGATGGCCGCCATTACTAAAAATAGAAATTTCTTCAAATGGCCAAAACTGCTCTATTTTAAGCCAGAAAGTGCCCAAATTTGAACTGCATAAGCATAAGGATGAGCTTTTTATCATATATTACGGGATTTTTTATGAACTTTGAACTTTTGTCGATTTTGACCGATTATGCAAATTAGAAAAAAGGGGGGATGAAATTAAAAAAAATCTTCTCCTCTGAAATTACTGAGCCAATCTCAACCAAACATTGCTGAAAGTATCCTTGGGTGGTCCCCTTTCAAATTTGTGTCCGTCAGCGCCGTCCTGTATCCAAGATGGCCGTCATTACTAAAAATAGAAATTTCTTCAAATGGCCAAAACTGCTCTATTTTAAGCCAGAAAGTGCCCAAATTTGAACTGTAGAAGCATAATGATGAGTTTTTTAACATATATTTCGAGATTTTTTATGAACTTTGAACTTGTGCCGATTTTGACCGATTATGCAAATTAGAAAAAAGGGGGGATGAAATTAAAAAAAAATCTTCTCTGAAACTACTGAGCCAATCTTAACCAAACTTTGCTGAAATGATCCTTGGGTGGTCCCCTTTCAAAATTGTGTCCGTCAGCGCCGTCCTGTATCCAAGATGGCCACCATTACTAACAATAGAAATTTCTTCAAATGGCCAAAACTGCTCTATTTTAATGCAGAAAGTGCCCAAATTTGAACTGTATAAGCATGATGAGCTTTTTAACATATATTACGGGATTTTTTATGAACTTTGAACTTTTGTCGATTTTGACCGATTATGCAAATTAGAAAAAAGGGAGATGATTTTTTTTTTAAATCTTCTCCTCTGAAACTACTGAGCCAATCTCAACCAAACTTTGCTGAAATGATCCTTCGATGGTCCCCTTTCAAAATTGTGTCCGTCAGCGCCGTCCATTCTCCAAGATGTCCGCCATTTCTTCAAATAGAAATTTCTTCAAATGGCCAAAACTGCTCTATTTTAAGCCAGAAAGTGCCCAAATTTGAACTGTAGAAGCATAATGATGAGCCTTTTAACATATATTTCGGGATTTTTTATGAACTTTGAACTTGTGCCGATTTTGACCAATTATGCAAATTAGAAAAAAGGGGGGATGAAATTAAAAAAAAATCTTCTCCTCTGAAACTACTGAGCCAATCTCAACCAAACTTTGCTGAAATGATCCTTGGGTGGTTCCCTTTCAAAATGATGTCCCTCAGAGCCGTCCTATATCAAATATGACCGCCATTGCTAAAAATAGAAATTTCTTCAAATGGCCAAAACTGCTCTATTTTAATGCAGAAAGTGCCCAAATTTGAACTGTATAAGCATAATGATGAGCCGTTTAACATATATTACGGGATTTTTTATGAACTTTGAACTTGTGCCGATTTTGACCAATTATGAAAATTAGAAAAAAGGGGGGATGAAATTAAAAAAAAATCTTCTCCTCTGAAACTACTGAGCCAATCTCAACCAAACTTTGCTGAAATGATCCTTAGGTGATCCTCTTCCAAATTTGTGTCCGGCATTTCAGAACACCGACCAAGATGGCCGCCACAGTCGAACTTAATTTAACATAGGACCATATGGGAAATTCTCATAACAATCTTCTTGTCTGAAACCATTTGCTCAATAAGAACAAAATTTTGATGAAATAGTCATTGGATGGTTCTCTTCCAAAAATGTGTCCGGCGGTTCGGCCCTTCAATCAATTTTTTTTTTAATTTTAATACTTTTCGTGTTATATTTCAAAAACTATAAGAGATAGATGTTAAGTTTAAATTGCAAAAATGTGCACCATGTCGAGATCGACCTACCCTGCAATTTTGAAGTAAATTTGATTACCCATCTTGGAGTTCTTGCCCTTTTTTCATCAAATTAAAAAAATAATAATAATACTTTTCGTATTATATTTCAAAAACTATAAGAGATAAAGGTTAAGTTTAAATTGCAGAAATTTGCAGCATATCAAGATCTTCCTACCCTGCAATTTTCAAGTAAATCCCATTACCCATTTTGGAGTTATTGCCCTTTTTTCATCAATTTTAATACTATCAACTTATATCTCAAAAACTATTAGAGATAGAGGGAAAGTTTAAACTGCAAAAATGTTCAGCATGTCAAGATCTACAAAACATTTCCCACAGTTAAAAATGTGTGACAACTGTGTGAAGAGTTATTTCTCTTGAAATGCATTTTTTTTTTACTGACTGCTTTTGGTTACTCAAATAATCAACGGGAAGCAACTCTATTACACAATGTGAAGTAGGAAAAGCTAAATTTTGAAAATCATTGACATATATGTTTTCTTTCAGCAATTTTGATAACTTGCATTAAAGGGGGAATCCCCGCCCAAATTGTTTTGTAGAAGGGGTCTGCAATGACGAAGGCTACATTTGTTAATTTGTTTTACCGAAGCTATCAAGTTTTATTGACTGATGTTGTAATTATGCCCAGGTGAACTATACATGCTCCTATGAGCCTCTAGTTCATTTAGCCATTGTGTTGTCTCTTCGTCTTCGATATACAGATTCTGATTACCCCTTTGGTATCTTCAAACACTTCTTAATAGAGTAGCATTCCTGCTGACCCATAGAAAAGATTTAATAGAGTAACATTCCTTTTGTAAAATAGACTCTCATGTAAAGTACAATTAGGAAATAAAAACCTTTGTAATCAGTGCTTTACTTTGCAAATTAACTGAACATTTACACGTATAAAGAAATACATCAAAGATAGTTCAATATCTGTTTCAATATTTGATGACAGGAACCACTGGGTTGGCGACAGTAACCTCCAAGGACAACTCGATTGCAGCATTGTTCGTATCTCTTACAATGGCATTATCACAGGTACTTTCAGATATAGAACTAAATATTACTTTATGACATTTACACATGAGTGAATGAGTGAATTATTGTAGTTTAACACCAACTCAACAATATTTCAACTACATCGTGGCGAAAACAAGTTGCATACAACGATGTGCTAGCTCACTGAAACAACAGATCTGTCGCTCCACTCGAACAAATTATCCTAATTCTGAGCCACTACTAGTCCTTGCTCGTACTCCTTAATGCTGCATGCGTAGCAGAGAAGTGGCAAATATATATCTTATAGTCTTTCAGTTTAGCTTAATCCAATCAGAGGCGCGAACCCATGGTCTACTGCACTAGAGGGGGAACTCTTAACTATTATATCAGCAACGTGGTTCCGTTGGGACTCGAAATAAGCCAATTGGTGACGTCCTTTGTTGTACCAGAGAAATAATAATAGTAATGCAATTTGACATTGTAGGCTTTCACTTAAGAAAAAATAACAAGTGGAGCGGCATCTCTACAAACGGACTGCCTTCTCAGAGAGAGAGAGAGAGAGCGAGATAAGCATGTAGATCTAGTACAAAGCAGTCATCATCATCATCTCATTTAAATATAACGTGTTCATTTGCTCATGTTGGCGTTAAACAACAATCACTCACTCACAATATTATTAATTTTTGTTATTGCATTTGTAATTTAAGATAATAAATACATAATTGAAATAAACTTAAGATTCTACTTGTACAAAAAATGTATATTAAATTTAATGTTGAATATTATTTCTGTAAATTGTGTAATTGAAATTTCTTTTGATTAATAATACAATATCATTCTTAGAAATTCATCTGACTTATTTCAAGGTAGACGCCCTGTCTTCCGGTTGTCTGCATCTGCTTCCTTTCTACCGACTCGTGAGCTAAGACTCGTGAGTTGATAAATCTTCTACTTATACCCAAGCATGATACTATTTACTCACCAGACATAAATTATTCACCTTAGAGATAGACTGTAATACCAGTCATCGGGTTTCTCGTTCAAGGGATCAACGACGATCCTAATTGTGGAGGAAACACCTCTATGCTTAACTTTACATGTATCCATGCCTTGTGCATTCTATTCTTAGACTAGACAATTCGAACTTTTCCAGCCTTCATCACTTCGAACGTTTTACGGTCACCACCATGACTTGGTTGACGCTTTGGAATATCTGTGTCACAAATTGATCATGGATATGTTACACTTGTCGTAAGCACTTCCTGGCCCTGTCCTCATTCATGACTTATCACCGGGTTTGTAACTAAATTAATACGACGGGTTCCACTAGTGGGGCAGGAACTGCTTACCCTTCCGGTGCACCGGCGTTCACCCCTGGTTTTTAGTGGGGTTTGTTGTACTCGATTTTTAGTTTTATGTGCATGTTTTGTAGATCTTTGTTTGTCCTTTTGCAATTTTTCACTTAACCATTGTGTTGTCTGTTCGTCTTCGATATACGGATTCTGATTACCCCTTTGGTATCTTCAAACTCTTGTTTATAGAGTAACATTCCTGTTGTTAAATATACTATCATGTAAAGTACAATTGGGAAATAAAAAACCTTTGTAATCAGAGCTTTATTATGTAAATTAACTGAACATTTACAGTATAAAGAAATACATCAAAAATTGCTCAATATCTGTGTCAATATTTGATGACAGGAACCAATGGGCGTCTGACCCGGCGACAGCAACCTCCAAGGACAACTCGATTGCAACATTTATTCTGGCGTGACTTTTTACCCAAATACACCCAAATATACCCAAAATGCAGCTTCAAATTATATTATTTCTATTATTTTGAGATGTTTTATTAATAATTAAAGATTTATTAGCTCCTCTATCGTTATTTTTGCATGAATTTCAACAAAATAGTCAGTTTTAACGGACAATATCAAGCGATCCCGATCTCGGTCAGGTCGCTTAATTACAATCACGAATATACCCAAATATACATTAACATTTCGTCTTTCAAAAGTCTGATATATATAAATTATGTTATGTCTTAATAATTGTCAAAATATGCAATGAGACAAAACTGTTTATTTTAGGAAGATGTACATCCTCCTCTTTATTGGTTACCAGACAAACCAGTTTTTGTTACCAAGTTTCTCCCTGCAATCAAGAATGGGAAATAAATAACTCAACTTTGTTTATGTACAGATAAAAAAAAGAAAAAATACCCATAATATATTAAAGTGTTTCCAGTTAAATATAAATGAAGCTTTACAGAAAATGACAGACCCATAATTTGTTTTGTTGTAAGTGGCCATTTTTTTCTCTTATTTCGTTTTTTTTTAATAAACAAAATAAGATAAATAAATAAAATAACTAAACGAGTGTTGGAAGAAATATTTTGAGTGTGTT
This sequence comes from Bathymodiolus brooksi, assembly GCA_963680875.1. Taxonomy (NCBI): domain Eukaryota; kingdom Metazoa; phylum Mollusca; class Bivalvia; order Mytilida; family Modiolidae; genus Bathymodiolus; species Bathymodiolus brooksi. Next base: position 93,721,983 of record OY804586.1, read on the forward strand.
TGGGTACATTTGTAATTGTTGGAAGCGGCCATGTTGGTGTATCGATGTTTATAATAGTTCATTTTGATTACTCTTGTGACAAATATATGAAATTTGAATCTTTTTATGAAATATAATTCACATAGAACCTTTAACTAATACAATAAATACAATTGTATGGTATATTTGGGTGTATTTGGGTAAAAAGTCGCGCCCACATTTATCATATCTCTTACAACGGCGGCGTTCTTTACAGATCGTGTCCATTGGGCCAGTGGCAGTATTATAGATACCTTGTGAAATAGAACTACATATTACTTTATGATATTTACACAAGAGTGAGTGAGTGACTTATTGTAGCTTAGCGCAAACTCAGCAATAGTTCAACTACATGTGGTGAAAACAAGTTGCATTCGACGATATGATGCCCGTTTTGTACTAGACTAACACTGTTAGTTGGATTTCTATAGTGCTATCTCACTGAAATGACAAATCTGTCGTTCCACTGGAACAAACTATCTTAATTCCGAGTCACTACTAGTCCCTGTTCGTACCTTGATGCTGCATGCGTACAGAGGGAGCAAATACCTATTGCATAGTCTTTGGTCTAACCCAATCAGACGCCCGAAACCCACGATCTACTGCACACGAGGGGGAAATCTAAATATAATATCAACGACGCAGTTGCGTTGCGACTCAAGATGAGTAACTAGGACCGTGGTTTACATCATGAAATGTCCTACACATAATAACATTCTAACGGATCTGTCTGGTAGAATGATAACAGGGGCTGAAAGTGAGTGACTTAGACGCATAAACCTGTCACCAGCCAGAAATGCGAGGTCCATCACTGAAGGCGAGACAGTTCTCTGGTGGAACCACTCGACTGAAACTATTTGTGATCCATGTTCTCTTCGTTGCTTCCATTCAATCGTTGCTAAGCTGTAGAACAATGCTTCAAATGTTCTAAGCAAATAAACGTTAGAGAAAGCCGCAGGGGCAATCAAGAATGGACAATACAGAGAAAATGGTAACATTTGATACACAAGACACAAAACGTAGACAAACAATACATAAAAATAAACTAAGATCAGATTGTGTGCAAATTATCATAGGTGGTTTTAATATTAGGGTTTAAAAACAATACAATCTCTTACATGTATATGTAAGTCTTGTAAACAATATTCTAGAAATGTTAAACTTTAAGCAGCTAGTCATACTCGTGTAACACCAACATCAATTCTAATCACAAGCCACATTATCTGTAATAACTATAAATTATGTAATACCGTGTGACTGCATCGGTGGAGTAATGATTAGCGTGCTCGCCTCTAGTGCGGTAGATGGTGGGTTCGAGCCCCGGTCGGGTCACATCAAAGACTTAAAAAATGGTAGTTGTTGCTTCTCCGCTAAACACGCAGCATTAAGGAGAATGAGCAAAGACTGGTTGGCTCGGAATCATATTAATGTGTCCAAGTGGTGCGAGATGTCTACCCGCGGACTGTTGTATCAGGGAACTAGCACTATGAAAATCCAACGCAGCGTGTTGGTCTAGAACAAAGCGGACATCATCATCATCTCATTGAAAATTAACTTGTCCTCGCCATGATATAGCTGAAAAATTGCTGAATTGGCATTAAACAACAATCACTCACTCACTGTAATTACTAAGATAAAATACTCCAATCCGTGGTTATATATCGCAACAGGTGTAAGTGACCATTTCATAACATTTTGTACAAGAAAATCACATAGAAAAAAAGTTGAAAAGCAAACCATAGCCAGAATAAGATCGACTAAAAATTACAATAAAGAGGTCTTTAATGATAAACTAAATGCCATAGATTGGTCACTTTTGTATTTATGTAAAAATGTTCAGGACGCATAGGAGAAATTTTGACCACTCTTATATACATTACTCGATGACATTGCTTCATACAAAGTTATAAAAATAAGAGAGCAAACTGAATCATTGATGACATATGATAGCCTAGATAATACCAGGAATAGATACGACCTCTTACAAACGTACAAAATAAACTCCAGAACACGCCATTTTGTAAAATGAGGAACAATGCGTAGGAAGACAATGTGACAGGCAAGATCGAGGAACAAAGAAATCCCCCTCCCCCCTCAAGAAAAAAAATATCCTTAGGATTTAGTTACAAAGTACAGGAAATAATAGGAGTATGATGTTGCCGCCTTTATATATAAACTCTAATTACAAATTTATTTATTGTTTCCATGACTACTTTTGCATGAATCCTAGTATTTTTCATAGAATATTTAAATATGAAATTTCAAATAAGAAATGGTCTTAATCTATTCTTGGAAATCTAAATGTTCCTATATATTAATGAAGATAAAATGAATAAATATTGACAACTTTGAGAGTGTAATATTAAAAGTTTAATATTAAAAGTAGGACAACCGAATTCACACTACACCAGAAGTACACACTTATCACATTCACAGTCATTGTATTACAATTATAACTGTATAATAAGTTTATTGTTTGTTTGTTTGATGGTGTTTAACGCCACTTTCAGCAATATTTCAGTTATATCGTGGCGGTAAGTTTTATTGGTGGAAGAAATCCGAGGACCTAGAGAAAATCACCGACCTGTCGCAAGTCACTGACAAACTGTATCACATATTGTTGTGCACCTCGCCCTGATCGCGATTCGAACTCACATCAGTGGTGTTAGGCACTGATTGCATAGGTTGTTCTTAATTCAACTATTAGAATTATGACTTCATAATACGTGTTTTCGTTGTTTATGATGAAAAGTGTTTTTAAATCATTTTGACAATACCCGTTTACTATCATTTTGAAATATTTGTATTGAATAGTCTTAAAATAGACTAGAACACAAAAAGTAACCATGTATGACCGTTGTCTTAGGTTATTTAAATATAGACACGTAAGCGGCTAGAATTATAATTTCATAATACATTTTTGTACGTTTATTCGTGGTTTATTTTGAAAAGTGTTTTTAAATAATTTTGACAATACCCCTTTATTATCATTTTTAAATATGTGTATTGAATAGAGTCTTAAAATAGACTATAGCACAAAATCACAAGCCGTGACAAGGTATGGATACGGATTCCGGAAGTACATTCCCATTCAGCTAGGTGGGGAAAACCCATATTGTGTATGACATAGATTCGTTTTTTTTTGTTCAATTCTTATGAGCTATTTACGTTCTGAACAACGGACAATACCTGTTGACGAACGTAATTGAGAAAAGTGTTTTGTTTTTCCTTTAATGAGTATGACATGAATGGGCCGAAGATAAAAATGGGCTAAAAATGAAAGTGGTTTGATAACAACGGATTCACACAAATGATTACCATACAAGACTATGGAAGTAGTGGACTTATCCCGACGAAGAGGTATAGTATTTTGTTACTGAGTAGTCATGTATTTGTGTGTTAGAGGTATAATACTTTGTTACTCAGTAGTCATGTATTTGTGTGTTAGAGGTATAGTATTTTGTTACTGAGTAGTCATGTATTTGTGTGTTAGAGGTATAATACTTTGTTACTGAGTAGTCATGTATTTGTGTGTTAGAGGTATAGTACTTTGCTACTGAGTGGTCATGTATTTGTGTGTTAGAGGTATACTACTTTGTTACTGAGTAGTCATGTATTTGTGTGTTAGAGGTATAGTATTTTGTTATTGAGTGGTCATGTACTTATGTGTTAGAGGTATAGTATTTTGTTACTGAGTAGTCATGTATTTGTGTGTTAGAGGTATATTATTTTGTTACTGAGTAGTCATGTATTTGTGTGTTAGAGGTATAGTATTTTGTTACTCAGTAGTCATGTATTTGTGTATTAGAGGTATAGTATTTTGTTACTCAGTAGTCATGTATTTGTGTGTTAGAGGTATAGTATTTTGTTACTCAGTAGTCATGTATTTGTGTGTTAGATGTATAGTATTTTGTTACTGAGTAGTCATGTATTTGTGTGTTAGAGGTATAGTATTTTGTTACTGAGTAGTCATGTATTTGTGTGTTAGAGGTATAGTATTTTGTTACTCAGTAGTCATGTATTTGTGTGTTAGAGGTATAATACTTTGTTACTCAGTAGTCATGTATTTGTGTGTTAGAGGTATAGTATTTTGTTACTCAGTAGTCATGTATTTGTGTGTTAGAGGTATAATACTTTGTTACTCAGTAGTCATGTATTTGTGTGTTAGAGGTATAGTATTTTGTTACTCAGTAGTCATGTATTTGTGTGTTAGAGGTATAATACTTTGTTACTCAGTAGTCATGTATTTGTGTGTTAGAGGTATAGTATTTTGTTACTCAGTAGTCATGTATTTGTGTGTTAGAGGTATAGTATTTTGTTATTGAGTAGTCATGTATTTGTGTGTTAGAGGTATAGTATTTTGTTACTCAGTAGTCATGTATTTGTGTGTTAGAGGTATAGTATTTTGTTACTGAGTAGTCATGTATTTGTGTGTTAGAGGTATAGTATTTTGTTACTCAGTAGTCATGTATTTGTGTGTTAGAGGTATAATACTTTGTTACTCAGTAGTCATGTATTTGTGTGTTAGAGGTATAGTATTTTGTTACTGAGTAGTCATGTATTTGTGTGTTAGAGGTATAGTATTTTGTTACTCAGTAGTCATGTATTTGTGTGTTAGAGGTATAGTATTTTGTTACTGAGTAGTCATGTATTTGTGTGTTAGAGGTATAGTACTTTGTTACTCAGTAGTCATGTATTTGTGTGTTAGAGGTATAGTATTTTGTTACTCAGTAGTCATGTATTTGTGTGTTAGAGGTATAGTATTTTGTTACTCAGTAGTCATGTATTTCTGTGTTAGAGGTATAGTACTTTGTTACTCAGTAGTCATGTATTTGTGTGTTAGAGGTATAGTATTTTGTTACTGAGTAGTCATGTATTTGTGTGTTAGAGGTATAGTATTTTGTTACTCAGTAGTCATGTATTTGTGTGTTAGAGGTATAATACTTTGTTACTCAGTAGTCATGTATTTGTGTGTTAGAGGTATAGTATTTTGTTATTGAGTAGTCATGTATTTGTGTGTTAGAGGTATAGTATTTTGTTACTCAGTAGTCATGTATTTGTGTGTTAGAGGTATAGTATTTTGTTATTGAGTAGTCATGTATTTGTGTGTTAGAGGTATAGTACTTTGTTACTCAGTAGTCATGTATTTGTGTGTTAGAGGTATAGTATTTTGTTACTCAGTAGTCATGTATTTGTGTGTTAGAGGTATAGTATTTTGTTACTGAGTGGTCATGTATTTGTGTGTTAGAGGTATAGTATTTTGTTATTGAGTAGTCATGTATTAGTGTGTTAGAGGTATAGTATTTTGTTACTCAGTAGTCATGTATTTGTGTATTAGAGGTATAGTATTTTGTTATTGAGTAGTCATGTATTTGTGTGTTAGAGGTATAGTATTTTGTTACTCAGTAGTCATGTATTTGTGTGTTAGAGGTATAATACTTTGTTACTCAGTAGTCATGTATTTGTGTGTTAGAGGTATAGTATTTTGTTACTGAGTAGTCATGTATTTGTGTGTTAGAGGTATAGTATTTTGTTACTCAGTAGTCATGTATTTGTGTGTTAGAGGTATAGTATTTTGTTATTGAGTAGTCATGTATTTGTGTGTTAGAGGTATAGTATTTTGTTACTCAGTAGTCATGTATTTGTGTATTAGAGGTATAGTATTTTGTTATTGAGTAGTCATGTATTTGTGTGTTAGAGGTATAGTATTTTGTTACTGAGTAGTCATGTATTTGTGTGTTAGAGGTATAGTATTTTGTTACTCAGTAGTCATGTATTTGTGTGTTAGAGGTATAGTATTTTGTTACTGAGTGGAGTGGTCATGTATTTGTGTGTTAGAGGTATAGTATTTTGTTACTGAGTAGTCATGTATTTGTGTGTTAGAGGTATAATACTTTGTTACTCAGTAGTCATGTATTTGTGTGTTAGAGGTATAGTATTTTGTTACTCAGTAGTCATGTATTTGTGTGTTAGAGGTATAGTATTTTGTTACTGAGTAGTCATGTATTTGTGTGTTAGAGGTATAATACTTTGTTACTCAGTAGTCATGTATTTGTGTGTTAGAGGTATAGTACTTTGTTACTGAGTAGTCATGTATTTGTGTGTTAGAGGTATAATACTTTGTTACTCAGTAGTCATGTATTTGTGTGTTAGAGGTATAATACTTTGTTACTCAGTAGTCATGTATTTGTGTGTTAGAGGTATGGTATTTTGTTACTGAGTAGTCATGTATTTGTGTGTTAGAGGTATAATACTTTGTTACTCAGTAGTTATGTATTTGTGTGTTAGAGGTATAATACTTTGTTACTGAGTAGTCATGTATTTGTGTGTTAGAGGTATAATACTTTGTTACTCAGTAGTCATGTATTTGTGTGTTAGAGGTATAGTACTTTGTTACTGAGTAGTCATGTATTTGTGTGTTAGAGGTATAATACTTTGTTACTGAGTAGTTATGTATTTGTGTGTTAGAGGTATAATACTTTGTTACTGAGTAGTCATGTATTTGTGTGTTAGAGGTATAATACTTTGTTACTCAGTAGTCATGTATTTGTGTGTTAGAGGTATAGTACTTTGTTACTGAGTAGTCATGTATTTGTGTGTTAGAGGTATAATACTTTGTTACTCAGTAGTCATGTATTTGTGTGTTAGAGGTATAATACTTTGTTACTCAGTAGTCATGTATTTGTGTGTTAGAGGTATAATACTTTGTTACTGAGTAGTCATGTATTTGTGTGTTAGAGGTATAATACTTTGTTACTCAGTAGTCATGTATTTGTGTGTTAGAGGTATAGTACTTTGTTACTGAGTAGTCATGTATTTGTGTGTTAGAGGTATAATACTTTGTTACTCAGTAGTCATGTATTTGTGTGTTAGAGGTATGGTATTTTGTTACTGAGTAGTCATGTATTTGTGTGTTAGAGGTATAATACTTTGTTACTCAGTAGTTATGTATTTGTGTGTTAGAGGTATAGTATTTTGTTACTCAGTAGTCATGTATTTGTGTGTTAGAGGTATGGTATTTTGTTACTGAGTAGTCATGTATTTGTGTGTTAGAGGTATAATACTTTGTTACTCAGTAGTTATGTATTTGTGTGTTAGAGGTATAGTACTTTGTTACTGAGTAGTCATGTATTTGTGTGTTAGAGGTATGGTATTTTGTTACTGAGTAGTCATGTATTTGTGTGTTAGAGGTATAATACTTTGTTACTCAGTAGTTATGTATTTGTGTGTTAGAGGTATGGTATTTTGTTACTGAGTAGTCATGTATTTGTGTGTTAGAGGTATAATACTTTGTTACTCAGTAGTTATGTATTTGTGTGTTAGAGGTATAGTATTTTGTTACTGAGTAGTCATGTATTTGTGTGTTAGAGGTATGGTATTTTGTTACTGAGTAGTCATGTATTTGTGTGTTAGAGGTATAATACTTTGTTACTCAGTAGTTATGTATTTGTGTGTTAGAGGTATAGTACTTTGTTACTGAGTAGTCATGTATTTGTGTGTTAGAGGTATAATACTTTGTTACTCAGTAGTCATGTATTTGTGTGTTAGAGGTATAGTATTTTGTTATTGAGTGGTCATGTACTTGTGTGTTAGAGGTATAGTATTTTGTTATTGAGTAGTTATGTATTTGTGTGTTAGAGGTATAGTACTTTGTTACTCAGTAGTCATGTATTTGTGTGTTAGAGGTATAGTATTTTGTTACTCAGTAGTCATGTATTTGTGTGTTAGAGGTATAGTACTTTGTTACTGAGTAGTCATGTATTTGTGTGTTAGAGGTATAGTACTTTGTTACTGAGTAGTCATGTATTTGTGTGTTAGATGTATAGTACTTTGTTACTGAGTAGTCATGTATTTGTGTGTTAGAGGTATAGTATTTTGTTACTGAGTAGTCATGTATTTGTGTGTTAGAGGTATAGTACTTTGTTACTGAGTAGTCATGTATTTGTGTGTTAGAGGTATAATACTTTGTTACTGAGTATTCATGTATTTGTGTATTAGAGGTATAGTATTTTGTTACTGAGTAGTCATGTATTTGTGTGTTAGAGGTATAGTATTTTGTTACTCAGTAGTCATGTATTTGTGTGTTAGAGGTATAGTATTTTGTTACTGAGTAGTCATGTATTTGTGTGTTAGAGGTATAGTATTTTGTTACTCAGTAGTCATGTATTTGTGTGTTAGAGGTATAGTATTTTGTTACTCAGTAGTCATGTATTTGTGTGTTAGAGGTATAGTATTTTGTTACTGAGTAGTCATGTATTTGTGTGTTAGAGGTATAGTATTTTGTTACTCAGTAGTCATGTATTTGTGTGTTAGAGGTATAGTATTTTGTTACTCAGTAGTCATGTATTTGTGTGTTAGAGGTATAGTATTTTGTTACTGAGTAGTCATGTATTTGTGTGTTAGAGGTATAGTACTTTGTTACTCAGTAGTCATGTATTTGTGTATTAGAGGTATAGTATTTTGTTACTCAGTAGTCATGTATTTGTGTGTTAGAGGTATAGTATTTTGTTACTGAGTAGTCATGTATTTGTGTGTTAGAGGTATAGTATTTTGTTACTCAGTAGTCATGTATTTGTGTGTTAGAGGTATAGTATTTTGTTACTCAGTAGTCATGTATTTGTATGTTAGAGGTATAGTATTTTGTTATTGAGTAGTCATGTATTTGTGTATTAGAGGTATAGTATTTTGTTACTCAGTAGTCATGTATTTGTATGTTAGAGGTATAGTATTTTGTTATTGAGTAGTCATGTATTTGTGTGTTAGAGGTATAATACTTTGTTACTGAGTATTCATGTATTTGTGTATTAGAGGTATAGTATTTTGTTACTGAGTAGTCATGTATTTGTGTGTTAGAGGTATAGTATTTTGTTACTCAGTAGTCATGTATTTGTATGTTAGAGGTATAGTATTTTGTTATTGAGTAGTCATGTATTTGTGTGTTAGAGGTATAGTATTTTGTTACTCAGTAGTCATGTATTTGTATGTTAGAGGTATAGTATTTTGTTATTGAGTAGTCATGTATTTGTGTGTTAGAGGTATAGTATTTTGTTACTCAGTAGTCATGTATTTGTGTGTTAGAGGTATAATACTTTGTTACTGAGTAGTCATGTATTTGTGTGTTAGAGGTATAGTATTTTGTTATTGAGTAGTCATGTATTTGTGTGTTAGAGGTATAGTATTTTGTTATTGAGTAGTCATGTATTTGTGTGTTAGAGGTATAGTATTTTGTTACTCAGTAGTCATGTATTTGTGTGTTAGAGGTATAGTACTTTGCTACTGAGTGGTCATGTATTTGTGTGTTAGAGGTATAATACTTTGTTACTGAGTAGTCATGTATTTGTGTGTTAGAGGTATAGTATTTTGTTATTGAGTGGTCATGTACTTGTGTGTTAGAGGTATAGTATTTTGTTATTGAGTAGTCATGTATTTGTGTGTTAGAGGTATAATACTTTGTTACTGAGTAGTCATGTATTTGTGTGTTAGAGGTATAGTATTTTGTTACTCAGTAGTCATGTATTTGTGTGTTAGAGGTATAGTATTTTGTTACTGAGTAGTCATGTATTTGTGTGTTAGAGGTATAGTATTTTGTTATTGAGTAGTCATGTATTTGTGTGTTAGAGGTATAGTATTTTGTTACTCAGTAGTCATGTATTTGTGTGTTAGAGGTATAGTATTTTGTTACTCAGTAGTCATGTATTTGTGTGTTAGAGGTATAGTATTTTGTTACTCAGTAGTCATGTACTTGTGTGTTAGAGGTATAGTATTTTTTTACTGAGTAGTCATGTATTTGTGTGTTAGAGGTATAATACTTTGCTACTGAGTGGTCATGTATTTGTGTGTTAGAGGTATAATACTTTGTTACTGAGTAGTCATGTATTTGTGTGTTAGAGGTATAGTATTTTGTTATTGAGTGGTCATGTACTTGTGTGTTAGAGGTATAGTATTTTTTTACTGAGTAGTCATGTATTTGTGTGTTAGAGGTATAGTATTTTGTTACTCAGTAGTCATGTATTTGTGTGTTAGAGGTATAGTATTTTGTTATTGAGTGGTCATGTACTTGTGTGTTAGAGGTATAGTATTTTTTTACTGAGTAGTCATGTATTTGTGTGTTAGAGGTATAATACTTTGCTACTGAGTGGTCATGTATTTGTGTGTTAGAGGTATAATACTTTGTTACTGAGTAGTCATGTATTTGTGTGTTAGAGGTATAGTATTTTGTTATTGAGTGGTCATGTACTTGTGTGTTAGAGGTATAGTATTTTTTTACTGAGTAGTCATGTATTTGTGTGTTAGAGGTATAGTATTTTGTTACTCAGTAGTCATGTATTTGTGTGTTAGAGGTATAGTATTTTGTTATTGAGTGGTCATGTATTTGTGTGTTAGAGGTATAGTATTTTGTTACTGAGTAGTCATGTATTTGTGTGTTAGAGGTATAGTACTTTGTTACTGAGTAGTCATGTATTTGTGTGTTAGAGGTATATTATTCTGTTACTGAGTAGTCATGTATTTGTGTGTTAGAGGTATAGTACTTTGTTACTGAGTAGTCATGTATTTGTGTATTAGAGGTATAGTATTTTGTTATTGAGTGGTCATGTACTTGTGTGTTAGAGGTATAGTATTTTGTTACTGAGTGGTCATGTATTTGTGTGTTAGATGTATAGTATTTTGTTACTGAGTAGTCATGTATTTGTGTATTAGAGGTATAGTATTTTGTTATTGAGTGGTCATGTACTTGTGTGTTAGAGGTATAGTATTTTGTTACTGAGTGGTCATGTATTTGTGTGTTAGAGGTATAGTATTTTGTTACTGAGTAGTCATGTATTTGTGTGTTAGAGGTATAGTATTTTGTTACTGAGTAGTCATGTATTTGTGTGTTAGAGGTATAGTATTTTGTTACTGAGTAGTCATGTATTTGTGTGTTAGAGGTATAGTATTTTGTTACTGAGTAGTCATGTATTAGTGTGTTAGAGGTATAGTACTTTGTTACTGAGTAGTCATGTATTTGTGTGTTAGAGGTATAATACTTTGTTACTGAGTAGTCATGTATTAGTGTGTTAGAGGTATAGTATTTTGTTACTCAGTAGTCATGTATTTGTGTGTTAGAGGTATAATACTTTGTTACTGAGTAGTCATGTATTTGTGTGTTAGAAGTATAGTATTTTGTTATTGAGTGGTCATGTATTTGTGTGTTAGAGGTATATTATTTTGTTACTGAGTGGTCATGTATTAGTGTGTTAGAGGTATAGTATTTTGTTATTGAGTGGTCATGTACTTGTGTGTTAGAAGTATAGTATTTTGTTATTGAGTGGTCATGTATTTGTGTGTTAGAGGTATAGTATTTTGTTACTGAGTAGTCATGTACTGGTGTGTTAGAAGTATAGTATTTTGTTATTGAGTAGTCATGTATTTGTGTGTTAGAGGTATAATACTTTGTTACTCAGTAGTCATGTATTTGTGTGTTAGAGGTATAATACTTTGTTACTGAGTAGTCATGTATTTGTGTGTTAGAGGTATAGTACTTTGCTACTGAGTGGTCATGTATTTGTGTGTTAGAGGTATAGTATTTTGTTACTGAGTGGTCATGTATTTGTGTGTTAGAGGTATAGTACTTTGTTACTGAGTAGTCATGTATTTGTGTGTTCGATGTATAGTATTTTGTTACCGAGTGGTCATGTATTTGTATGTTAGAGGTATAATACTTTGTTACTGAGTAGTCATGTATTTGTGTGTTAGAGGTATAGTATTTTGTTACCGAGTAGTCATGTATTTGTGTGTTCGATGTATAGTATTTTGTTACCGAGTGGTCATGTATTTGTATGTTAGAGGTATAATACTTTGTTACTGAGTAGTCATGTATTTGTGTGTTAGAAGTATAGTATTTTGTTATTGAGTGGTCATGTATTTGTGTGTTAGAGGTATAATACTTTGTTACTGAGTAGTCATGTATTTGTGTGTTAGAGGTATAGTATTTTGTTACTGAGTAGTCATTTATTTGTGTGTTAGAGATATAGTATTTTGTTACTGAGTAGTCATGTACTTGTGTGTTAGAGGTATAATATTTTGTTACTGAGTGGTCATGCATTTGTGTTAGAGGTGTGGCATTTTGTTACTGAGTAGTCGTATATTTGTGTGTTAGAGGTATAGTATTTTGTTACTGAGTGGTCATGTATTTGTGTGTTAGAGGTATATTATTTTGTTATTGAGTGGTCATGTATTTTTGTGTTAGAGGTATAATACTTTGTTACTCAGTAGTCATGTATTTGTGTGTTAGAGGTATATTATTTTGTTATTGAGTGTTCATGTATTTGTGTGTTAGAGGTATAATACTTTGTTACTCAGTAGTCATGTATTTGTGTGTTAGAGGTATAGTATTTTGTTACTGAGTGGTCATGTATTTGTGTTAGAGGTGTGGCATTTTGTTACTGAGTAGTCGTATATTTGTGTGTTAGAGGTATAGTATTTTGTTACTGAGTGGTCATGTATTTGTGTGTTAGAGGTATATTATTTTGTTATTGAGTGGTCATGTATTTGTGTGTTAGAGGTATACTACTTTGTTACTCAGTAGTCATGTATTTGTGTGTTAGAGGTATAGTATTTTGTTACTGAGTGGTCATGTATTTGTGTGTTAGCGGTATAGTATTTTGTTACTGAGTAGTCATGTATTTGTGTGTTAGAGGTATAGTATTTTGTTACTGAGTAGTGATGTATTTGTGGGTTAGAGGTATAGTATTTTGTTACTGAGTAGTGATGTATTTGTGTGTTCGATGTATAGTATTTTGTTACTGAGTAGTCATGTATTTGTGTGTTCGATGTATAGTATTTTGTTACTGAGTAGTCATGTATTTGTGTGTTCGATGTATAGTACTTTGTTACTGAGTAGTCATGTATTTGTGTGTTCGATGTATAGTACTTTGTTACTGAGTAGTCATGTATTTGTGTGTTAGAAGTATAATACTTTGTTACTGAGTAGTCATGTATTTGTGTGTTAGAGGTATAATACTTTGTTACTGAGTGGTCATGTATATGTGTGTTAGATGTATAGTATTGTGTTACTGTGTAGTCATGTATTTGTGTGTTAGAGGTATAGTATTTTATTACTGAGTGGTCATGTATTTGTGTGTTAGAGGTATAGTATTTTGGTACTGAGTAGTCATGTCACTCCAATACAATTAAATAAAAATTGTCACTCCTCCAATGCAATTAAATAAAAATTGTCACTCCTCCAATACAATGAAATAAACATTGTCACTCCTCCAATACAATTAAATACAAATTGTCACTCCAATACAATTAAGTAAAAATTTTCACTCCTCCAATACAATTAAATAAAAAATTGTCACTCCTCCAATACAATTAAATAAAAGTGTCAGTCCTCCAATACAATTAAATAAAAATTGTAACTATCCAAGTCTGAAGGACTGACAACAAGCGGTACACTGTCACACACAAAGGTAAAACAAGCGAACGAAGAACACAAGCTTTAGCAACACAAAACATGGAGAGCTTTACGGTAAACGAGAAGGATTTGAATATCCTGTTCCCACGAACGTTTTCCACAAGTGGAACCGGAGAGATTAAAATATAATCGGCAACATCAATTGGCTTTATAATATTTACAGGTCACATTTATAATTTCAGAGAAAACTGAATGACTGACTGAAAGAGAAAGACATGTTGGAGAAGTCTTGTCGATGGTGGCCCATTTGGTATTTACTGTTCTTTTGTCATGGAGCAGAAGGTATTTCCACAATAATTAGTTACATGTGCAACTACTAACTTCTTATGTATCATTTTCCATGCACACAGGATGATAAAGCATCATTTGTTTGATATTTGCCATACCCCCACACAAACACAGATTCATTTGTTTGTTATTGTCTATACACCCAGGGGAATACAGCTTCATTTGTCTGTTATTGTCTATGCACCCAGGGCCCGCTCCATTTGTCTGTTATTTTCAATCCACCAGGGTAATATAGCTTCATTTGCTTGGTATTTCCCATACACACAGGGGAATACAGCTCAATTTGTTTATTATTGTCTATACACCCAGGGAAATACAGCTTCATTTGTCTGTTATTGTCCATACACCCAGGGGAATACAGCTTCATTTTTTCTGCTATTGTCCATACACCCAGGTCCGGCAGGGGAAAACAGCTACATTTGCTTGTTATTTTCCATACAACCAGGGGAATACAGCTTCAATTGTGTGTTATTGTCCATACACCCAGGGAAATACAGCTTCATTTGTCTGTTATTGTCCACACACCCAGGGGAATACAGCCCCATTTGACTGTTATTGTCAGTGCACACAGGGTAATACAGCTCCATTGTCTGTTATTTTCAATACACACAGGGTAATACAGCTTCATTTGTTTGTTATTGTCTATACCCCCAGGGGAAAACAGCTTCATTTGTCTGCTATTTTCAATACACACAGGGTAATGCAGCTTCATTGTCTGTTATGTTCAATACACACAGGGTAATACAGCCTTATATGTCTGTTATTTTTCATACACCCAGGGGAATACAGCTTGATTTGTCTGTTATTGTCCATACACCCAGGGTAATACAGCCTCACTTGTCTATTATTGTCCATACACCCAGGGTAATACAGCTTCATTTGTCTGTTATTGTCCATACACCCAGGGTAATACAGCTTCACTTGTCTGTTATTGTTCATACACCCAGGGTAATACAGCTTCATTTGTCTGTTATTGTCCATACACCCAGGGTAAGTAATACAGCTTCATTTGTCTGTTATTGTCCATACACCCTGGGTAATACAGCTTCATTTGCTTGTTATTGTCCATACACCCAGGGTAATACAGTTTCATTTGTTTGTTATTGTCCATACACCCAGGGTAATACAGCTTCATTTGTCTGTTGTTGTCCATACACTCAGGGTAATACAGCTTCATGTGTCTGTTATTGTCCATACACCCAGGGTAATACAGCTTCATTTCTATGTTGTTGTCCATACACCCAGGGTAATACAACTTCATTTTTCTGTTATTGTACATACACCCAGGGTAATACAGCTTCATTTGCTTGTTATTGTCCATACATCCAGGGTAATACAGCTTCATTTATTTGTTATTGTCCATTCACCCAGGGTAATACAGCTTCAATTGTGTGTTATTGTTCATACACCCAGGGAAATACAGCTTCATTTGTCTGTTATTGTCCACACACCCAGGGGAATACAACCCCATTTGACTGTTATTGTCAGTGCACACAGGGTAATACAGCTCCATTGTCTGTTATTTTCAATACACACAGGGTAATACAGCTTCATTTGTTTGTTATTGTCTATACCCCCAGGGGAATACAGCTTCATTTGTCTGCTATTTTCAATACACACAGGGTAATGCAGCTTCATTGTCTGTTATGTTCAATACACACAGGGTAATACAGCCTCATATGTCTGTTATTTTTCATACACCCAGGGGAATACAGCTTGATTTGTCTGTTATTGTCCATACACCCAGGGTAATACAGCTTCACTTGTCTGTTATTGTCCATACACCCAGGGTAATACAGCTTCATTTGTCTGTTATTGTCCATACACCCAGGGTAATACAGCTTCACTTGTCTGTTATTGTCCATACACCCAGGGTAATACAGCTTCATTTGTCTGTTATTGTCCATACACCCAGGGTAATACAGCTTCACTTGTCTGTTATTGTTCATACACCCAGGGTAATACAGCTTCATTTGTCTGTTATTGTCCATACACCCAGGGTAAGTAATACAGCTTCATTTGTCTGTTATTGTCCATACACCCTGGGTAATACAGCTTCATTTGCTTGTTATTGTCCATACACCCAGGGTAATACAGTTTCATTTGTTTGTTATTGTCCATACACCCAGGGTAATACAGCTTCATTTGTCTGTTATTGTCCATACACCCAGGGTAATACAGCTTCATTTCTATGTTGTTGTCCATACACCCAGGGTAATACAACTTCATTTTTCTGTTATTGTACATACACCCAGGGTAATACAGCTTCATTTGCTTGTTATTGTCCATACACCCAGGGTAATACAGCTTCATTTATTTGTTATTGTCCATTCACCCAGGGTAATACAGCTTCATTTGACTGTTATTGTCCATACACTCAGGGTAATACAGCTTCATTTGTCTGTTATTGTCCATACACCCAGGGAAATACAGCTTCATTTGTCTGTTGTTGTCCATACAGCCAGTGTAATACAGCTTCACTTGTCTGTTATTGTCCATACACCCAGGGTAATACAGCTTCATTTGTCTGTTGTTGTCATATACCCAAGGTAATACAGCTTCATTTGTTTGTTATTGTCCATTCACCCAGGGGAATACAGGTTCATTTGTATGTCATTGTCCATACACCCAGGGTAATACAACTTCATTTGTCTGTTATTGTCCATACACCCAGGGTAATACAGCTTCACTTGTCTGTTATTGTCCATACACCCAGGGTAATACAGCTTCATTTGCCTGTTGTTGTCATATACCCAGGGTAATACAGCTTCATTTGTTTGTTATTGTCCATACACCCAGGGTAATACAACTTCATTTGTCTGTTATTGTCCATACACCCAGGGTAATACAGCTTCATTTTTCTGTTATTGTACATACACCCAGGATAATACAGCTTCATTTGCTTGTTATTGTCCATACACCCAGGGTAATAGAGCTTCATTTATTTGTTATTGTTCATACACCCAGGGTAATACAGCTTCATTTTTCTGTTATTGTACATACACCCAGGGTAATACAGCTTCATTTGCCTGTTATTGTCCATACACCCAGGGTAATACAGCTTCATTTGTCTGTTATTGTCCATACACCCAGTGTAATGCAGCTTCACTTGTCTGTTATTGTCCATACACCCAGGGTAATACAGCTTCATTTGTCTGTTGTTGTCCATACAACCAGTGTAATGCAGCTTCACTTGTCTGTTATTGTCCATACACCCAGGGTAATACAGCTTCATTTGTCTGTTGTTGTCATATACCCAGGGTAATACAGCTTCATTTGTTTGTTATTGTCCATTCACCCAGGGGAATACAGCTTCATTTGTCTGTTATTGTCCATACACCCAGGGTAATACAACTTCATTTGTCTGTTATTGTCCATACACCCAGGGTAATACAGCTTCACTTGTCTGTTATTGTCCTTACACCCAGGGTAATACAGCTTCATTTGTCTGTTGTTGTCATATACCCAGGGTAATACAGCTTCATTTGTTTGTTATTGTCCATTCACCCAGGGGAATACAGCTTCATTTGTCTGTTATTGTCGATACACCCAGGGTAATACAACTTCATTTTTCTGTTATTGTCCATTCACCCAGGGTAATACAGCTTCATTTGTCTGTTATTGTCCATACACCCAGGGTAATACAACTTCATTTGTCTGTTATTGTCCATACACCCAGGATAATACAGCTTCATTTGCTTGTTATTGTCCATACACCCAGGGTAATACAGCTTCATTTATTTGTTATTGTCCATACACCCAGGGTAATACAGCTTCATTTGACGGTTATTGTCCATACACCCAGGGTAAGACAGCTTCATTTGTCTGTTGTTGTCCATACACCCAGGGCAATACAGCTTCATTTGTCTGTTATTGTCGATACATACAGGGTAATACAGCTTCATTTGTCTGTTATTGTCCATGCACCCAGGGTAATACAGCTTCATTACTTTGCTATTGTCCATACACACAGGGTAATACAGCTTCATTTATCTGTTATTGTCCATACATCCAGGAAAATACAGCTTCATTTGTCTGTTATTGCCCATACACACAGGGTAATACAGCTTCATTTGTCTGTTATTGTCGATACAAACAGGGTAATACAGCTTCATTTGTCTGTTATTGTCCATACACCCAGGGTAATATAGCTTCATTTGTTTGTTATTGTCCATGCACACAGGGTAATACAGCTTCATTTGTCTGTTATTGTCCATACATCCAGGGAAATACAGCTTCATTTGTCTGTTATTGCCCATACACACAGGGTAATACAGCTTCATTTGTCTGTTATTGTCCATACACGCAATGTAATACAGCTTCATTTATCTCTTATTTTCCATACACCCAGGGTAATACAGCTTCATTTGTCTGTTATTGTCCATACATCCAGGGAAATACAGCTTCATTTGTATGTTATTGTCCATACACCCAGAGTAATACAGCTCCATTTGTTTGTTATTGTCCATACACACAGGGTAATACAGCTTTATTTGTCTGTTATTGTCCAGACACACAGGGTAATACAGTTTCATTTGTCTGTTATTGTTCATACACCCAGGGTAATACAGCTTCATTTGTGTGTTATTGTCCATACACCCAGGGTAATACAGCTTCATTTGTCTGTTATTGTCCATACACACATGGTAATACAGCTTCATTTGTCTGTTATTGCCCATACACCCAGGGTATTGCAGCTTTATTTGTCTTTTATTGTCCATACACATAGGGCAATACAGCTTCATTTGTCTGTTATTGTCCATACACCCAGGATAATACAGCTTCATTTGTCTGTTATTGTCCATATGTTAGCGGCAATAAGTGAAATCAGGCATTAAGCTTAAATCCTAGGCAATAAGCTATTGCCTGGGCATTAAGCTTAATGCCTAAATTGTGTAAGGCATTAAGCTTAAATCCTAGGATTTAAGCTTAATGCCTGAAATATATGTCCAGGCATTAGGCTTAATGCCTAAAACATAAAAAACATAGATATAATACATTTATTAATATTATAAGTCAGTAAAACATTGACAATTTTATATTAAAACGAGATATTTAAAATGTCAAATACCTGAAATAAAAATCATTTCTAAAACGACATCATTTACTTAAAATGCTAAATAGAATAACCTATTAAAAAATAAAGTTTTATGGAAATATTTAAAGTCATATATTAAAAATCATTTGCTATCACATGATCCAGAGCTATGGCACCGACTATTGTACAGTACTCCATTTTTCTTACACTTGCATCTGTTACTTGAGAATTTTGATTTACACGAACATTTAAAAAATCCCTGACCACCCGATAAGGACTGCTGAGATGCAGCTTCGTGAACATTGATAGATGTTTCAGAGTTAAGTTCCTCTTGTAAAATCAAATCCTGCTTGCAGATACTCATCTCATTAGCTCCAAACATGCCATTAAGTCGTCCATATCGCGTACCAATAACTGCATTTCCTTTGTCGTTCACCTGAAAAACAAATAGGGAAACTCGTACCAAAAGAATAGAAAATATGAAGAGTCCAAATTACTTCTCTTTTTGAGGTTTGTTAATCATCTTATTATTGTAGTATTTTGGCTTAGGCCAAACAAAATATATGTGTTATTCTTGTCCCCAAGCAAAGCAAAATAGGGAAGGTAGGTATTTGCATTATTTTTTGCCTTACACTGTTTTACTGATGTGTGCACTGTGTTGTGTTGTCGGGGCAATTCAGAGCTCAATTCATGTTTGAAGAACTTGAGATGACCTATGGATGACGCATTTGGTGTCGTTCTTAGGAGAAGGGATTTTGTCTCTCTGAAATTAAATGTAGGTATTGGCACTGCAACTGTTTGGTAATTAGCCTTTCATAGCCTCCAATAACAAAAATGTCATACCTTTTCAAATTGTAATAATCTGTAGTTGATTTCTTTTTTGATGACTCCAATAATTTGATCTTAGCCAAAAGTTCATTGTACTGCTCTCCTGAATATATATTCCTAGTTTTATTCGATTCAAACTTATTTCGTAAAGCCACAACAAAATTTTGCTCAGAAGAAGACATCTTGTCACATGTGTTATTTAACTATACTTATAATCCAGATCAAGAAATGAAGAGGTCTGGGGGCATAGAGCATTTAAAGGCATGTTAAACAAAGAAATATTACTTATCCAATAAAATCATTTGAACAAGTAAGTGAGCAAAATTCAAATATAGATGTGTCCAGTTGAAAGCAGCCAAGCCACTGAAGAAGTGCATTTTATTTTGGGAAAATATCTTGAAATTATTCTATTATAAAATAATTCTGTCATCAACCTTTTTTTCATTTTTAAGCAAAACAATACATTTTTAGACAATATCTAATTTTATTCAACTTATAAAACAGATTGAAATACAGAATAATTTGAAAAAATGAGCATGCATTTGTCAGAATTCATAAAACTGAATTTAACTTATTGCCTAAAATTGAGTTCGGCAATAGGTGAAAAATTCATCAATTCATTTCAGGAAATAAGCTTAATGCCTGAAATTTTAGGCATTAAGCCTAATGCCTAGGCATTACCTTATTGCCTAGGATTTAAGCTTAATGCCTGATTTCACTTATTGCGGCTAACACATATACCGATTGTAATACAGCTTTATTTGTCTGTTTATTCTCTGTCTGTTTTGTTTTTCATTTCATTATATAATTATTAGTTAAAATGTATTTCATGATCGTTTATCGTTCAAAATACATGTGTGTTGTGTTGATAAAGATGTTCTGTAGATTATATTATTATCAATTCTTTCAATCTGGTATAGTTACTTAAATGAGATAAGTAGCACGTATAAGAGAAATATTTTGAAAATTTTGTTAATATCATTAATAATTTTTTTTTCAATAACACAATTATTTATTTGTTAATTTCAATTAATATCATAGGGCTATTGCACGAATATTGATGAATATTCTTTAAAGCAGAATTGCACGATCTTGTAGGTGCAATTTATTTTCTGCAAGGGAAGATACTATTAATCGATATTCTTATTTGTAAAGCATAACTTTAAAAACATAAAATGACGAAATCACCATCATAACACTTCGATGACGTCACGATTTGAAGCGATATTGCCCTGGTAAAAATATCAAGGAACATCGTGCTTTAGCTTTATTTTACCTTCTACAAAAAATATTATACTGCTATGATCAAAAGATATATCAACCCAAGAAATGCAACCTTATGCTTGGCCTACGGTCTCGTTGAATAATGTGTCTTGCATGATTTGACAAAGCCCAATAGTATGAGTATCAATCATTCAATAATTGCATTGCATCATTATTTATTTTATTTTAATCAGGTCAACTTCAGTGGGTTGTAAAAGAAAAGGCAACTGCTTATGGACAGAATTTGATATTGTTTTGTCCAGTTGAAAACTGCTGCAGTGAGCCGGCAGGATGGTCTGTCGGACCTAAGTCGATAATTCTGGATGTGAAAACATTTTCAAATGATCCCAAAGTGAAATACCATGGAACATATAATAAAGATGGGTTTGGTGTTGTCATCCGCAATCTGTCTGAAGCGGACTTAAATGTTACTTATCGCTGTGTTTATGGATTTGACCAGTCAACCCCGAAATATTTGCTTCATGGCGATGTCTTTAGTGAAAGTAAGTAAAATCAATATAAAACACAAATATAGCATTACATACGTAAACTGAGATCCTTTTGGTTACAATATTATAATCAAAGTATGCTTTAAAAGAATATTTTGTAATATATGTCTGGTAGGAAAGAATGCGGATGTACATGAACATGGGATACTATCCAATTTTTCACTTAGACACACATTAATATAAAGGAATAGCGTTCTGCTTGTCATTCTACATTTCATAATCACAATACTGTCTTTAATAAGGATCATATATACCCTAAATGAGTGCGAAACGGTCCCTATCCAGCAGTACTGCGGCAATCTTCTTTCTATAAACACTACATCTGGATCAATTTGATGTTATTTGGTCTATATGTTCCTTTGGAAAAGGTACATTCATTTTAATATCTGATAAGTCAGTTTTCCACAGAGGTTTTTATAATAATATTATTATACTGAACCACTGAGAATAGTGACCAGCGCCGATGTTTGCTCAAGTTAAAATCATACCGATTGAAGTTTCCACCAGTTGTTGCTATGGACACTAACTGGAACTTAGAATGTGAATTAACTAGTTCATTCAAAAACATAGTTTATCGGTGATGATGTTATTAGTTATGCAGTCAGTTACAGGGGGATACGGGAATATATGGAGTGCCTGAACAAATTTCGTATCGGGCGAGGTGTCAGCCGAACCTCGATACGAAATTTGTTCCGGCACTCCATATATTCCCGTATCCCCCTGTAACTGACTGTATAACGATTTTATCCCGGCGATGAAATTTCCAAGCATATATTCTCTAGCTCTCTGTAAATGCCTGTTGGTGGGCTTGAACTGCTTTTTTATTTTTTTTTATTTTTAGTTGATGGAAAAAATAAAACCAATAATATAGTTTAAAACAACTTGTTAATATTTACAAGAATTGAACATCCCGGAAGTGCTGGATAATGTTTTTGTATGTGATAAAGTCTGTGTGTGCGACTGTGATGGAGAATTATCATGAATATCAGAAAAGTCGCACAGTATATCTTGTAGATATGGCTGAAGTGCTTGGCTTTCCTCTGAAAATAGAAAAAATAAGTACAATTTAGAATTGTGACAAGAAACAACTAAGCAAACATATTCACCATACAATAATGTTGTTGCCTTTTGTTTTAGGTGTAAGATCCTTTTTAACTAAGTATAGACCTTTTACTGGATGATATGTTGTACCTCATAATCACAAAATATTTCTTTTGTTGTTTGGTTTTTGTTTTGTTTGCTTGTTTGTTTGTTTGTTTGTTGTTTTTTTTGTTGTTTTTTGTTTCTTCTTCAGTTCTGGTTTGATTTTGTTTTTTGTTTGTTTTTTATTTTGTTTTGAAACATTAAATTAGTAAATAAAAATACGAAAATCTCCATAAAGGCATTGCCTGGATATACTTGAGTAATACATTTTCACCAACAAGTGAACCTGCCAAAAATTCCTGAAATGCAACAGACTGACAGATAGATGCAAAAATTAATACATGTTCATCATTACAAATACAGGATGTGAAATCTCCGCTCGCCAGCTCGCCTAAGGCGAGTACAAAATGAACTTTTTACATGTATATTCACCTTCATCGATGACTGAACTAATCTCAGAACCTGGAAGCGCTGGTCCACTCTCTTGATTTGGTGCTTCTTTCCATTTTCAGATCATGCAATCGCGCGAATAGGAGTCCTTCAGGTCAAGATATCTCCACTAATACACAATATGTTTTTATTTTATTTTTTTTAATTATAAGGTATATAGTCATATCTCAAACTGACCTAAATGTGAATCAATTCTATTGAGTAGTTAAAAAGATATAGACGATCATATCCTTTCAGGTCAATTTCAGGTCAATTTTCAGGTCATTAGTGTAACTCTCTGTTTCTGTCCTCTGATGATGACGCAATGAAATGAGGCTCCCCGCGGGTGGGATATACATCACAAAAACGTGATTGAAAAAGAAATCGTAGCCAATGAAAAGGAAATATTTTTAACAGAGTCGGGATAAGTGTAATTATGCCCATCCCAGAAGCTGGAGACAATTAATTTTACCCATTTCAGTACGTCCCTCACACATTTGATTTCCGCTCAATAACTGATGTTCCGACTTAGCAAATTATTTGAAATGTTTAAACCAGGGCAGCAATCATAATAAGAATGTGAAATTCGATTTCTGACTTTACCGTTTTATCCGGTTTGGAGATATGCCCCTTGATTTTCCGGGTGGAATAACTGTTTATTTTTAGCTGCATTTTCAAATAGGAAAAAATCAAGATAAATAGATTTGCACATTTTATGGTATGCACTATATACAAAAAAGCATAACAATTAGGTATTTGTTCATATATTTCTATCTACGAATGCTTAAAAAAAAATTCATAATGTCCCCAATATAGTACTATCATCAATAGTTCACCCTAACCAAAGCTTACTTGCAGTAGAAATTGTTAAAATAAAATATATGTCAAAAATCATATATCATAAAAATGCTCTGGCTTAGTTCTAATGAGGGACATCTTCGCCAGACATATGTTACGATCCGCCTCCTCCGCATCAACCTTGGCCGTGTTACCCGGATATTCGTTATTACAGGATGAGGCTTTGAACTGGTTGCGGCCAGCGATAGCCGCAATCAATCAGTATGCATGTTGCAAAAACACGTATTCTACAGAGAAAACGTGAAAGGATGAAATGGACACGTGTATGCTTTGCCATGAGGAAATTCCAAAAATGCACAAAATTCCACGAGGAACTTCCAAAAATGCACAAATTTATATGAGGAACTTCCAAAAATGCACATAATCCCACGAGGAACTTCCAAATATGCACAAATTCCCACGAGGAACTTCCAAAAATGTACAAAATCCCATGATTGACTTCGAATAATGCACAAAATCCCATGAGGAACTTCCAAAATGTACACAATCCTATGAGGAACTCTCAAATATGCACAATCCTACGAGGAACTTCCAAAAATGCACAAAATCCCACGAGGAACATCCAAAACTGCACAAAATCCCATGAAGAACTTCCAAAAATGCTCAAAATTACATGAGGAACTTCCAAAAATTCACAAAATTCCATAAGGAACTTCCAAAAATTCACAAAATCCGATGAGGAACTTCCAAATATGCACAAAATCCCACCAGGATCTTCCGAAAATGCACAAAATCCTACGAGGAACTTCCAAAAATGCACAAAATTTCATGAGGAACTTCCAAAAATGCACAAAATTATATGAGGAACTTCCAAAAATGCACATAATCCCACGAGGAACTTCCAAATATGCACAAATTCCCACGAGGAACTTCCAAAAATGCACAAAATCCCATGATTGACTTCGAATAATGCACAAAATCCCATGAGGAACTTCCAAAATGTACACAATCCTATGAGGAACTCTCAAATATGCACAATCCTACGAGGAACTTCCAAAAATGCACAAAATCCCACGAGGAACATCCAAAACTGCACAAAATCCCATGAAGAACTTCTAAAAATGCTCAAAATTACATGAGGAACTTCCAAAAATTCACAAAATTCCATAAGGAACTTCCAAAAATTCACAAAATCCGATGAGGAACTTCCAAATATGCACAAAATCCCACCAGGATCTTCCGGAAATGTAAAAAATCCTACGAGGAACTTCCAAAAATGCACAAAATTTCATGAGGAACTTCCAAAAATTCACAAAATTCCATTAGGAACTTCCAAAAATGCACAAAATCCCAGGAGAAACTTCCAAATATACACAAAATCCCACGAGGATCTTCCGAAAATGCACAAAATATCATGATTGACTTCAAATAATGCACAAACTCCCACCAGGATCTTCGAAAATGCACAAAATCCCATATTTGATTTCCAATAATGCACAAAATCCCAGGAGGAACTTCCAAAATGTACACAATCCCACGAGGACCTCTCAAATATACACAATCTCACGTGGAACTTCCAAAAATGCGCAAATCACAGGAGAAGCTTCCAAATATGCACAAAATCCTACGGGGATCTTCCGAAAATGCACAAAATCACATGATTGACTTCAAATAATGCACAAAATCCCACGATGATCTTCTGAAAATGCACAAAATCACATAATTGATTTCCAATAATGCACAAAATCTCATAATGAACTTCCAAGATTCGCAAAATCCCATGAGGAACTTCCAAAAATGCAGAAAATCCCATAAGGAACTTCCAAAAATCCTATGAAGAAAATTGCACGACATCCTGTGAGTTTCTTCCAGAAATGTAAAAAATCACATGAAACACTTCCAAAATGCAAAACATCCCATTAGGAACTTCCAAAAATGCATAAGATGTTTTTGGCACATGATTAGTGCTTTCAGTTAACTGTGTACATATTTTGGCATGAGGTGAAATTAATGATTTTTGCCGATTGGCTGAAAATCGTATTATATCTAATTATTTATGGCTGTGTACGCGAATTACGAATTTGTAGCTAACACCACAAAAAGTGAAGAAGAGGGGGGTGAGGGGTCGTATCCATTGGCTAGCGAATATGAAAGAGGGAAGGTGTCCTATAACCCTTCTTATCCCATGTGTTCGAGCTGTTTTTATTTCTTCGAGGTTTATTATTAATGGTGTAGGAAATAAATCGTAAAATGAAGACGTGAAATAAATTCATACCTATTTCTTGATATTGTAAACATAGAAATTAACTGATCATATTGCTTGCTAATGGTAAATTAATTGCATTGTAAGCATAGAAATAAACTATAATGCAATTATTAGTTAGCAAGTTTTTCTTTGGCTAATCCTCAATTGACATGGAGTAACTAAAGGTTCTAGCGCGGATGAGCCGCCAAATTGATTTTTTCTAAATCCAACATGTCAATTAAAACGATACGATAGACAACAAAGACATCTTAGGAAAAAAGTATAAATGTATTTTATCCGCAATTAAATATTCATGGTGTGAGCTGACGTCAAGTGTTTAGTTCGTAGACTGCAAAGTTTCATATGACAATTATGTGCCGAAGAAACATGCAATATTTTGTGACATTTTGTTCGTAGCTCATTTTGTCAAAGGCAATGTGAGCTTTTGTCATCACTTGGCGTCCGTCGACCGTCGTCCGTTAACTTTTCACATTTTAATCTTCTCCTCAGAAACCCCTCAGCCAAATGAACTGAAACTTGGTAGGAAGCATCTATGGAAGTTTCTCTCTAAACAATACACATTTTGTCCCGATCCATGAACAAACATGGCCGCCACAGACAATTATTGTTTCTGATTGGCCGATTTTTAAATATCTTCTCCTCTGAAACTGCTTGGCCAAATAAACCGAAACTTGATAGAAAGCATTTATGGAATGTCCTCAATAAAGATGGCTCATTTTGTCCCGATCCGTTAACAAACATGGCCACCACAGGCCATTCTTGTTTCTGATTGGTTGATTTCTAAAAAATCTTCTCTGAAACTGCCTTCCAAAATAAACTGAAATTTGGTAGGAAGCATCATTGTAAGGTCCTCTATAAAGATTGCTAATTTCGTTCCGATTCCTTAACGAACATGGCCACCAGAGGCAATTCTTGTTTCTAATTGGTCGATTTCTAAAAATCGTCTCCTCTGAAAACACTTTGCCAAATGACTCGAAGCTTAGTAGGAAGCATCTATGGAAGGTCCTCTATGCAGATTGCTAATTTCCTCCCCATCTTATTGACAAACATGGCTGTCATAGGCAATTCTTGTTTCAAGTTGGTCGATTTTTAAATATTTTCCCTCACTGAAACTGCTTAGCCAAATGAACCGCATCTTGATGGGAGGTACATATGGAAGGTTCTGTATTAAGTTTCCTCAAAACAGAATGAAATGTGAGCGACACTGAGCCTCTAGTTGCTTTTCAATGTTTAGACCATTTCTGAGCTGTTTTCGTCCACCACTAGAATATAAATAAATGTGTTGTGTTTGAGTAGTTACAAGCGTCAATTTGACGGTCTCAAATATCCCATATGCTGGGTACCTGTACGCGTCGCGAGTACAACTTCATTTTCAAATCCCCAATTGACGCCGGCAACTACCGGTATTCCAATACAATACAGTTATTTCTAAAATTAACTCATGCGCATTACTTGTTAATTATAGACGTAGAAATAATGTTATGATTACTGCTTGTATTTGTGCAGAAGGTTATTGACCTCATTTAGATTCACTATAGGTGTGAAACCTATGATTAATTTCTTTAAGGTTTTCTACTAAATTTGTGTTTTTTCGAGCCTACCTGGCCATTTTATCTTAAGTTTAACCTTTCGAAGACCATACATTTTCTGAAACGTCCATGATTCCTCTACGTTCTGTCAAAATATCAGGCCATGTTTAAAGTCTTGCAGTGAAATGCCAGGCTATGGAAAATACCTACTCTAAAAATAGCTCTGTCATCCCCAGAAATTCCCTATTTATAGGTCATGCATCAAATCCTCCATATCCATATTAAAATACAACTAAATCAATCACATTTGGGCTCAAAATAATTCTTATACATTTAACTTCAATTTTCAATTTAATTATCCCATTCCATTCAGTATTTGTCACAATACAACAAATTGAAAGGAACTTTTTTCTTTAAAAGGGACTACTTGTGTATATGTTCTTAGCTCTGATTGGTTGAATTACTGGTTTGACACCTAAAGAGCAACAAAACTTGCTTCTCCAACCCTTTATTGGCCTTATTTCTATTCCTTAGGCAATATCAGCCACAAAAAACCTCATAAGGTATGTGGCTGTCTAATATTTGCAAGTATAAGTGTTCAAATGCAAAGGTACCCCCTTGAAGATTTTTAATGAAAACATCTCCATTTACAGCTGTTGAGTTCAGACTGTGTAATATACCAAAACTTACCTATTCTCTTATATATTACAGTTATTAAGCTAATTTCTAACATAATAAGCAATTTCTACACACATATATGCCTCAGTTGTATATTTAATAGCTAAATACTATGAAATGTTTACATTTAGCCCCCCCTTTTTTTGTCCCATAAAATCAGTTCATATCATTCTTAATTTTGTTAATTCATGCTTTAACCCCATAAATTATGTAGTTTAAGGCATAAAATAAGTTTTTGTATATAAATCTACAGTTGAAATTCCTTCTAATTCCATCAAATATGCAAAAATATGATTTATTGATATTCAAGTTTTGGAATTTCTTATGGTACAAAACTATAATTTCCCCCAACACTCAATAAATATATGCTTCCACATCATTTTTTCCCACTGTTTAAGTAAGCTGGATGTTCAAATGTACTGTTACAGCCAAATAATACTCTAAAACATGAAATCCAAATTGACAATTTGAAACACTTACAGAAAATGCTAAGCAGAGAAAATAATTTTTCTGGGATCACTTAAGTTATCAGGTTTTTACTACATAATTTTCAATTAAAACTGCTCTCTATAGCCTTATATTATTTTATGAGTACATTGTACATGTATTCTAACTGAAACTATCAAAATTTACCAGGAAAAAATTGTAGGATTGAAAAAAATAATCCTTATACATTTAACTTCAATTATCAATTTAATTATTCCATTCCATTCAGTATTTGTCACAATATAACAAAGTGAAAGGAACTTTTTTCTTTAAAAGGGACTACTATGTTCTTAGCTCTGATTGGTTGAATTACTGGTTTGACACCTATAGAACACTGTGTTCATTTACCTTTCATGTTAAAGGTAATTGGGAAGCATATCTATGCCCCCTTAATTTTTTTGTTAATAAATCAATAGTTATGTGGATGTATATGTATGTGGATATATGTATACGTGTGCATGCGTGTGTGTGTGTGTGTATATATATATATATATATACATATATATAGCATATATATATGTACGTCTGAAAATTAAACCTAACAGTGTTAGAATTATATCTTTAAGCTGTCACATTTGTGTTCTTCTCTCGACGGGATTTGAAATCACACCATTGATACACTGCAGCACCAATCGCTTAGCCTTATTTCCAGTGCCCTAGACCACTCGACCACATCCGCTAAAAAAATATAGCTTCAATTGTCGAAGTGTTACCTTGTCTCGTAAGGAATATATATATATATATATATATGCATGTGTGTGTATATGTATATGCATGTGTATGTGTATGTATGTGTAGGTATATGTGCATGCAGGAATGTGTGGGAGTGCATGAATATGTTTATTCTGTTAGTATTACATAAATTGTACAAATAATGTGCATGTCTCACACTATGTGTTGCCTCTGAGTCTTATGTGTTTGTATTTTCTTGTTTTGTGTGTTTATTTTCTGCATAAATTTATTTTTGTGTTTCTCTATATTTTTTGTTTTTTTTGTTTGTTTGTTGTTTGGCTCTTTTTGTTTAAATATCAGACATATCTGCTAAAATGCTATCTTCTTACACTCAGTAGTGTGACGATGAAGATTCAATTGCTTGATTCATTAATTATCCTTGTTAAAACGTAATGTTGTATGTTGTTGAATAGAAATTGAGAGTGATTTCAAGTATCTCTTTTTCAATCTTATATATTTTCCAGATATATTAATTTCGGAAATAACGTATATTTTATCTCCGTTGTATTGAATAATAATATAATTCCATATATAATATTGATTAAAAAAACATTTTAGATTTTTCATATTTCCCAACACGTGGGTCAAAAACTAAAGTATAAAGGAAGCAAACAAACAATCCTAAGATTAGAAACACTTGATATAGTTCTCAAAATCCGTATTGAATGTATTGATCAATCTTAATACGGTTGTTTCGAATCATTTCCATTCCGTCAAAATTTTGTTATTTTCGTCCGCCAGATCATGTGATTTCGATGGATTAATCAGCATTGAACTTCCGGTGTCAATGTACACAACAAAAACTCCAATCCATTTGTGCCGTTTTAACGTTCGACACTCAACATAAAAAAATCTTACATTTTCTGTAAAAGACAGATATCAATTAAATTATTTTATTTGTATCAGAGACTTCAATGCAGAGACAATTACTTCTTTAAAGTTAAATTTATTTTCTTTCTTTATTTGCTGCTGTTCAGTATCATGAAACGAAAACGATCTATCTTTTAATATATTTCTGATATCAGACATATACTGGGGTACCGAACATCAGTATTTATTCAGCCGTTTCCTTGGTGTTCCCATATTACAATTACTTATAATCTAACGCATCTACGACTATGAAATGTTGACATTGTCACAGTAATGGCGTAAACACAGGAAGTCGTCTGCCAAGTGATTCAGAGGTTAAGACACGAAAAAGACGGAACGTGGTCGGAATTGACATGATTCGAAACAACCGTATTGTATTGTACTAAAACGACTAACGCTATTTCTATAACATGCTATTAATATTAACGAGGTCAGGATAAGGTACTGGTATTTTATGTTTCTCTCACTAACACATGTAAAGATTTCAAATAAAGATTTTAATTGGAAAGAAAAAAAAAAGGATTATTGCTTGATAATTGTAGGTGTAGAAACCACCCGCTTGTATATTTATCATTTTGCATCTAGTGTTAGTAATTGTGTTGTGTTTTGTTTGTCTTCGTCTTGTGTCTTGTGTACCGAATGGTGCCAGTTTCTGTGGATTGTCCATTCTGTTTCTCTGACGTTTATTAAGTCATTCTATATATTATCATCAAATGTTTGGTTTTCAGATGTTCCTGACAAAGAAAAAGAGAATGATACAGCAGCTATGTATGTAATGTTATATTTCATAAAGTGAAGGAACGAGAAAAAAAATAGAGAAATTTAAAGTTTGTTTACGCAGTATGAGTTTCGGGATAACTTTTTCGCTTTTTTTATTTTTAATGAATAGCCATGGTAATGAAGCAAACGTTTATGAAATATAGACAATATAGGTCAATAATGAAATTAGCATAAACAATGTCAATAATCCATTGAAAGTGTTAGTAAGAATGGCATCTGAAAAATCCCAAGAATTTACAAGTCAACATTCTACTTTGACATTTAAATTGGTCAGAAGTAAAACAAAGTGAAAAATCTTTTTGATAATTTCATAAACGAGGGCGAATTATGAAATGTAAAGTTTTGTTAACCTGGTATAATCGCAAAGGATCATGCGAGTTATTTTTATTTCTTGGCTGGTTGGTTATCTTCATTTACGAAACCACTTTGCTGATGTAAATTAATGTTGACATGAATATTCATTGATCGGAAATCCAAGGTAGCAAACACTGCATTGGACTCTATTGGGAAAAATATGTTTAATTAGAAACTACAAAGCTGAGTAAACCCAAACGACACTTAGATGATATTTGGGTGGTCTTGTATATTCTTTTTAGCTTTTTATTGGAGGTGCGGATTAGAAATCTAAGATGGCTTCCACCGCAGAACATATGTGCACATGGTAAAAATGTCTTCTTATTAAATACAAGAAAGACGAATCTTAATTACATATGTATAGTTATTAGATGGCTATTTACAAGATGACTGTCATATCTGGACATAGTTAATGATACATTAATATTCTGTGTAAGATCTTAAAACCAATTTGTCACCAATTTCCGATTACAACGTGAATTGGACTGTTCTCTACTTAGTTAGAAACTGATCAGAAAACAAACATACTGCAAATGTATCATTATAATATTTGTTATATTAGTCCATTTTACATGAAAATCAATTCACATTTAAATATCTTAAATGCTTCTGGTGTCAATTCTCGTATTTGAATCAAACTTTCCAAGCAAAAATGCATTTTGATTTGAAAACATATCCTCTCTTTGGCCGTCTAACAGATACACATGCTAAGAATGATAGCTCTTGGCTTAGTTGGCATACTATTTATGTTAAGCTGGCTTGTATTACTAGTGTTGGGTATCACTAGTAGAGCAGGAACTGTGTATCCCTTCCGATGCACCTGAGTTCACCCCCGATTTTTAGTTCTTGTTTCTCAGTCTTGAGTTTTCTCTGTAGTTTGTATAGTTTGTTTTTGTAAATCATTGTTTGTCCTATTGTCCCTTTTCCTTTGCCCATTGAATAGTCCTTCTTCGACTTACTTCTTAACCCGTTGTTTTTACTTTTAAACGAAAAACATAATACATTCATTGTTTGGCCTTATTTTGATTATTAAATGTGATTTTGCTTGAATATAATAAAATTTCATTTGCTATTCCATAGTCGGTAGTCCACGTCTAATCACGCCCCAATTAGTTTGATGGTGGCAGGCCGTTTTATGGATGGGAGAAACTGGAGTAGCAGGAGAAAACCACCGACGTTCTTAAATTAATTGACAGGAAATGTTTGACGATACCAAAGGGGTAATCATTAAGCTAAGGGGTATACATAACGTTGTATCCAGTACTCCTTACTATGGATGGGGATTGAACTCAAAACATTTCCCAACTCTACACTAAAAGACAGATTAAAAGAATTAATTCGACTATGTTTCATATAATAGAATATCTTGTTTTTGGAAAGGGCATGTCTTATTTGATTTAAGAAAACAACCTCTCAGATTATAATAAAAAGCCATGTCTGCTTGATACATTGACTTATACATAAACATTGCAAATGAGGACCGGATAAGAACGATAATTTACGACAAAAGAATTGATTTCAATTTTCCCATTGTGAACATTCTATTTATATGTAGTATTATTCCAGCAGCATCTGTATGTGTAGTATATATCTCTCAGTTTGTGTTCATATTAAATGTCCTTAATAGAGGGTTGCTGCTAACCAGGAAACTACTGAACCAAGGGTTAAAATTGAAGTCATCACTTCGAAGGTTTAAATCAAATAAGACATGCCCTATCATAACGTTCTTAGCCGTTACCAAATGTCCATGTCACAGATGATCACGGTTATGTTTCGTAGTCACAATCCCGTCCTTTCCTCGTTCATGACATTATCGCCGGATTTTAAACATGGGTAGCACAACAACAGGTGCTACAAGTGACGCAGAAATCGCTTACTTATTCATATTTCGACAAGATCTTGGTATCGGAATATAAACTTTTTAAGAGATCGAATATATAGCCCTGGTCCAGTAGCTTGTTTCTCAGATGAAGATGACGATAACAAATCAATTGCAAAATGTAAACACCATATGCAGGAGAAACTGGTATATTGCTGCACATATTTGGAAAATTTATGATTTTAAAATTGAAGTCGTCCCGTTTATCATAACTTTTAGTACTGAGTTGTTCCGTCTCTGCAGAGACGATAATAAATGATGCATTTTCATATAGTGAGAATGTATAAAGATAAGGAGGTCAACAAAAATGTCAAAAATATTTTTGTATCAATGTATAACGTAAAATTATTTTTGACATTTACTTCACTGAATTTGGTACTGCTTTGACATTTATTGTACCTATTTATTCCAGTATTGTTATAAATACTGTTATAGTGACAGCCGAAACCTTTGAGCCGTAATGAAAGCGGGAGATATGGCGCTTTAAAATCTGATTCAACCCGCCATTTCATTAGAAATGCCTGTACCAAGTCAGGGTCATTACGGTTTTCACAGTTTTCCGGTTGTTGATTGATTTTGTCTGTTTATATACTTACGAGTTTTGACTTTCCCTTTGTAAGATTGTTCGGAGTTCGGTAATTTTGTTATTACCCTTATTTGTAGGGGATTCATACTCAACACGATTTCCATATAAGATTATAGTCCTGTTGTTTCACAGTAACACAACAGGTGCTACTAGGGGAGCAGTACATTGTTTTCCTATCTGGAATTTTCAGTGGGCTTTGGGTTGCCCAATCTTTAGTTTTCTGTGTAGTATTTCGTCTACCATTGTTTTGTCTGTCTTCTTACTTTTTGTCATTATATTGTCTGTCCTTCGATTATGATGTCTGATTACCCGTTTTGGTATCTTCAAACTCTTTTTCATCAGTACATGTAATAATTATCTAAACAGATGTTAATTGTTTGGTTAAATACCCTATATTTCAGTGTTGTTGCTATTGTTGTCATAATGGTAGGAGCTATCATAGGAATGGCTTGTGTAGGCAGATCACGTAAGTAGAGTAAATCAGAGTCTGTGTACCTTACTTATTTAAACAGTTACATCAATTAATGAAAATTCCAGGGGTTTACAGAGGTTCTAAAGATATAGATATAGCTATTATATGACCTAACTGTTTCTATGTGGTAATATTTGAGAGAAAAAAAATCTCAACTGCACAGCTGACTGAGAAAAACACTTTTCTGAATGATTTTTGTATTGTAATAAATTAATTGTTCTTATTATATGACAGTTAAGCTTCCCATCTCTGTGGTTTTACCATGATATTTGTTTTGTTTCGTCATTTTGTTCCTTCCATTTCTTTGGTTTGGTTGTTTGGTTTTATGGTGTTTAACGCCACTTTCAACAATATTTCAGTTATATCGTGGCATCAGTTTTATTGGTGGAGGAAACTGGAGAAACCCAGAGAAAACCATCGACCTGCCACAAGTCACTGACAAACTTTATCAATTAATGTTGTACACCTCCCCCTGAGTGAGATTCGAACCCACAACATCAATGGTGATAGGCACCGATAGCATAGGCAGTTGTAAATCCAACTACCATACGAACACGGCCACGACCACTGGGCCAATTGCAACCAAACTTTGGTGGAATAGTCTTTGGATGGCCCCCTTCCAAAATTGTGTCCGGTGATCCCGACTTCCAATCAAGATGGCCACCAAGCTAAAAATAGAAAAAAGATGGGAAGAAATTTTTAAAAAATTTTCTCCTCTGTAACTACTGAGCCAATCTCAACCAAGCTTTGCTGATATGATCCTTGGGTGGTTCCCTTCCAAATTATGTCTGACATTTCGGACCTCCGACCGAGATGGCCGCCACAGCCGAACTTAATTTAACATAGGACCCTATGGGAAATTCCCATAAAAATGTTCTTGTCTGAAACCATTTGCTCAATAAGAACTAAATGTTGATGAAATAGTCATTGGATGGTTCTCTTCCAAAAATAGGTCAGGCGGTTCGGCCCTTCGACCAAGATGGCCCCCACAGCCGAACTTAGTTTAACATAGGAACCTTTGGGAAATTCACATAAAAATCTTCTTGTCTGGAACCAGTTGCTCAATTGGAACCAAACTTTGATAAAATAGTCATTGAATGGCCCTTTTCCAAAATTGCGTCTGGTGGTCCCGCCCTCTGACCAAGATGGCTGCACAGCTGTACTTAGTTTATCATAGGACACTATGGAAAAATCACATAAAAACTATCTTGTCTGGAACCAGTAGCTCAATTAGAACCAAACTTTGATGGAATAGTCATTGGATGGTCCTCTTCCAAAGTTGTGTCCGGCAGTCGCGCTCTCCCATCAAGATGGCCACCACAGTGCAGTTGCGTTGTTATTGAAAACAGCTTTGATCCAGGTGAGCGATTACAGGCTCCTGGGAGCCTCTGGTTACATGATCAGAATCATAAAAGTAAACAGATTCTTCCAAAATGATATAATACAGTGCACATTTTAGGTGTGAAACCTATGAATAATTTCTTTAACATTTTCTACTAAATTTGTGTTTTTTTTAGCCTACCTGGCCATTTTATCTTAAGCTTAACCTTTCGAAGACCATACATTTTCTGAAACGTCCATGATTCCTCTACGTTCTGTCAAAATATCAGGCCATGTTTAAAGTCTTGCAGTGACATGCCAGGCTATGGAAAATACCTACTCTAGAAAATATCGCAGGAAATGCCACAGTTCCGTCAATAGAGCCTTACTCGTTAGACAGCTCATACAAGTCAGCTGCTTTATTTCATAGGGTGGCATGTCTAATGAGTGAGTGGGTGATTGTTGTTTAACGCCAACTCAGCAAATTTTCAGCTATATCATGGCGGCTTGTCCAATGAAAATAAACGTTAGAGAGAACCGAAGGTGCAATCAATTATGGACAGTCTAGAGACACCGATGACATTGGACACAAGACACAGAATGAAGACGTACAGTACAAAAAAACACACAGAAAACTAAAAGATTGAGCAACACACGCCTCACAAAATAAATCTGGTTATAACAAGTGCTCGTGGAACGCAAGCAGTACCAACTTCTTATAAGACACCCACAAAATGTTTGAATAATCAATGGGTCACAATTCGTTTGCCTGTCAATTTGAAAAAAAATCTAATTTACTTTTTCATTCTAGATGGAAGAAATAGGTTCTTCCATCTTGTGAATATAAGAGTTGTGAAAATCAGTTTACACTTTGCGAAATTCAACGCCTTTTACAGAACCAATATTATACATATGACAATTTCTGTATCATGGAAACTAAATATAGTATGTATTAAGTGCAAGGTCAAGAATCAGTGTTATCTTCAGCAACGTTGACCACACAGTTATATGTATAGGGTTGAATTTTACTCACATGTGAAAACAAGATTTGCATGATCACGTCTTTTACTAAGATGCATTTATATGTTCACTACAACTAGCTTAACCCCGCCACGTTTTATCAAAGTGCCTGTACAATGCCTTAATAGTGTGCGACCATGTATATGAGTGTCATGAGTATCGAATTTGCCTCTCCATACCGCTACACGTCACCTGTGAAAGTTGGAGTGTTTCACACCATGAAAGATATCTCTACATATCACGTTACTGTCATATTGAAGACGATATTGATCATATTGAAATAATTTGGTATATATCTCATGCTCTGTTGACATTTGACACCGCTACAGTTAAACCGCTACAGAGTGAAATCTAGATTAACCAATGAAAATGCTATTATGCTTAATTTACTAACACTCCAAAGTAAAGGAAAAGATAGAAGATACTAAAGGAAAAATCAGACAGACAATACAATGGCCAAGAGATATCCGAAGCCGTAAATCAGACAGACAATGCAATGGCCAAGATAAATCAGAAGCCGTAAATCGGACAGACAATACTATGGCGAAGAGAAAAAGGACATGGACAAACAATTATACAAAACACTGCACAGAAAACCACAGTTGGAGTAATACTAAAAAACCGGGTTATAGTGAAGGTCATGTTGCTCTATCTTTAGCTTTATGTGTAATTGTTGTGTTGTCTGTCCTCCGATTTATGGATTTTGATTGGTATCTTCAAACTCTTCTCAATATCGAATTTACTTAGTTTAACATATGAAAAAATTCTATTATTTCAGATATATTTATGAATTTGGCATTAACAAAGACGAAGTTTGTATGATAAAATTGTCTTTTATTTGCAGATAAAACGGATTCACTGTCCAAAGAAGGAAACAATTTTGTTCGTCTTTATTTATTTCAGAAAATTGCCATCCAGGCAGTTCGGTTTTTCTTTGACAGTAAAGTACCCGAACATACACTAAAATCATTTCTTCAGGGCCACGAGTCAAAACTTACAAAATGCACAAAGGAACAAAAAGCGATACTGTTTCCTGGTGAGTGTTTCCTTATTGCAATGATAATTAATATAGTGCTGTGAGTTTTAACATGGGTTGGTGGATATTACCAGCACGGGATATAATTTACTAATATCCTGCCCCACACCATGTTGAAACTCGCAATACAGTGTGGGATCCATGCATTATTTTGATTCAGTACAAACATGGAAGTACATTTTGATAGGAAAGGCGGTAATTTATATTTACGTTTGCGGGCAATGTCAGACACAATTTAATATAGGTAGGAACAGCCTCATTGTCGTAAGCGAACTACAATATATTCATCGATCAAATCTCCCGTAGTGTACGTACAAATGATTGCCGCCATTAAAAGAAGCTTACAGAAAGAAAATAATTTAATGCAAACATTTGAATATTGAAAAAAACTCGAACATGTGTACAAAGGTTATACTCAAAGGTCAGGAAGTTCAAGCCTCGTGGTCACAACATTTCTTAGTTACTGAATATGACGTCCTCATTGGATGTTAAGAATCTTACATATGCGAAGAAGAAAGCGGTCTCACTTTATTTGTTTGTTTCGATGGTGTTTAACGCCACTTTCAACAATATTTCAGTTATATCGTGGTGGTCAGTTTTATTGGTGGAGGAAACCTGAGGACCCGGAGAAAACAGCCGACCTGTCGCAAGTCGCTGACAAACTTTATCACATAATGTTGTACACCTCGTCCTGATCGAGATTCGCAATCACAACATTAGTGATGATAGGCACTGATTGCATAGGTAGCTGTAAATCCAACTACCATACAATCACGGCCACGACTGCCCCTGAAAACGTTCTCAATAGGTCTATGACCATAAATGTAAGTCTCACTCCTTCGTTTTATTTATATTCTTCTTTTATGTTCATTTCAGTTGGCCATGATGTTGTTTCTACAAATTTTGACTTCACCTTGCTATACAAACTGATCAGAAACCTTTTAACAGATATTCCTGAACCAACCGATAAATGGGGAAATCAGCCATTACCTGAAAATTTAAGTGAAACAGACGACATCGAAAGAATTCGACATTTGAGAAATTTTCTTGCACACAATTCTGAATTTGAAATCTGTGATGCGGATTTCTCTACCCACTGGAATGATTTATCACCGGTAAAATAATTCACAGTTACCATTCTATACACATTTGTAGATTTATCACAGGTAAAATAATTTACAGGTACCATGCTATACACATTTGTAGATTTATCACAGGTAACATAGCTTACAGTTACCATTCAATACACATTTGTAGATTTATCACAGGTAAAATAATTTACATGTACCATTCTATACACATTTGTAGATTTATCACAGGTAAAATAATTTACAGTTACCATTCTATTCACATTTGTAGATTTATCACAGGTAAAATAATTTACAATTACCATTCTATGCACATTTGTAGGTTTATCACAGGTAAATATACAATATTGGTGCATTGATGGTGAATTAAGAAATAATTCATGGAACCCATGCTGTGTTGTGAGTTTTAACATGGGGTGGTGGATATTAGCAGCAAGGGATAAACTTTACTAATATCCTGCCAATCCATGTTAAAACTCACAACACAGTGTGACATCCATGAATTATTTTGATTAAATACAAATACGGAAGTAAATTTATATAGGAAAGGCGGTAATGTATATTTACTTTGCGTGAAATGTCAGAAACTATTTATGCGACGCAGGTTGTCCTTTCTATATTTCAATCTACCAAAATTCGAGCAACGTGTGCTTTCACGACGGGACAGTCTTGTTGATGGAACAGCCATAATGGTTACAACGGCAATACACAGCATTCCATCATCTCTGAGTGTGGTAGCCCAAAACGTATGACTTGCTAAATAGTCTTATAACACCAGAAGCTACGATGATCTGACTGTAAATCAACAAATGTTGTCTACGGTGTAGAATGCAACTTATGTGGATTGGTATATGTTGGAAAATCAAACGGGAGGCTGAACACACGAATGAGTGGTCCGTGATCAGGAATCAAAAACAATCTATTTGCTGAAGTTTATCTGTGTCACAAAAAAATCACGGATATGTTCTATTGTTGTCAAGCACTTTCCGGACCTTTCTGCATTCATGACATATCACAGGGTTTGTTGATTTATTCTTTATCCTTATCAGGCCATTGACAGATTAAGCAAAGGTAACTTATCAAAAGAGGTAGAGTCAATGAGAACGAAAATGTTTGACAAATGCATCAAAAATGAAATGGAAGAAGAGATGCGAAAAGACCTGAAAGAAATACGTGACGAGTTAATGGAACTAAGACAAGACGTAACTGAATGTAAGACAGATATTGCTGTCAATAAACAGAATAATACTGACAATACACAGAATATTGCTGACAATATACAGAATATTGCTGACAATACACAGAATATTGCTGACAATGAACAGAATATTGCTGACCATAGACAGGAGATCCACAACATTAATACTAGACACATACCACCAAACATTCGCAGTAAGTAATGTTGTCTTCTAAATTTAATTAAGATTACGTGTTGGGGCCGTCGTGGCCGTGATCACATGGTAGTTGGCTTTAAGACTACATAGATAATCAGTGCCCATCACCACGGACGGTGTGGATTGGAATCTTGATCAGGACGAGGTGTACTTGATACAACATTATGTGATCAAGTTTGTCACTGACTGGCAACAGGTCCATGGTTTTCTCCCTGTCCTCCGGTTTCCCCCACCAATATAACTGACTGCCATGATAATACTGAAATATTGATGAAAGTGGCGTTAGACACTATTAAGCAAACAACAAGCGTGTTTATTTTATCTCCTTTTGTTGGGGGCTGAGGATATGCTTACAACTTGATAAGATTATGTTGGGATTTATGTCAGAACAGCTTAATGATAGCAAAGGGATAATCAGTGACCGCAAAAGGAAAAAAGGACTAAAGGACTTACAATGATCTATAAAACATTACACAGAAAACAAAAGATCGAGTAACATGAACGATCAGCTACAATATACGATCACTGATAATGTATGGTAAATGGCAACATACTATCACTGATAGTGTACTGTATGATAAATGACAGCATACGATCACTGATAATGTATGGTAAATGACAACATACTATCACTGATAGTGTACTGTATGATAAATGACAGCATACGATCACTGATAATGTATGGTAAATGACAACATACTATCACTGATAGTGTACTGTATGATAAATGACAGCATACGATCACTGATAATGTATGGTAAATGACAACATACTATCACTGATAGTGTACTGTATGATAAATGACAGCATACGATCACTGATAATGTATGGTAAATGACAACATACTATCACTGATAGTGTACTGTATGATAAATGACAGCATACGATCACTGATAATGTATGGTAAATGACAACATACTATCACTGATAGTGTACTGTATGATAAATGACAGCATACGATCACTGATAATGTATGGTAAATGACAACATACTATCACTGATAGTGTACTGTATGATAAATGACAGCATACGATCACTGATAATGTATGGTAAATGACAACATACTATCACTGATAGTGTACTGTATGATAAATGACAGCATACGATCACTGATAATGTATGGTAAATGACAACATACGATCACTGATAATGTATGGTAAATGACAACATACTATCACTGATAGTGTACTGTATGATAAATGACAGCATACGATCACTGATAATGTATGGTAAATGACAACATACTATCACTGATAGTGTACTGTATGATAAATGACAGCATACGATCACTGATAATGTATGGTAAATGACAACATACTATCACTGATAGTGTACTGTATGATAAATGACAGCATGCGATCACTGATAATGTATGGTAAATGACAACATACTATCACTGATAGTGTACTGTATGATAAATGACAGCATACGATCACTGATAATGTATGGTAAATGACAACATACTATCACTGATAGTGTACTGTATGATAAATGACAGCATACGATCACTGATAATGTATGGTAAATGACAACATACTATCACTGATAGTGTACTGTATGATAAATGACAGCATACGATCACTGATAATGTATGGTAAATGACAACATACTATCACTGATAGTGTACTATATGATAAATGACAGCATACGATCACTGATAATGTATGGTAAATGACAACATACTATCACTGATAGTGTACTGTATGATAAATGACAGCATACGATCACTGATAATGTATGGTAAATGACAACATACTATCACTGATAGTGTACTGTATGATAAATGACAGCATACGATCACTGATAATGTATGGTAAATGACAACATACTATCACTGATAGTGTACTGTATGATAAATGACAGCATACGATCACTGATAATGTATGGTAAATGACAACATACTATCACTGATAGTGTATGGTAAATGACAACATACTATCACTGATAGTGTCTGAAAAATGACAATATACGGTTAGCTACAACATATGATCACAAATAATGTATGGTAAATGACAACATACTATCACTGATAATGTATGGTAAATGACAATATAAGGTCAGCTACAATATTAGGTCAATGACAATATACGGTCAGTACACGACCAACGACAATATACTATCACTAATCATGTATGTTAAATGACAATATACGGTCAGCGACATTATACGATCACTAAAAAGGTACGGTAAATGACATTATACGGTTAGCTATAATATATGATCACTAATAATGTACTGTAAATGACAATATACGATCACTTAATAAAGTACGATAAATGACAATATACGATCACTTAATAATGTACGGTAAATGACAATATACGATCACTTAATAATGTACGGTAAATGACAATATACGATCACCTAATAATGTACGGTAAATGACAATATACCATCACCTAATAATGTACGGTAAATGACAATATACGATCACTTAATAATGTACGGTAAATGACAATATACGATCACTTAATACTGTACCGTAAATGACAATATAATATGACTGATAATGTACGGTAAATGACAATATATATATATATATACGGTCAGCTATAATATCAGATCAAAAAGCATATACGATCAGCGACATCATACGAGCACTAATAATGTACGGTATATAGCAATATACAGTCAGCTATAATATCAGATCTTTGACAATATCTGGCCAGCGACAATATACTATCACTAAATAATGTAGAGTAAATGACAATATACGGTCAGTGACAATATATGACCATGTTTAATGTATTGTAAATGACAATATACGATCCCTAAATAATGTATGGTAAATGACATTATACTGTCAGCTATAATATACGATCACTAAATAATGCACGATAAATGACATTATGCTGTCAGTTATAATATATGATCGCTAAATAATGCACTGTTAATGACATTATACTGTCAGCTATAATATACGATCACTAAATAATGCACTGTAAATGACATTATACTGTCAACTATGATATACGATCACTAACTAATGCACGGTAAATGACATTATACTGTCAGCTATAATATACGATCACTAACTAATGCACTGTAAATGACATTATACTGTCAGCTATAATATACGATCACTAACTAATGCACTGCAAATGACATTCTGCTGTCAGTGATAATATACGATCACTAACTAATGCACGCGGTAAATGACATTATACTGTCAGTGATAATATACGATCACTAACTAATGCACGGTAAATAACATTATGCTGTCAGCTACAATATACCATCACTAACTAATGCACGGTAAATGACATTATACTGTCAGCTATAATATACGATCA
The DNA here is from genome assembly GCA_963680875.1 of Bathymodiolus brooksi. NCBI lineage: Eukaryota > Metazoa > Mollusca > Bivalvia > Mytilida > Modiolidae > Bathymodiolus > Bathymodiolus brooksi. The sequence goes on from OY804586.1 coordinate 93,765,536, forward strand.
CTAAGAAATGCACGGTAAATAACATTATACTGTCAGCTATGATATACGATCACTAAATAATGCACGGTAAATGACATTATACTGTCAGCTATAATATACGATCACTAACTAATGCACGGTAAATGACATTATACTGTCAGTTATAATATACGATCACTAACTAATGCACGGTAAATGATATTATACTGTCAGTGATAATATACGATCACTAACTAATGAACTGTAAATGACATTATACTGTCAGCTATAATATACGATCACTAACTAATGCACTGTAAATGACATTATACTGTCAGCTATTATATACGATCACTAACAAATGCACGTTAGATAACATTATACTGTCAGCTACAATATACGATCACTAACTAATGCACTGTAAATGACATTATTCTGTCAGCTATAATATACGATCACTAACTAAGGCACTGTAAATGGCATTATACTGTCAGCTATAATATACGATCACTAAATAATGCACTGTAAATGACATTATACTGTCAGTGATAATATACGATCATTAACTAATGCACGGTAAATGACATTATACTGTCAGCTATGATATGCGATCACTAACTAATGCACTGTAAATGACATTTTACTGTCACCTATAATATACGATCACTAACTAATGCACTGTAAATGACATTATACTGTCAGTGATAATATACGATCACTAACTAATGCACGGTACATGACATTATACTGTCAGTGATAATATACGATCACTAACAAATGCACTGTAAATGACATTATACTGTCAGCTATTATATACGATCACTAACTAATGCACGGTAAATAACATTATACTGTCAGCTACAATATACCATCACTAACTAATGCACGGTAAATTACATTATACTGTCAGCTATAATATACGATCACTAACTAATGTACGGTAAATAACATTATACTGTCAGCTACAATATACCATCACTAACTAATGCACGGTAAATGACATTATACTGTCAGCTATGATATACGATCACTAAATAATGCAAGGTAAATGACATTATACTGTCACCTATGATATACGATCACTAAATAATGCACGGTAAATGACATTATGCTGTCAGCTAGTATATACGATCACTAACTAATGCACGGTAAATAACATTATACTGTCAGCTACAATATACCATCACTAACTAATGCACGGTAAATTACATTATACTGTCACCTATGATATACGCTCACTAAATAATGCACGGTAAATAACATTATACTGTCAGCTACAATATACGATCACTAACTAATGCACGGTAAATGACATTATACTGTCAGCTATAATATACGATCACTAACTAATGCACGGTAAATGACATTATACTGTCAGCTATGATATACGATCACTAAATAATGCACTGTAAATGACATTAAACTGTCAGCTATGATATACGATCACTAACTAATGCACGGTAAATGACATTATACTGTCAGTGATAATATACGATCACTAAATAATATACAGTAAATGACATTATATTGTCAGCTATGATATACGATCACTAAATAATGCACTGTAAATGACATTATACTGTCAGTTATAATATACGATCACTAACTAATGCACGGTAAATGACATTATACTGTCAGCTATAATATACGATCACTAACTAATGCACTGTAAATGACATTATACTGTCAGTGATAATATACGATCACTAACTAATGCACGGTAAATGACATTATACTGTCAGCTATAATATACGATCACTAAATAATGCACGGTAAATGACATTATGCTGTCAGCTATTATATACGATCACTAACTAATGCACGGTAAATAACATTATACTGTCAGCTACAATATACGATCACTAACTAATGCACGGTAAATGACATTATACTGTCAGCTATAATATACGATCACTAACTAATGCACTGTAAATGACATTAAACTGTCAGCTATGATATACGATCACTAACTAATGCACGGTAAATGACATTATACTGTCAGTGATAATATACGATCACTAAATAATATACCAGTAAATGACATTATATTGTCAGCTATGATATACGATCACTAAATAATTCACGGTAAATGACATTATACTGTCAGCTATGATATACGATCACTAAATAATGCACTGTAAATGACATTTTACTGTCACCTATAATATACGATCACTAACTAATGCACTGTAAATGACATTATACTGTCAGTGATAATATACGATCACTAACTAATGCACGGTACATGACATTATACTGTCAGTGATAATATACGATCACTAACAAATGCACTGTAAATGACATTATACTGTCAGCTATTATATACGATCACTAACTAATGCACGGTAAATAACATTATACTGTCAGCTACAATATACCATCACTAACTAATGCACGGTAAATTACATTATACTGTCAGCTATAATATACGATCACTAACTAATGTACGGTAAATAACATTATACTGTCAGCTACAATATACCATCACTAACTAATGCACGGTAAATGACATTATACTGTCAGCTATGATATACGATCACTAAATAATGCAAGGTAAATGACATTATACTGTCACCTATGATATACGATCACTAAATAATGCACGGTAAATGACATTATGCTGTCAGCTAGTATATACGATCACTAACTAATGCACGGTAAATAACATTATACTGTCAGCTACAATATACCATCACTAACTAATGCACGGTAAATTACATTATACTGTCACCTATGATATACGCTCACTAAATAATGCACGGTAAATAACATTATACTGTCAGCTACAATATACGATCACTAACTAATGCACGGTAAATGACATTATACTGTCAGCTATAATATACGATCACTAACTAATGCACGGTAAATGACATTATACTGTCAGCTATGATATACGATCACTAAATAATGCACTGTAAATGACATTAAACTGTCAGCTATGATATACGATCACTAACTAATGCACGGTAAATGACATTATACTGTCAGTGATAATATACGATCACTAAATAATATACAGTAAATGACATTATATTGTCAGCTATGATATACGATCACTAAATAATGCACTGTAAATGACATTATACTGTCAGTTATAATATACGATCACTAACTAATGCACGGTAAATGACATTATACTGTCAGCTATAATATACGATCACTAACTAATGCACTGTAAATGACATTATACTGTCAGTGATAATATACGATCACTAACTAATGCACGGTAAATGACATTATACTGTCAGCTATAATATACGATCACTAAATAATGCACGGTAAATGACATTATGCTGTCAGCTATTATATACGATCACTAACTAATGCACGGTAAATAACATTATACTGTCAGCTACAATATACGATCACTAACTAATGCACGGTAAATGACATTATACTGTCAGCTATAATATACGATCACTAACTAATGCACTGTAAATGACATTAAACTGTCAGCTATGATATACGATCACTAACTAATGCACGGTAAATGACATTATACTGTCAGTGATAATATACGATCACTAAATAATATACCAGTAAATGACATTATATTGTCAGCTATGATATACGATCACTAAATAATTCACGGTAAATGACATTATACTGTCAGCTATGATATACGATCACTAAATAATGCACTGTAAATGACATTATACTGTCAGTGATAATATACGATCACTAAATAATATTCTGTAAATGACATTATACTGTCAGCTATGATATACGATCACTAACTAATGCACGGTAAATGACATTATACTGTCAGCTATAATATACGATCACTAACTAATGCACTGTAAATGACATTATACTGTCAGCAATGATATACGATCACTAAATAATGCACGGTAAATGACATTATACTGTCAGCTATAATATACGATCACTAACTAATGCACTGTAAATGACATTATACTGTCAGCTATGATATACGATCACTAAATAATGCACTGTAAATGACATTATACTCTCGGCTATGATATACGATCACTAACTAATGCACGGTAAATGACATTATACTGTCAGTGATAATATACGAACACTAAATAATATACAGTAAATGACATTATACTGTCAGTTATAATACACCATCACTGAATAATGTACGGTAAATAACAATACACGAGCACTTAATAATGTACGGTTATTTACAATATACAGTCTGTTTACGCACAGAGACAATATACGATCACTTTTAATATACGAAACCGCCACGACATATAGCAGAAACTTTGTAAAGCTCAAATATAGGAAGTGACGATAAACACCAAAACCGTTAATGTAAGGTAAATGACAATATATGGAGAGCGACAATATACGACCACTTTTAACGTACGGTAAATGACAATATACGATCAGCTATACTATAGTATTATTACATGATGTTTTTCATATTGGCCTAGTTATATGTTCGAGGCCTCCTGTATTGGCCTGAGGCGCAGCCGAACGCCAATACAGCAGACCAAGGACCTATTACTAGGCCAATATGAAAAACACCACGTAATGATACCTTTATTAATTAACCAGTCCAATATCTCTCGGGATTTTTCCTTGCAATTGTTGAAATGTCTAGCGGATTCCGATCTAGTTGTTATTGGACTGACTGGAATTGGGCCAATACGGAAAATATCCGTATTGGACTGGTTTTTGTCGTATTGACCCAATGAAAGTTTTTATATTGTATTGACAGATTTGATCATATAAAGGCAAATAAATCAAAGTTAATTAATAATAATCGGTCAATGACAATATACGATCAGCTATAATAATCGGTCAATGACAATATACGATCAGCTATAATAATCGGTCAATGACAATATACGATCAGCTATAATAATCGGTCAATGACAATATACGATCAGCTATAATAATCGGTCAATGACAATATACGACCAGCTATAATAATCGGTCAATGACAATATACGATTAGCTATAATAATCGGTCAATAACAATATACGATCAGCTATAATAATCGGTCAATGACAATATACGATCAGCTATAATAATCGGTCAATGCCAATATGCGATCAGCTATAATAATCGGTCAATGATAATATACGATCAACTATTATAATCGGTCAATGATAATATACGATCAGCTATAATAATCGGTCAATGATAATATACGATCAGCTATAATAATCGGTCAATGATAATATCCGGTCAACACACGCCCAGCGACACTATACGATCACTGATCATGTACGGTAAATGATAATATACGACAGCTATAATATTCAATCAATGACCATTTACGGTCAGCATACGCCCAGTGACACTATGCGATCACTGATCATGTACTGTAAATGACAGTATATGCATACGACATGCTATTTTTAGATCAATTACAATATACAGTCAGCATACGGTCAGTGACACTATGCGATGACTGATCATTTACGGTAACTGACAATATACGGTCAGGTTTATACTGATTAAAGGTAACGTTTTTCATACATGTATATCATTTACTGGAACAAATTGCAATACAAATTGCGCTGTACTATATTTCAGAAGGCCACGTGGAATTGATTAAGAATTGGAAAATAGAGGATAAACTATTTTATGATGAAACTGGAGGATTTAGAGCAGCATTGGAAATGTTCCAGTCTAAAGATTATATGACAATAATTGGTGGACCAGGATCGGGAAAGACAGCCACAGCTCGGCATATTGCATTACAGCTAGAGGAAGAATGGGAAGTTGTTCCAGTGTTTAAGCTAGAAGACATCATACAATATGGAAACAGAGAACGTAAACAAGTGTTTGTACTTGATGACGTATTAGGTATTTTTGATGTAAAAATGCATACTTGTAATCATATTTTCACCCAGAAAGAAATGGTGTTCGCAACAATAGGGCAGACATCAAAGCTATTGTTTACTTGCAGGAAATCGATGTATAATGAGGTTTGTAAGCTTAGATTGTTTGTGACAGAACACATCGTGGATTTACAGTGTAATGCTAATAAGCTGAATGAGACAGAAAAGATGGCTATTTGCCAATTGTACTGTGAAAGCAAAGATTTAAGCCCAGATATCTATACATCCCTTTCATTTACCAACGCCAATCATATGTTTCCATTACTTTGTAAGCAATTTTCACTGGTTGAAAAATACCAGCGGTTGGGAGAAAGCTTCTTCAATAAACCATTCGAATATTTTATTAAAGAACTGGACAAGCTTCAGGGCTCACACCCTATTCAATATGCTGTTCTTGTCTTGTGTCTAGTCAATAAAGGCAAATTATTAGTTGAGTGTTTACCTCCCAAATGCATGCAGGAGGAGATATTTAATAATTGTGAGGTAAATCTAGGTACCCCGGATAAAACAATAAAAGCTGCCATTTACCATCAGTTAGAAACCTACTTCACCAAGTTAGACACTGAATATACATTCACACATGACTTTATATTTGAAGTTATTGCCTACCATTATGGTTGTCAAAATAAAGATCACATATTAAAGTATTTATCTAGCAGTTATATTGCAAATAAAGTCACAGTATACGAACAAGCTTCACCTGAGGATGCTTACATTCACATAAGTAAAGATATGTATTTACCTCTTGCCGAAAGACTCTATACAGATATTAAGTCTATGAATCTATTTGATGTCTTCATCAATAAGTCACTGAAATACGGTCCATTTCTTGATGTGTTCGAAACAATGTTGAAAAAAAAGCCCTTTGATGAATTTGAATCATTGATATTAGGGAAACGTAAGAAAATTCGTCATTTTGTGAAAAAAACATTTTCTGTCAATAAGTCTATTTCAGAGAAGATTGACGTTATTCCACGTTATCGTTTACATCTGCTGTTTGGTAGGGTATTTCATGTGCAATCTGGCAATAAATATAATGTTAAGGTAATAAACTGGATAATTAATTATGGTCATACTCATCTTCTTCAAGAAATAGTCAACCATGTTGAATGTAAAAACCATAGCATTAATCTGGTATTCAGCTCCGATATCATGGAGAACACACGTTTACTATTACTAGGATGTCATAGTAACACATTAGATATGGTAAAACTGATTCTTAAATACGTAGATCCAAAGTGTATTGATATAGAGGTTACCTCAAATTGTGGGAGAATTCTTCATACATATAACACACCACTGATAGTAGCGTGTTCAATAGGTAATTTGTGTATCGTGAAAGCCTTGCTGGGAAAGGACGCTGCTATCAATAAATGTAATTGTTGTAGTGAGTCACCATTATTTACAGCATTAAACCATGAACACATGGATATTGCTGAATATTTACTAAGCTATGGTGCAGATATCAATTTGGGTAAAGAACGAGGACAATCACCATTGTTAATAGCATCACAGCGAGGACAATTTGATGTTGTGAAATGTTTACTTAGCTATCATGCAGATATCAATTTGCGTGATGAAGGGGGACAATCACCATTGTTTGAAGCTTCATACCATGGACATTGTGACGTTGTTAAATGCTTACGAGATTATGGTGCAGATATCAATTTGCGTAACAATTTTGGACAATCACCATTGATTGTAGCATCACAGAGAGGACACTGTGACGTTCTTGAATATTTATTTAGTTCTGTTCCAGATATCAATTTGAGTGATACAGATGGACAATCTCCATTGTTTGTAGCATCACAGCAAGGACACTGTGACGTTGTTAAATATTTACTTAGTTCTGGTGCAGAAATCAATTTGAGTGATAAAGATGGACGGTCACCATTGTTAGTAGCATCACAGCAAGGACACTGTGACGTTTTAAACTGTTTACTTAGTTATGGTGCAGATATCAATTTGCTTGATGAAGGTGGACAATCACCATTGTTTGTAGCATCATCACGTGGACACTGTGATATTGTTAAATGCTTACCTCATTCTGATGCAGATATCAATGTGTGTGACATTGTTGGACAATCACCATTGTTTGTAGCATCACAGCAAGGACACGTTGATGTTGTTAAATGTTTACTTAGTTCTGTTGGAGATATCAATTTTCGTGACAATTCTGGACAATCACCATTGCTTGTAGCATCACAACAAGGACACGTTGATGTTGTTAAATGTTTACTTATTTCTGGTGCAGATATCAATTTTCGTGACAATTCTGGCCAATCACCATTGTTTGTAGCATCACAGAGAGGACCCTGTGATGTTGTTAAATGTTTGCTTAGTGCTAGTGCAGATATCAATGTGTGTGACAATCTTGGACAATCACCATTGTTTGTAGCATCAGAGCGAGGACATTGTGATGTTGTTAAATGTTTGCTTAGTGCCAGTGCAGATATCAATGTGTGTGACAATCTTGGACAATCACCATTGTTTATAGCATCACAGAGAGGACGTGTTGATGTTTATACTGCGATTTTGGGGTCGAATATCGGCCCAGTCCCAATGTGAAAAAGGATCTTTTTTCCCAATTTCATGAGAAAATTCCCAATAGCGTGGTGATAAAATTATTCATAAAAATCGTTAATGAAACCTTTTTAAATGAAATTAAAAGTCGAACATTTTCAAGTTGATGACCTGGTTACTGTTTGTTTTGATTATGCAAGTGAAATGCTAAGCACAAGATACCGGGAACCAGTACAGTATATTGGGTGGCTTGATTTGTTGAAAGTGGCGTGTACCGGGCTGTGATAAAACTTCACAAAAACGAAAACGGAAATTGTGGTATAAATTTTATATTAAAAATGTTTATTGAAATAAATTTAATATAAAAATAGTCCAGTGATTTACGTTGCTTGATATTTTGTCAATTCATTGGGAATTGAAACGGAAAACGGTTGATGAAGCGGAATACTCGAATTATTGCCAATTGAGTTTTAAAGTTAAACGATGTTGCACAATTCCAAATAATATGTTAACAAATTTACCAGTAATGTTGGAAGCAAGAACAGGTAGCTTGAATCCTTTAGATTTAAAAAAAGTGTTTACTGCCCGAGAGCAATGAGGTTGATGACGTTGATAAAGCTAGTGAAATGGTTTGAGCTTCAAGTGAGTCCAACCCACTACCATTCACCGACACTTGTATTGTCTAATGATACACCATGTTCCCCAGAAGTTGAACGCCTTGTTACAACTGTTAGTATCATTTCAGTAACAACAAATTCAAATTCTTTGATACCTAACACAGCTTCAAATGACATCCAACAACATGTAATCAGTGCAAATAGTGGTGATGTTGGTAATGATTCCCAATTTGACTGTCACTCTGATTTGGACAGTTGGTCTCCAGAGGTCATGATACCAGATGCCAGGGGGTTTAGTTCAATAAAGAATGAACAAAAATACCCTTGGATATATGACAGTGTGGCACATCGAATGTAGAACAAAAAGTCACAGGAAAAAAAGTAACAACTGACATTTTTCGACAAATAGGACAAAAGTCACAATTTGTGATTTGAAAAAAAAACATTTTAGAGTAAATTTCCAACTTTATTGGACAGAAAGTCACATTTTAAAATGTTTGTCATTTTTATTACTACACAAATTAGATAAGAAATTTAAATTTATAGAAATTTATAGAAATCATATTCTTTTAATGAAAATTAATTGACACAAGTCACATTTCATATATTTAGCATAACTTGGGACAAATGTCAATTAAAAAGACAAAGACAGTTAAAAAATCGGTTTTATAAGTATTGGCTTAAATAATGGTAATGTGATTGATATTTCTTTAGAGGTTGTATTAAAAATAAATTTATTTATCAAATGAATCAAACAGAATTTGCAGCATAAGACTTTTATGAGTTTACAGGAAGGATCCAAAATTTTGATAAAGGAAAAGTAGTTCTTTAAAGAGATAATTAAGCAAAAATAATTTTTAAAAGTATTAAATTTTATTGTTCCACATACAGGGTAAATGTGTATTGTCAAGACATTTTGTTGTTGTAACATTTTTTAAACCAAAAATATTAATTGTGACTTTGTCCTGTGACCTTTATATTTTGTCTTAGAGGATTTTCCAAATCAAAAAATATTACCGGTAATTATGACTTTTTGTACTTTTGACTTGTAGTCCTATCAAAATTGTGACTATATGTCCTGAGACTTTCTGTCCGTTTACCTGGTACACCAAGGGTATTTATTTGTGCTTTTTGAACTGTGTTGTGGTCATTCTTCCTCATTACAAGAATGTGTTACTGTTGGCATTAACCTTCGTACAGCATGATCTCTATTCTATTACTGGACATCCAAACTAATAAATTTATTGATGTTCTTATCTTTTCTAAATTCACATCACTTAAGCGCTGATTTCCCCAGTTATAAGGAACCTCGGCCCCAGATACATATGAGTAGGAAAAGCACTGTGTTAAATGTTTGCTTAGTTCTGGTGCAGATATCAATTTGCGTGATGAAGGTGGACAATCGCCATTGTTTGTAGCATCACAACAAGGACTCTGTGATGTTGTTAAATGTTTGCTAAGTACTAGTGCAGATATCTATTTACGTGATGAAGTTGGTCACTCACCATTGTCTGTAGCATCACAACAAGGACGCTGTGATGTTGTTAAATGTTTACTTTAGTCTGGTGCAGATATCAATTTGAGGAATATATTAGGACAATCACCATTGTTTGTAGCATCACAGCAAGGACGCTGCAACGTTGTTAAATGTTTGCTAAGTTATGGTGCTGATATCAATTTGAATGATAAATATAGAAAATCACCATTGTTTGTAGCATTACAGCAAGGAGGCTGTAACGTTGTTAAATGTTTGCTAAGTTCTGGGGCAGATATCAATTTGAGTGATAAATATGGACAATCACCATTGTTTGTAGCATCACAACAAAGATGCTGTGATGTTGTTAAATGCTTAAGTTCTGGCGCAGATATCAATTTGAGTGATACATATGGACAATCACCATTGTTTGTAGCATCACAGCAAGGACGCTGTAACGTTGTTAAATGCTTGCTAAGTTCTGGGGCAGATATCAATTTGAGTGATAAATATGGACAACCACCGTTGTTTGTAGCAACATCTGCTGGGCATTATAATATTGTTAGAATACACAGAGCACATTGAGCCTAACGTAAAGAAAACCTGAAAGCACACTCCAAAACCAAAGGGACACATGATAACGAGATCCTTGCAGATAGTAATGCATTGCTTATAATCCATGTGGATACCCAGAAGAAGAAATAAATCATTCAAAAGAGACACAAGAAGAAGAAAAAGAAGTCATTAATCTACCAAAAGTACAAAAAGGAAAAGCAGAAACAATGCATATAAGAAAACAGGAAGAAAAAGAAGAAATAGTTTACACAAGAGAGGGAAAAGATCAAGCACATTGAGAGAAGAAAAGAGCAAGTAGAAAAGGAAGAACTAATTAAAATCATAAAGGAGAAAGAAACAATAGTAGGGATAGACTATTATTCTTCCTTTATGGATTTCGTTGTTAGAAACCAGTAGGGGACTGGTACTTCAAATAGTGGAGGAGTGATACCGAATAGCATAACATGTACCATCTTCCGAGTTTAGAAAACACGTCAGAAGAATTTCGATCTAATAGACCATACCCAAGTTTTGGTATTTAGTTTCAATTTCGTAATGTTGATGAACCGTAAAACGCATTTTAATGAACTTTAAGAAAACCAATTATAATATAAATTGTCTCAGAAATTAGGAAGTACTCTTACCCCAAGAACTGGTTGATAAGATTTTATTCACGTCTGAAGCGTACCGGCAACTAACTAATATTTACGCTTAAATCTAGACGGGGAACATATGGCTTTATGTTATTTATTTTTCTAATATTGTAAGCAATTAATGACTTGAGGAAGTTGATGTCAGGATTTATCATCCCAATGGATAAATGGTTTTTAATATATACTGTCATTGACCGAGATATTGCTTTTCTGGTACCCCTTTTACCTTTTACCCGTGTTGAGCATTGGAAAACTAGATGTTGATCAGTTGATTTCCTGTTGACAGAAAATATTAATAGGGGCAACCAAGGGATAATTGTATAATTCTATTTTTAACTAAAATATAATCGTCCATTGGTTAATGTGACATTTTCAGCAGTAATAAACACAATATTAATGCAGTGTCTTACAATAAAGAGTGTAGGTGAATACTCGATGAATCTCGCCCATTTCCCAGTGTTTAAGCCTCGTACACATTAACTTTATATCTTAAGATACTGCACTAATATTGTATATAAACTGAAATCAAAAGTAATGTATTGTATGACCCCATGATAAGTTATTTTTTAATAGATTAACATCAGATTTTATAATTTAAAATTTTTGTAATGTCAATTTTGTAATGTTTATTTTCCCGGTGAAACGGACAATTGATTTGTGCAATGTGATGCGTTCATATATTAACCTAACCTACACAGATTCCTGCACCTTTTCAGACTAGTGAATGTTATATAAACATGACCTACATATTATTTGGCGATGCGCCAAGTGTTGAAATCTTATATTGAGCTTACATATATGGACTTTGGCTCTGTGACTGAAGCTGGAATCATAATTTCCACCGCCAGAGCTGCATATATATTGGTGCTGTGCCAAATACGGGAAATGATTATAAACTAATTAGCCAATTAATGTTAAATCTACTTTCATATGAAAATCTAAATTGTTGTTAAGATGTTGATATTTTTTCATACTTGTTAAAAACATTGTGATTATTTTCCAGATATATATGTCATCGTTTGTTTATTTTATATATGTTTGTATATTTATCCTTTTTTTATCCACTATTTTCGTATGAGATAAGATAATTGTTATTTCATATTCAACTATGTATATCATTTTCATTCTTTTGTGATAATTCGACGTTAATTTTTTTCACTTTTATTTTTCTATATTAACTCATGGATATATATTTAAATTTGGTAATGCTGTATTGCTCTTAAAATGTAACTGAGGCTATATATTTGTCAGCTCAAAAATCTAATACTAACACTGTTGGGTTTTATTTTCAGACGTATTTAAACGTCATTGCAAATTGAATATTATTTTAACCGAGCTAATTAGCTCAGCTTCAAATTACGATGTTTTTCGCGGTAGTTTTGTATCTGACCCATCTTGTAGTTGTGGTGCTGCCATTGAAAATTTAAAACATTTCTTTTTGGATTGTCCAAAATACTAACAAGGCAGAACTACATTGATAGGTAATCTCAACAGGGTGACAACCTATCAAATTTTTGACATGCGGTAATGATAATTCAGTCTCCCAAATAAAGGTTATGCTCCGTTTATTATTATTATTATCATTTTTTGAAAGCTTATTGTAACACAAGGCCACTGTTGTCATGGTAACCATGAAATTTTACAGTTTTGGTCTGATTGTAATGAAACATCACAGGAATGATCCTTGGGGTGTGTATACATGTATGTGCAATTATGGTTTGGCATTTTAAATATGACCACCGTTTCCATAACCATGAAAGTTAAAAATATTTTGTTTGATCTGATAGTAATGAAACTTCACAAGAATAATCCTTGGCGTGTGTAGTTGTGCATTTATGGTTTGAAATTTTCAAAATGGCGACCGTTGACATTGTAACCATGAAAGGTAAAAATATTATTTTTGATCCGATTGTAATGAAATTTCATAGGAATGATCCTGGAGATGTTCATTAAAAGATGAACATTATTGTTATTGTTATTATTATTATTTCTGTCTGTAACACATGAATTGTCTGCTGTGGTTCGTAGAAATCATAGGTCCAATGATCTTGGGGTTTGGTATGATGATAAATCTATGTATCAAATTTTACTGGGGCTCCTGTGGGTATATTTTGAGGGGCCTAAATTAGTTACTGTAGAATCCAATGGGGATTCTTTTTTTTTCCACTAAAATATATATTTTGATCTGATTTTATTGGAACTTCCCACCATTGCCATTGTAACCATGAATGTTCAAAATACATTTTTAATCTGATTATAATAACACTTCACAGGAATAATCCTTTGGATGTGAAGAAGTTCACTCAGGGTTGAAAATGTTCAAAATGGTCATCCTTCCCATGATAGCTATGAATGTTCAAAAGATATTTGATTTATGAATTTCAAAACATTTAATATCAAGTTGATAATCGGTTCTCACTAGCTGAGTTTCTTTGGGAAATTTTGTATTCGGAAAAGTGTGTGGACTTGGTTGACCGTTGTGGAATTTCTGTGTCACAAATAACCACGGATATTTTGCATTTATCGTAAACACTTCCCGGTCATTTCGTCATTCATGACTTATCCCACCTAAATTAACACGACGGGAGCCACTAGTGGATGAGGAACTGTCTACCTTCCGGAGCACCGGATGTCACCACAAGTTTTTAGTGGGGTTCGTGTTACTCGATTTTTAGTTTTATGTGTATGTTTTGAAGATCGTGTTTTATCGTTTTGTCCTTTTTTCATTTTGCTATTGTATTATATTTAATATGTTTGTGATTATATTAAATGTTCAAAAGATTCCTTAACGTATAAATGGAATTTATTTGGGTATACATTCACATCATATGAATCCATTTTAAGTTTATTTTTCCTTCCATTTTGTTTGTGAATATTGATAACATCATCGCTTTGTTATTAGTGTTAAATATAGTCATGTACCTTAATGTGCTTCATTAATTTAACATTGTAAATTTGAAAAGACTTCATTCGTTTGATTAGCTTGTGTCTAATCTATTTTGTCTATTCAATTGGGTAATATAATATGCTTAAGCTAATCATTCGCACTACAGTCAAATAACACACAATTAAGACATTTTATCCTGCACTCGTTCTATTTGAGCAGTCAAACATCACTGACTATATATTTTTCCTATATGTTGTCACTGATATAAACATAGCTTTCCTGGTACTCCCTGTCACGTTTTACTTGTCAAACTTTGGGAAACTTATTGCTAATAAAAATGTAGATATCAAATTTAATGCGCACGACGCATTTCAGGAATATGCTCAAAGTCGAAAGGTTGGAAAGAAAAATAATGTTTAATAAGTTTGGTAGCAAGTAAACCAAAGGGCTCAAACAAGAGTGCCAAAATCGGCCAAGGTCACCTATGCCTGAGGGAGGAGAACTTTACCTTTAATAATATTTACATTATTTTAAGAACTGTAAATCTCAATAACAAATATATCTAATAAAACATGTCAGTGCAGAAAAACTGACTACTGGGAGAATGGTAACCTTGGAGACTAAGTGATAGTAATAAAAACGTAGATATCTAATTTGGTGAGCACGACACGTTTCTGGAATAATCTTGATCGGCTACGCTCAAAGTCGAAAGGTTCAATCAGTTGACTTCCTGTTGACAGAAAATATCAAAAGGGGAAATTGTAAAATTTTATTTTTCATTTCAAATATAATTTTTAATGGGTAAATGTGATTTTGTCCCAGTTTTTAAGCCTCATGCACATACACTTTATATTTTAAGAAGCTGCACTACTATTGTCTATTTATATTGTTAACAATCAGATGATAATTTCTTATTGTCTTAGATATCCAAGGAGATACATATATAATGCATTTTGTATTTCTATGATTTTGAATATCAAATGGATATAGCTTATATTATACAATTATGTAGCATAAATATTATACAATACCATTTTATATGTGGTAAATGTGGTGTCATATTGACCAGATAATTAATATATAGTCGTGTAAGGAAACCAGAGCCCGTGAGGTACTATGCTCACATGAGAAATGTAGTCAATTCTGTACATTCTTCATAAAACGTTGATGGATTATATATATTTAGTCTATATTTTGGGTTTTTAATTAAACACAATTGAATCTTTCCAGCGATATAATAATGAAGCATATACTGAAACGTCTGATCAATATTTCACCATATTTACCAGCATGTATATATGAACTTTTGAATCCTGTCTTTGAATGAACAGACTTCATTTAAACAAAATTGAATCTGTTGAATATACAGTACATGTATATGATAATGTCTTCATGCAAATTAGTGAGTGAATGATTATTCTTTAACGCCACATGCACACTTTTTCAGGGATATCATTTCGACCAATGTTGTCGTGGTTGTGATCACTTGGTAGTTGGCCTGTGCAATCAGTAAATCACCAAAGTTGTGAGTTCGACCCCCGTTCATAGTGAGGTGTACTCGATGCAACATTATGTGATGAAGTTTGTCAGTGGCTTGCGACAGATCGGTGGTCTTCTCTGGGTACTCACCCAACAACAAAACTGACTGCCATTGTATAACTGACATAGTGTTGAAAGTGGCTTTACATACCATAAACCAAACCAATCATTTCGATCATAAAAATTAAGCCAATTGGTGACGTCCTTTGTTGTACTAGAGAAATAATTATATTTATGCAATTTGACATTGTAAGCTTTCACTTACGAAAAAACAACAAGTGGAGCGGCATCTCTATGCATGGACTGCTTTCTCAGAGAGAGCGAGAGAGAGCTAGCACGATAAAATACCAGCTAAGCATGTAGATCTAGCACAAAGCAGTCGTCATCATCATCTCATGTAAATATAGCCTGTTAATTTGCTCATGTTGGCGTTAAACAACAATCACTCACTCACTATATTATTAATTGTTTTTATTGCATTTGTAATTTAAGATAATACTGAATACATATTGGAATAAAGTTAAGATTCTACTTGTACAAAAAATGTATATTAAAATTAATGTTGAATATTATTTCTGTAAATTGTGTAATTGAAATTACTTTTGATTAATACATGTAATACACTATCATTCTTAGAAATTCATCTGACTTATTTCCGGTTGTCTGCATCTGATTCCTTTCTACCGACTTGTGAGCTAAGACTCGTGAGTGGATAAATCTTCTACTTGTACCCAAGCATGATACTATTTACTCACCAGACATAAATTATTCACCTTAGAGATATACTGTAATACCAGTCATCGTGTTTCTTGTTCAAGGGATCAACGACGATCCTAATTTTGGAGGAAGCACATCTATGCTTAACTTTACATGTATCCATGCGTTGTGCATTCTATTCTTAGACTAGACAATTCCAACTTTTTCAGCCATGATCACTTCGAAAGTTTTACGGTCACCACCATGACTTGGTTGACCGCTATGGAATATCTGTGTCACAAATGATCATGGATATGTTACTCTTGTCGTAAGCACTTCCTGGCCCTTTCTTCATTCATGACTTATCACCGGGTTTGTAACTAGATTAATACGACGGGTGCCACTAGTGGGGCAGGAACTGCTTACCCTTCCGGACCACCGGCGTTCACCCCTGGTTTTTAGTGGGGTTTGTTGTACTCGATTTTTAGTTTTATGTGCATGTTTTGTAGATCTTTGTTTGTCCTTTTGCAATTTTTCACTTAACCATTGTGTTGTCTGTTCGTCTTCGATATACGGATTCTGATTACCCCTTTGGTATCTTCAAACTCTTGTTTATAGAGTAACATTCCTGTTGTTAAATATACTATCATGTAAAGTACAATTGGGAAATAAAAAACCTTTGTAATCAGAGCTTTATTATGTAAATTAACTGAACATTTACAGTATAAAGAAATACATCAAAAATTGCTCAATATCTGTGTCAATATTTGATGACAGGAACCAATGGGCGTCTGACCCGGCGACAGCAACCTCCAAGGACAACTCGATTGCAACATTTATTCTGGCGTGACTTTTTACCCAAATACACCCAAATATACCCAAAATGCAGCTTCAAATTATATTATTTCTATTATTTTGAGATGTTTTATTAATAATTAAAGATTTATTAGCTCCTCTATCGTTATTTTTGCATGAATTTCAACAAAATAGTCAGTTTTAACGGACAATATCAAGCGATCCCGATCTCGGTCAGGTCGCTTAATTACAATCACGAATATACCCAAATATACATTAACATTTCGTCTTTCAAAAGTCTGATATATATAAATTATGTTATGTCTTAATAATTGTCAAAATATGCAATGAGACAAAACTGTTTATTTTAGGAAGATGTACATCCTCCTCTTTATTGGTTACCAGACAAACCAGTTTTTGTTACCAAGTTTCTCCCTGCAATCAAGAATGGGAAATAAATAACTCAACTTTGTTTATGTACAGATAAAAAAAAGAAAAAATACCCATAATATATTAAAGTGTTTCCAGTTAAATATAAATGAAGCTTTACAGAAAATGACAGACCCATAATTTGTTTTGTTGTAAGTGGCCATTTTTTTCTCTTATTTCGTTTTTTTTTAATAAACAAAATAAGATAAATAAATAAAATAACTAAACGAGTGTTGGAAGAAATATTTTGAGTGTGTTTGGGTACATTTGTATTTGTTGGAAGCGGCCATGTTGGTGTATCGATGTTTATAATAGTTCATTTTGATTACTCTTGTGACAAATATATGAAATTTGAATCTTTTTATGAAATATAATTCACATAGAACCTTTAACTAATACAATAAATACAATTGTATGGTATATTTGGGTGTATTTGGGTAAAAAGTCGCGCCCACATTTATCATATCTCTTACAACGGCGGCGTTCTTTACAGATCGTGTCCATTGGGCCAGTGGCAGTATTATAGATACCTTGTGAAATAGAACTACATATTACTTTATGATATTTACACAAGAGTGAGTGAGTGACTTATTGTAGCTTAGCGCAAACTCAGCAATAGTTCAACTACATGTGGTGAAAACAAGTTGCATTCGACGATATGATGTCCGTTTTGTACTAGACTAACACTGTTAGTTGGATTTCTATAGTGCTATCTCACTGAAATGACAAATCTGTCGTTCCACTGGAACAAACTATCTTAATTCCGAGTCACTACTAGTCCCTGTTCGTACCTTGATGCTGCATGCGTACAGAGGGAGCAAATACCTATTGCATAGTCTTTGGTCTAACCCAATCAGACGCCCGAAACCCACGATCTACTGCACACGAGGGGGAAATCTAAATATAATATCAACGACGCAGTTGCGTTGCGACTCAAGATGAGTAACTAGGACCGTGGTTTACATCATGAAATGTCCTACACATAATAACATTCTAACGGATCTGTCTGGTAGAATGA
Organism: Bathymodiolus brooksi; assembly: GCA_963680875.1. Classification (NCBI taxonomy): domain Eukaryota; kingdom Metazoa; phylum Mollusca; class Bivalvia; order Mytilida; family Modiolidae; genus Bathymodiolus; species Bathymodiolus brooksi. The sequence goes on from OY804586.1 coordinate 93,784,509, forward strand.
TAACAGGGGCTGAAAGTGAGTGACTTAGACGCATAAACCTGTCACCAGCCAGAAATGCGAGGTCCATCACTGAAGGCGAGACAGTTCTCTGGTGGAACCACTCGACTGAAACTATTTGTGATCCATGTTCTCTTCGTTGCTTCCATTCAATCGTTGCTAAGCTGTAGAACAATGCTTCAAATGTTCTAAGCAAATAAACGTTAGAGAAAGCCGCAGGGGCAATCAAGAATGGACAATACAGAGAAAATGGTAACATTTGATACACAAGACACAAAACGTAGACAAACAATACATAAAAATAAACTAAGATCAGATTGTGTGCAAATTATCATAGGTGGTTTTAATATTAGGGTTTAAAAACAATACAATCTCTTACATGTATATGTAAGTCTTGTAAACAATATTCTAGAAATGTTAAACTTTAAGCAGCTAGTCATACTCGTGTAACACCAACATCAATTCTAATCACAAGCCACATTATCTGTAATAACTATAAATTATGTAATACCGTGTGACTGCATCGGTGGAGTAATGATTAGCGTGCTCGCCTCTAGTGCGGTAGATGGTGGGTTCGAGCCCCGGTCGGGTCACATCAAAGACTTAAAAAATGGTAGTTGTTGCTTCTCCGCTAAACACGCAGCATTAAGGAGAATGAGCAAAGACTGGTTGGCTCGGAATCATATTAATGTGTCCAAGTGGTGCGAGATGTCTACCCGCGGACTGTTGTATCAGGGAACTAGCACTATGAAAATCCAACGCAGCGTGTTGGTCTAGAACAAAGCGGACATCATCATCATCTCATTGAAAATTAACTTGTCCTCGCCATGATATAGCTGAAAAATTGCTGAATTGGCATTAAACAACAATCACTCACTCACTGTAATTACTAAGATAAAATACTCCAATCCGTGGTTATATATCGCAACAGGTGTAAGTGACCATTTCATAACATTTTGTACAAGAAAATCACATAGAAAAAAAGTTGAAAAGCAAACCATAGCCAGAATAAGATCGACTAAAAATTACAATAAAGAGGTCTTTAATGATAAACTAAATGCCATAGATTGGTCACTTTTGTATTTATGTAAAAATGTTCAGGACGCATAGGAGAAATTTTGACCACTCTTATATACATTACTCGATGACATTGCTTCATACAAAGTTATAAAAATAAGAGAGCAAACTGAATCATTGATGACATATGATAGCCTAGATAATACCAGGAATAGATACGACCTCTTACAAACGTACAAAATAAACTCCAGAACACGCCATTTTGTAAAATGAGGAACAATGCGTAGGAAGACAATGTGACAGGCAAGATCGAGGAACAAAGAAATCCCCCTCCCCCCTCAAGAAAAAAAATATCCTTAGGATTTAGTTACAAAGTACAGGAAATAATAGGAGTATGATGTTGCCGCCTTTATATATAAACTCTAATTACAAATTTATTTATTGTTTCCATGACTACTTTTGCATGAATCCTAGTATTTTTCATAGAATATTTAAATATGAAATTTCAAATAAGAAATGGTCTTAATCTATTCTTGGAAATCTAAATGTTCCTATATATTAATGAAGATAAAATGAATAAATATTGACAACTTTGAGAGTGTAATATTAAAAGTTTAATATTAAAAGTAGGACAACCGAATTCACACTACACCAGAAGTACACACTTATCACATTCACGGTCATTGTATTACAATTATAACTGTATAATAAGTTTATTGTTTGTTTGTTTGATGGTGTTTAACGCCACTTTCAGCAATATTTCAGTTATATCGTGGCGGTAAGTTTTATTGGTGGAAGAAATCCGAGGACCTAGAGAAAATCACCGACCTGTCGCAAGTCACTGACAAACTTTATCACATATTGTTGTGCACCTCGCCCTGATCGCGATTCGAACTCACATCAGTGGTGTTAGGCACTGATTGCATAGGTTGTTCTTAATTCAACTATTAGAATTATGACTTCATAATACGTGTTTTCGTTGTTTATGATGAAAAGTGTTTTTAAATCATTTTGACAATACCCGTTTACTATCATTTTGAAATATTTGTATTGAATAGTCTTAAAATAGACTAGAACACAAAAAGTAACCATGTATGACCGTTGTCTTAGGTTATTTAAATATAGACACGTAAGCGGCTAGAATTATAATTTCATAATACATTTTTGTACGTTTATTCGTGGTTTATTTTGAAAAGTGTTTTTAAATCATTTTGACAATACCCCTTTATTATCATTTTTAAATATGTGTATTGAATAGAGTCTTAAAATAGACTATAGCACAAAATCACAAGCCGTGACAAGGTATGGATACGGATTCCGGAAGTACATTCCCATTCAGCTAGGTGGGGAAAACCCATATTGTGTATGACATAGATTCGGTTTTTTTTGTTCAATTCTTATGAGCTATTTACGTTCTGAACAACGGACAATACCTGTTGACGAACGTAATTGAGAAAAGTGTTTTGTTTTTCCTTTAATGAGTATGACATGAATGGGCCGAAGATAAAAATGGGCTAAAAATGAAAGTGGTTTGATAACAACGGATTCACACAAATGATTACCATACAAGACTATGGAAGTAGTGGACTTATCCCGACGAAGAGGTATAGTATTTTGTTACTGAGTAGTCATGTATTTGTGTGTTAGAGGTATAATACTTTGTTACTCAGTAGTCATGTATTTGTGTGTTAGAGGTATAGTATTTTGTTACTGAGTAGTCATGTATTTGTGTATTAGAGGTATAATACTTTGTTACTGAGTAGTCATGTATTTGTGTGTTAGAGGTATAGTACTTTGCTACTGAGTGGTCATGTATTTGTGTGTTAGAGGTATAATACTTTGTTACTGAGTAGTCATGTATTTGTGTGTTAGAGGTATAGTATTTTGTTATTGAGTGGTCATGTACTTGTGTGTTAGAGGTATAGTATTTTGTTACTGAGTAGTCATGTATTTGTGTGTTAGAGGTATAGTATTTTGTTATTGAGTGGTCATGTACTTGTGTGTTAGAGGTATAGTATTTTGTTACTGAGTAGTCATGTATTTGTGTGTTAGAGGTATAGTATTTTGTTATTGAGTGGTCATGTACTTGTGTGTTAGAGGTATAGAATTTTGTTACTGAGTAGTCATGTATTTGTGTGTTAGAGGTATAGTATTTTGTTATTGAGTGGTCATGTACTTGTGTGTTAGAGGTATAGTATTTTGTTACTGAGTAGTCATGTATTTGTGTGTTAGAGGTATAGTATTTTGTTATTGAGTGGTCATGTACTTGTGTGTTAGAGGTATAGTATTTTGTTACTGAGTAGTCATGTATTTGTGTGTTAGAGGTATATTATTCTGTTACTGAGTAGTCATGTATTTGTGTGTTAGAGGTATAGTATTTTGTTACTGAGTAGTCATGTATTTGTGTGTTAGAGGTATAGTACTTTGTTACTCAGTAGTCATGTATTTGTGTGTTAGAGGTATAGTATTTTGTTACTGAGTAGTCATGTATTTGTGTATTAGAGGTATAGTATTTTGCTACTGAGTAGTCATGTATTTGTGTGTTAGAGGTATAATACTTTGTTACTGAGTAGTCATGTATTTGTGTGTTAGAGGTATAGTACTTTGCTACTGAGTGGTCATGTATTTGTGTGTTAGAGGTATAATACTTTGTTACTGAGTAGTCATGTATTTGTGTGTTAGAGGTATAGTATTTTGTTATTGAGTGGTCATGTACTTGTGTGTTAGAGGTATAGTATTTTGTTACTGAGTGGTCATGTATTTGTGTGTTAGAGGTATAGTATTTTGTTACTGAGTAGTCATGTATTTGTGTGTTAGAGGTATAGTATTTTGTTACTGAGTAGTCATGTATTTGTGTGTTAGAGGTATAGTATTTTGTTACTGAGTAGTCATGTATTTGTGTGTTAGAGGTATAGTATTTTGTTACTGAGTAGTCATGTATTTGTGTGTTAGAGGTATAGTATTTTGTTACTGAGTAGTCATGTATTTGTGTGTTAGAGGTATAGTATTTTGTTACTGAGTAGTCATGTATTTGTGTGTTAGAGGTATATTATTCTGTTACTGAGTAGTCATGTATTTGTGTGTTAGAGGTATAGTATTTTGTTACTGAGTAGTCATGTATTTGTGTGTTAGAGGTATAGTACTTTGTTACTCAGTAGTCATGTATTTGTGTGTTAGAGGTATAGTATTTTGTTACTGAGTAGTCATGTATTTGTGTATTAGAGGTATAGTATTTTGCTACTGAGTAGTCATGTATTTGTGTGTTAGAGGTATAATACTTTGTTACTGAGTAGTCATGTATTTGTGTGTTAGAGGTATAGTACTTTGCTACTGAGTGGTCATGTATTTGTGTGTTAGAGGTATAATACTTTGTTACTGAGTAGTCATGTATTTGTGTGTTAGAGGTATAGTATTTTGTTATTGAGTGGTCATGTACTTGTGTGTTAGAGGTATAGTATTTTGTTACTGAGTGGTCATGTATTTGTGTGTTAGAGGTATAGTATTTTGTTACTGAGTAGTCATGTATTTGTGTGTTAGAGGTATAGTATTTTGTTACTGAGTAGTCATGTATTTGTGTGTTAGAGGTATAGTATTTTGTTACTGAGTAGTCATGTATTTGTGTGTTAGAGGTATAGTATTTTGTTACTGAGTAGTCATGTATTTGTGTATTAGAGGTATAGTATTTTGTTATTGAGTGGTCATGTACTTGTGTATTAGAGGTATAGTATTTTGTTACTGAGTAGTCATGTATTTGTGTGTTAGAGGTATAGTATTTTGTTACTGAGTAGTCATGTATTTGTGTGTTAGAGGTATAGTATTTTGTTACTGAGTAGTCATGTATTTGTGTATTAGAGGTATAGTATTTTGTTATTGAGTGGTCATGTACTTGTGTATTAGAGGTATAGTATTTTGTTACTGAGTAGTCATGTATTTGTGTGTTAGAGGTATAGTATTTTGTTACTCAGTAGTCATGCATTTGTGTATTAGAGGTATAGTATTTTGTTATTGAGTGGTCATGTACTTGTGTGTTAGAGGTATAGTATTTTGTTACTGAGTGGTCATGTATTTGTGTGTTAGAGGTATAGTATTTTGTTACTGAGTAGTTATGTATTTGTGTATTAGAGGTATAGTATTTTGTTATTGAGTGGTCATGTACTTGTGTGTTAGAGGTATAGTATTTTGTTACTGAGTGGTCATGTATTTGTGTGTTAGAGGTATAGTATTTTGTTACTGAGTAGTCATGTATTTGTGTGTTAGAGGTATAGTATTTTGTTACTGAGTAGTCATGTATTTGTGTGTTAGAGGTATAGTATTTTGTTACTGAGTAGTCATGTATTTGTGTGTTAGAGGTATAGTATTTTGTTACTGAGTAGTCATGTATTAGTGTGTTAGAGGTATAGTACTTTGTTACTGAGTAGTCATGTATTTGTGTGTTAGAGGTATAGTATTTTGTTACTGAGTAGTCATGTATTTGTGTGTTAGAGGTATAGTATTTTGTTACTGAGTAGTCATGTATTTGTGTGTTAGTGGTATAATACTTTGTTACTGAGTAGTCATGTATTTGTGTGTTAGAAGTATAGTATTTTGTTATTGAGTGGTCATGTATTTGTGTGTTAGAGGTATATTATTTTGTTACTGAGTGGTCATGTATTAGTGTGTTAGAGGTATAGTATTTTGTTATTGAGTGGTCATGTACTTGTGTGTTAGAAGTATAGTATTTTGTTATTGAGTGGTCATGTATTTGTGTGTTAGAGGTATAGTATTTTGTTACTGAGTAGTCATGTACTGGTGTGTTAGAAGTATAGTATTTTGTTATTGAGTAGTCATGTATTTGTGTGTTAGAGGTATAATACTTTGTTACTCAGTAGTCATGTATTTGTGTGTTAGAGGTATAATACTTTGTTACTGAGTAGTCATGTATTTGTGTGTTAGAGGTATAGTACTTTGCTACTGAGTGGTCATGTATTTGTGTGTTAGAGGTATAGTATTTTGTTACTGAGTGGTCATGTATTTGTGTGTTAGAGGTATAGTAATTTGTTACTGAGTAGTCATGTATTTGTGTGTTCGATGTATAGTATTTTGTTACCGAGTGGTCATGTATTTGTATGTTAGAGGTATAATACTTTGTTACTGAGTAGTCATGTATTTGTGTGTTAGAGGTATAGTATTTTGTTACCGAGTAGTCATGTATTTGTGTGTTCGATGTATAGTATTTTGTTACCGAGTGGTCATGTATTTGTATGTTAGAGGTATAATACTTTGTTACTGAGTAGTCATGTATTTGTGTGTTAGAAGTATAGTATTTTGTTATTGAGTGGTCATGTATTTGTGTGTTAGAGGTATAATACTTTGTTACTGAGTAGTCATGTATTTGTGTGTTAGAGGTATAGTATTTTGTTACTGAGTAGTCATGTATTTGTGTGTTAGAGATATAGTATTTTGTTACTGAGTAGTCATGTACTTGTGTGTTAGAGGTATAAAATTTTGTTACTGAGTGGTCATGCATTTGTGTTAGAGGTGTGGCATTTTGTTACTGAGTAGTCGTATATTTGTGTGTTAGAGGTATAGTATTTTGTTACTGAGTGGTCATGTATTTGTGTGTTAGAGGTATATTATTTTGTTATTGAGTGGTCATGTATTTGTGTGTTAGAGGTATAATACTTTGTTACTCAGTAGTCATGTATTTGTGTGTTAGAGGTATAGTATTTTGTTACTGAGTGGTCATGTATTTGTGTTAGAGGTGTGGCATTTTGTTACTGAGTAGTCGTATATTTGTGTGTTAGAGGTATAGTATTTTGTTACTGAGTGGTCATGTATTTGTGTGTTAGAGGTATATTATTTTGTTATTGAGTGGTCATGTATTTGTGTGTTAGAGGTATACTACTTTGTTACTCAGTAGTCATGTATTTGTGTGTTAGAGGTATAGTATTTTGTTACTGAGTGGTCATGTATTTGTGTGTTAGCGGTATAGTATTTTGTTACTGAGTAGTCATGTATTTGTGTGTTAGAGGTATAGTATTTTGTTACTGGGTAGTGATGTATTTGTGGGTTAGAGGTATAGTATTTTGTTACTGAGTAGTGATGTATTTGTGTGTTCGATGTATAGTATTTTGTTACTGAGTAGTCATGTATTTGTGTGTTCGATGTATAGTATTTTGTTACTGAGTAGTCATGTATTTGTGTGTTCGATGTATAGTACTTTGTTACTGAGTAGTCATGTATTTGTGTGTTCGATGTATAGTACTTTGTTACTGAGTAGTCATGTATTTGTGTGTTAGAAGTATAATACTTTGTTACTGAGTAGTCATGTATTTGTGTGTTAGAGGTATAATACTTTGTTACTGAGTGGTCATGTATATGTGTGTTAGATGTATAGTATTGTGTTACTGTGTAGTCATGTATTTGTGTGTTAGAGGTATAGTATTTTATTACTGAGTGGTCATGTATTTGTGTGTTAGAGGTATAGTATTTTGGTACTGAGTAGTCATGTCACTCCAATACAATTAAATAAAAATTGTCACTCCTCCAATGCAATTAAATAAAAATTGTCACTCCTCCAATACAATGAAATAAACATTGTCACTCCTCCAATACAATTAAATACAAATTGTCACTCCAATACAATTAAGTAAAAATTTTCACTCCTCCAATACAATTAAATAAAAAATTGTCACTCCTCCAATACAATTAAATAAAAGTGTCAGTCCTCCAATACAATTAAATAAAAATTGTAACTATCCAAGTCTGAAGGACTGACAACAAGCGGTACACTGTCACACACAAAGGTAAAACAAGCGAACGAAGAACAAAAGCTTTAGCAACACAAAACATGGAGAGCTTTACGGTAAACGAGAAGGATTTGAATATCCTGTTCCCACGAACGTTTTCCACAAGTGGAACCGGAGAGATTAAAATATAATCGGCAACATCAATTGGCTTTATAATATTTACAGGTCACATTTATAATTTCAGAGAAAACTGAATGACTGACTGAAAGAGAAAGACATGTTGGAGAAGTCTTGTCGATGGTGGCCCATTTGGTATTTACTGTTCTTTTGTCATGGAGCAGAAGGTATTTCCACAATAATTAGTTACATGTGCAACTACTAACTTCTTATGTATCATTTTCCATGCACACAGGATGATAAAGCATCATTTGTTTGATATTTGCCATACCCCCACACAAACACAGATTCATTTGTTTGTTATTGTCTATACACCCAGGGGAATACAGCTTCATTTGTCTGTTATTGTCTATGCACCCAGGGCCCGCTCCATTTGTCTGTTATTTTCAATCCACCAGGGTAATATAGCTTCATTTGCTTGGTATTTCCCATACACACAGGGGAATACAGCTCAATTTGTTTATTATTGTCTATACACCCAGGGAAATACAGCTTCATTTGTCTGTTATTGTCCATACACCCAGGGGAATACAGCTTCATTTTTTCTGCTATTGTCCATACACCCAGGTCCGGCAGGGGAAAACAGCTACATTTGCTTGTTATTTTCCATACAACCAGGGGAATACAGCTTCAATTGTGTGTTATTGTCCATACACCCAGGGAAATACAGCTTCATTTGTCTGTTATTGTCCACACACCCAGGGGAATACAGCCCCATTTGACTGTTATTGTCAGTGCACACAGGGTAATACAGCTCCATTGTCTGTTATTTTCAATACACACAGGGTAATACAGCTTCATTTGTTTGTTATTGTCTATACCCCCAGGGGAAAACAGCTTCATTTGTCTGCTATTTTCAATACACACAGGGTAATGCAGCTTCATTGTCTGTTATGTTCAATACACACAGGGTAATACAGCCTTATATGTCTGTTATTTTTCATACACCCAGGGGAATACAGCTTGATTTGTCTGTTATTGTCCATACACCCAGGGTAATACAGCCTCACTTGTCTATTATTGTCCATACACCCAGGGTAATACAGCTTCATTTGTCTGTTATTGTCCATACACCCAGGGTAATACAGCTTCACTTGTCTGTTATTGTTCATACACCCAGGGTAATACAGCTTCATTTGTCTGTTATTGTCCATACACCCAGGGTAAGTAATACAGCTTCATTTGTCTGTTATTGTCCATACACCCTGGGTAATACAGCTTCATTTGCTTGTTATTGTCCATACACCCAGGGTAATACAGTTTCATTTGTTTGTTATTGTCCATACACCCAGGGTAATACAGCTTCATTTGTCTGTTGTTGTCCATACACTCAGGGTAATACAGCTTCATGTGTCTGTTATTGTCCATACACCCAGGGTAATACAGCTTCATTTCTATGTTGTTGTCCATACACCCAGGGTAATACAACTTCATTTTTCTGTTATTGTACATACACCCAGGGTAATACAGCTTCATTTGCTTGTTATTGTCCATACATCCAGGGTAATACAGCTTCATTTATTTGTTATTGTCCATACACCCAGGGTAATACAGCTTCAATTGTGTGTTATTGTTCATACACCCAGGGAAATACAGCTTCATTTGTCTGTTATTGTCCACACACCCAGGGGAATACAGCCCCATTTGACTGTTATTGTCAGTGCACACAGGGTAATACAGCTCCATTGTCTGTTATTTTCAATACACACAGGGTAATACAGCTTCATTTGTTTGTTATTGTCTATACCCCCAGGGGAATACAGCTTCATTTGTCTGCTATTTTCAATACACACAGGGTAATGCAGCTTCATTGTCTGTTATGTTCAATACACACAGGGTAATACAGCCTCATATGTCTGTTATTTTTCATACACCCAGGGGAATACAGCTTGATTTGTCTGTTATTGTCCATACACCCAGGGTAATACAGCTTCACTTGTCTGTTATTGTCCATACACCCAGGGTAATACAGCTTCATTTGTCTGTTATTGTCCATACACCCAGGGTAATACAGCTTCACTTGTCTGTTATTGTCCATACACCCAGGGTAATACAGCTTCATTTGTCTGTTATTGTCCATACACCCAGGGTAATACAGCTTCACTTGTCTGTTATTGTTCATACACCCAGGGTAATACAGCTTCATTTGTCTGTTATTGTCCATACACCCAGGGTAAGTAATACAGCTTCATTTGTCTGTTATTGTCCATACACCCTGGGTAATACAGCTTCATTTGCTTGTTATTGTCCATACACCCAGGGTAATACAGTTTCATTTGTTTGTTATTGTCCATACACCCAGGGTAATACAGCTTCATTTGTCTGTTGTTGTCCATACACTCAGGGTAATACAGCTTCATGTGTCTGTTATTGTCCATACACCCAGGGTAATACTGCTTCATTTCTATGTTGTTGTCCATACACCCAGGGTAATACAACTTCATTTTTCTGTTATTGTACATACACCCAGGGTAATACAGCTTCATTTGCTTGTTATTGTCCATACACCCAGGGTAATACAGCTTCATTTATTTGTTATTGTCCATTCACCCAGGGTAATACAGCTTCATTTGACTGTTATTGTCCATACACTCAGGGTAATACAGCTTCATTTGTCTGTTATTGTCCATACACCCAGGGAAATACAGCTTCATTTGTCTGTTGTTGTCCATACAACCAGTGTAATACAGCTTCACTTGTCTGTTATTGTCCATACACCCAGGGTAATACAGCTTCATTTGTCTGTTGTTGTCATATACCCAAGGTAATACAGCTTCATTTGTTTGTTATTGTCCATTCACCCAGGGATATACAGGTTCATTTGTATGTCATTGTCCATACACCCAGGGTAATACAACTTAATTTGTCTGTTATTGTCCATACACCCAGGGTAATACAGCTTCACTTGTCTGTTATTGTCCATACACCCAGGGTAATACAGCTTCATTTGCCTGTTGTTGTCATATACCCAGGGTAATACAGCTTCATTTGTTTGTTATTGTCCATACACCCAGGGTAATACAACTTCATTTGTCTGTTATTGTCCATACACCCAGGGTAATACAGCTTCATTTTTCTGTTATTGTACATACACCCAGGATAATACAGCTTCATTTGCTTGTTATTGTCCATACACCCAGGGTAATAGAGCTTCATTTATTTGTTATTGTTCATACACCCAGGGTAATACAGCTTCATTTTTCTGTTATTGTACATACACCCAGGGTAATACAGCTTCATTTGCTTGTTATTGTCCATACACCCAGGGTAATACAGCTTCATTTGTCTGTTATTGTCCATACACCCAGTGTAATGCAGCTTCACTTGTCTGTTATTGTCCATACACCCAGGGTAATACAGCTTCATTTGTCTGTTGTTGTCCATACAACCAGTGTAATGCAGCTTCACTTGTCTGTTATTGTCCATACACCCAGGGTAATACAGCTTCATTTGTCTGTTGTTGTCATATACCCAGGGTAATACAGCTTCATTTGTTTGTTATTGTCCATTCACCCAGGGGAATACAGCTTCATTTGTCTGTTATTGTCCATACACCCAGGGTAATACAACTTCATTTGTCTGTTATTGTCCATACACCCAGGGTAATACAGCTTCACTTGTCTGTTATTGTCCTTACACCCAGGGTAATACAGCTTCATTTGTCTGTTGTTGTCATATACCCAGGGTAATACAGCTTCATTTGTTTGTTATTGTCCATTCACCCAGGGGAATACAGCTTCATTTGTCTGTTATTGTCGATACACCCAGGGTAATACAACTTCATTTTTCTGTTATTGTCCATTCACCCAGGGTAATACAGCTTCATTTGTCTGTTATTGTCCATACACCCAGGGTAATACAACTTCATTTGTCTGTTATTGTCCATACACCCAGGATAATACAGCTTCATTTGCTTGTTATTGTCCATACACCCAGGGTAATACAGCTTCATTTATTTGTTATTGTCCATACACCCAGGGTAATACAGCTTCATTTGACGGTTATTGTCCATACACCCAGGGTAAGACAGCTTCATTTGTCTGTTGTTGTCCATACACCCAGGGCAATACAGCTTCATTTGTCTGTTATTGTCGATACATACAGGGTAATACAGCTTCATTTGTCTGTTATTGTCCATGCACCCAGGGTAATACAGCTTCATTACTTTGTTATTGTCCATACACACAGGGTAATACAGCTTCATTTATCTGTTATTGTCCATACATCCAGGAAAATACAGCTTCATTTGTCTGTTATTGCCCATACACACAGGGTAATACAGCTTCATTTGTCTGTTATTGTCGATACAAACAGGGTAATACAGCTTCATTTGTCTGTTATTGTCCATACACCCAGGGTAATATAGCTTCATTTGTTTGTTATTGTCCATGCACACAGGGTAATACAGCTTCATTTGTCTGTTATTGTCCATACATCCAGGGAAATACAGCTTCATTTGTCTGTTATTGCCCATACACACAGGGTAATACAGCTTCATTTGTCTGTTATTGTCCATACACGCAATGTAATACAGCTTCATTTATCTCTTATTTTCCATACACCCAGGGTAATACAGCTTCATTTGTCTGTTATTGTCCATACATCCAGGGAAATACAGCTTCATTTGTATGTTATTGTCCATACACCCAGAGTAATACAGCTCCATTTGTTTGTTATTGTCCATACACACAGGGTAATACAGCTTTATTTGTCTGTTATTGTCCAGACACACAGGGTAATACAGTTTCATTTGTCTGTTATTGTTCATACACCCAGGGTAATACAGCTTCATTTGTGTGTTATTGTCCATACACCCAGGGTAATACAGCTTCATTTGTCTGTTATTGTCCATACACACATGGTAATACAGCTTCATTTGTCTGTTATTGCCCATACACCCAGGGTATTGCAGCTTTATTTGTCTTTTATTGTCAATACACATAGGGCAATACAGCTTCATTTGTCTGTTATTGTCCATACACCCAGGATAATACAGCTTCATTTGTCTGTTATTGTCCATATGTTAGCGGCAATAAGTGAAATCAGGCATTAAGCTTAAATCCTAGGCAATAAGCTATTGCCTGGGCATTAAGCTTAATGCCTAAATTGTGTAAGGCATTAAGCTTAAATCCTAGGATTTAAGCTTAATGCCTGAAATATATGTCCAGGCATTAGGCTTAATGCCTAAAACATAAAAAACATAGATATAATACATTTATTAATATTATAAGTCAGTAAAACATTGACAATTTTATATTAAAACGAGATATTTAAAATGTCAAATACCTGAAATAAAAATCATTTCTAAAACGACATCATTTACTTAAAATGCTAAATAGAATAACCTATTAAAAAATAAAGTTTTATGGAAATATTTAAAGTCATATATTAAAAATCATTTGCTATCACATGATCCAGAGCTATGGCACCGACTATTGTACAGTACTCCATTTTTCTTACACTTGCATCTGTTACTTGAGAATTTTGATTTACACGAACATTTAAAAAATCCCTGACCACCCGATAAGGACTGCTGAGATGCAGCTTCGTGAACATTGATAGATGTTTCAGAGTTAAGTTCCTCTTGTAAAATCAAATCCTGCTTGCAGATACTCATCTCATTAGCTCCAAACATGCCGTTAAGTCGTCCATATCGCGTACCAATAACTGCATTTCCTTTGTCGTTCACCTGAAAAACAAATAGGGAAACTCGTACCAAAAGAATAGAAAATATGAAGAGTCCAAATTACTTCTCTTTTTGAGGTTTGTTAATCATCTTATTATTGTAGTATTTTGGCTTAGGCCAAACAAAATATATGTGTTATTCTTGTCCCCAAGCAAAGCAAAATAGGGAAGGTAGGTATTTGCATTATTTTTTGCCTTACACTGTTTTACTGATGTGTGCACTGTGTTGTGTTGTCGGGGCAATTCAGAGCTCAATTCATGTTTGAAGAACTTGAGATGACCTATGGATGACGCATTTGGTGTCGTTCTTAGGAGAAGGGATTTTGTCTCTCTGAAATTAAATGTAGGTATTGGCACTGCAACTGTTTGGTAATTAGCCTTTCATAGCCTCCAATAACAAAAATGTCATACCTTTTCAAATTGTAATAATCTGTAGTTGATTTCTTTTTTGATGACTCCAATAATTTGATCTTAGCCAAAAGTTCATTGTACTGCTCTCCTGAATATATATTCCTAGTTTTATTCGATTCAAACTTATTTCGTAAAGCCACAACAAAATTTTGCTCAGAAGAAGACATCTTGTCACATGTGTTATTTAACTATACTTATAATCCAGATCAAGAAATGAAGAGGTCTGGGGGCATAGAGCATTTAAAGGCATGTTAAACAAAGAAATTTTACTTATCCAATAAAATCATTTGAACAAGTAAGTGAGCAAAATTCAAATATAGATGTGTCCAGTTGAAAGCAGCCAAGCCACTGAAGAAGTGCATTTTATTTTGGGAAAATATCTTGAAATTATTCTATTATAAAATAATTCTGTCATCAACCTTTTTTTCATTTTTAAGCAAAACAATACATTTTTAGACAATATCTAATTTTATTCAACTTATAAAACAGATTGAAATACAGAATAATTTGAAAAAATGAGCATGCATTTGTCAGAATTCATAAAACTGAATTTAACTTATTGCCTAAAATTGAGTTCGGCAATAGGTGAAAAATTCATCAATTCATTTCAGGAAATAAGCTTAATGCCTGAAATTTTAGGCATTAAGCCTAATGCCTAGGCATTACCTTATTGCCTAGGATTTAAGCTTAATGCCTGATTTCACTTATTGCGGCTAACACATATACCGATTGTAATACAGCTTTATTTGTCTGTTTATTCTCTGTCTGTTTTGTTTTTCATTTCATTATATAATTATTAGTTAAAATGCATTTCATGATCGTTTATCGTTCAAAATACATGTGTGTTGTGTTGATAAAGATGTTCTGTAGATTATATTATTATCAATTCTTTCAATCTGGTATAGTTACTTAAATGAGATAAGTAGCACGTATAAGAGAAATATTTTGAAAATTTTGTTAATATCATTAATAATTTTTTTTTCAATAACACAATTATTTATTTGTTAATTTCAATTAATATCATAGGGCTATTGCACGAATATTGATGAATATTCTTTAAAGCAGAATTGCACGATCTTGTAGGTGCAATTTATTTTCTGCAAGGGAAGATACTATTAATCGATATTCTTATTTGTAAAGCATAACTTTAAAAACATAAAATGACGAAATCACCATCATAACACTTCGATGACGTCACGATTTGAAGTGATATTGCCCTGGTAAAAATATCAAGGAACATCGTGCTTTAGCTTTATTTTACCTTCTACAAAAAATATTATACTGCTATGATCAAAAGATATATCAACCCAAGAAATGCAACCTTATGCTTGGCCTACGGTCTCGTTGAATAATGTGTCTTGCATGATTTGACAAAGCCCAATAGTATGAGTATCAATCATTCAATAATTGCATTGCATCATTATTTATTTTATTTTAATCAGGTCAACTTCAGTGGGTTGTAAAAGAAAAGGCAACTGCTTATGGACAGAATTTGATATTGTTTTGTCCAGTTGAAAACTGCTGCAGTGAGCCGGCAGGATGGTCTGTCGGACCTAAGTCGATAATTCTGGATGTGAAAACATTTTCAAATGATCCCAAAGTGAAATACCATGGAACATATAATAAAGATGGGTTTGGTGTTGTCATCCGCAATCTGTCTGAAGCGGACTTAAATGTTACTTATCGCTGTGTTTATGGATTTGACCAGTCAACCCCGAAATATTTGCTTCATGGCGATGTCTTTAGTGAAAGTAAGTAAAATCAATATAAAACACAAATATAGCATTACATACGAAAACTGAGATCCTTTTGGTTACAATATTATAATCAAAGTATGCTTTAAAAGAATATTTTGTAATATATGTCTGGTAGGAAAGAATGCGGATGTACATGAACATGGGATACTATCCAATTTTTCACTTAGACACACATTAATATAAAGGAATAGCGTTCTGCTTGTCATTCTACATTTCATAATCACAATACTGTCTTTAATAAGGATCATATATACCCTAAATGAGTGCGAAACGGTCCCTATCCAGCAGTACTGCGGCAATCTTCTTTCTATAAACACTACATCTGGATCAATTTGATGTTATTTGGTCTATATGTTCCTTTGGAAAAGGTACATTCATTTTAATATCTGATAAGTCAGTTTTCCACAGAGGTTTTTATAATAATATTATTATACTGAACCACTGAGAATAGTGACCAGCGCCGATGTTTGCTCAAGTTAAAATCATACCGATTGAAGTTTCCACCAGTTGTTGCTATGGACACTAACTGGAACTTAGAATGTGAATTAACTAGTTCATTCAAAAACATAGTTTATCGGTGATGATGTTATTAGTTATGCAGTCAGTTACAGGGGGATACGGGAATATATGGAGTGCCTGAACAAATTTCGTATCGGGCGAGGTGTCAGCCGAACCTCGATACTAAATTTGTTCCGGCACTCCATATATTCCCGTATCCCCCTGTAACTGACTGTATAACGATTTTATCCCGGTGATGAAATTTCCAAGCATATATTCTCTAGCTCTCTGTAAATGCCTGGTGGTGGCCTTGAACTGCTTTTTTATTTTTTTTTATTTTTAGTTGATGGAAAAAATAAAACCAATAATATAGTTTAAAACAACTTGTTAATATTTACAAGAATTGAACATCCCGGAAGTGCTGGATAATGTTTTTGTATGTGATAAAGTCTGTGTGTGCGACTGTGATGGAGAATTATCATGAATATCAGAAAAGTCGCACAGTATATCTTGTAGATATGGCTGAAGTGCTTGGCTTTCCTCTGAAAATAGAAAAAATAAGTACAATTTAGAATTGTGACAAGAAACAACTAAGCAAACATATTCACCATACAATAATGTTGTTGCCTTTTGTTTTAGGTGTAAGATCCTTTTTAACTAAGTATAGACCTTTTACTGGATGATATGTTGTACCTCATAATCACAAAATATTTCTTTTGTTGTTTGGTTTTTGTTTTGTTTGCTTGTTTGTTTGTTTGTTTGTTTGTTGTTTTTTTTTTGTTTTTTTTTGTTTCTTCTTCAGTTCTGGTTTGATTTTGTATTTTTTTTGTTTTTTATTTTGTTTTGAAACATTAAATTAGTAAATAAAAATACGAAAATCTCCATAAAGGCATTGCCTGGATATACTTGAGTAATACATTTTCACCAACAAGTGAACCTGGCAAAAATTCCTGAAATGCAACAGACTGACAGATAGATGCAAAAATTAATACATGTTCATCATTACAAATACAGGATGTGAAATCTCAGCTCGCCAGCTCGCCAAAGGCGAGTACAAAATGAACTTTTTACATGTATATTCACCTTCATCGATGACTGAACTAATCTCAGAACCTGGAAGCGCTGGTCCACTCTCTTGATTTGGTGCTTCTTTCCATTTTCAGATCATGCAATCGCGCGAATAGGAGTCCTTCAGGTCAAGATATCTCCACTAATACACAATATGTTTTTATTTTATTTTTTTTAATTATAAGGTATATAGTCATATCTCAAACTGACCTAAATGTGAATCAATTCTATTGAGTAGTAAAAAAGATATAGACGATCATATCCTTTCAGGTCAATTTCAGGTCAATTTTCAGGTCATTAGTGTAACTCTCTGTTTCTGTCCTCTGATGATGACGCAATGAAATGAGGCTCCCCGCGGGTGGGATATACATCACAAAAACGTGATTGAAAAAGAAATCGTAGCCAATGAAAAGGCAATATTTTTAACAGAGTCGGGATAAGTGTAATTATGCCCATCCCAGAAGCTGGAGACAATTAATTTTACCCATTTCAGTACGTATGTCTGTACGTCCCTCACACATTTGATTTCCGCTCAATAACTGATGTTCCGACTTAGCAAATTATTTGAAATGTTTAAACCAGGGCAGCAATCATAATAAGAATGTGAAATTCGATTTCTGACTTTACCGTTTTATCCGGTTTGGAGATATGCCCCTTGATTTTCCGGGTGGAATAACTGTTTATTTTTAGCTGCATTTTCAAATAGGAAAAAATCAAGATAAATAGATTTGCACATTTTATGGTATGTACTATATACAAAAAAGCATAACAATTAGGTATTTGTTCATATATTTCTATCTACGAATGCTTAAAAAAAAATTCATAATGTCCCCAATATAGTACTATCATCAATAGTTCACCCTAACCAAAGCTTACTTGCAGTAGAAATTGTTAAAATAAAATATATGTCAAAAATCATATATCATAAAAATGATCTGGCTTAGTTCTAATGAGGGACATCTTCGCCGGACAAATGTTACGATCCTCCTCCTCCGCATCAACCTTGGCCGTGTTACCCGGATATTCGTTATTACAGGATGAGGCTTTGAACTGGTTGCGGCCAGCGATAGCCGCAATCAATCAGTATGCATGTTGCAAAAACACGTATTTTACAGAGAAAACGTGAAAGGATGAAATGGACACGTGTATGCTTTGCCATGAGGAACTTCCAAAAATGCACAAAATTATATGAGGAACTTCCAAAAATGCACATAATCCCACGAGGAACTTCCAAATATGCACAAATTCCCACGAGGAACTTCCAAAAATGCACAAAATCCCATGATTGACTTCGAATAATGCACAAAATCCCATGAGGAACTTCCAAAATGTACACAATCCTATGAGGAACTCTCAAATATGCACAATCCTACGAGGAACTTCCAAAAATGCACAAAATCCCACGAGGAACATCCAAAACTGCACAAAATCCCATGAAGAACTTCCAAAAATGCTCAAAATTACATGAGGAACTTCCAAAATTCACAAAATTCCATAAGGAACTTCCAAAAATTCACAAAGTCCGATGAGGAACTTCCAAATATGCACAAAATCCCACCAGGATCTTCCGAAAATGCACAAAATCCTACGAGGAACTTCCAAAAATGCACAAAATTTCATGAGGAACTTCCAAAAATTCACAAAATTCCATGAGGAACTTCCAAAAATGCACAAAATCCCAGGAGAAACTTCCAAATATACACAAAATCCCACGAGGATCTTCCGAAAATGCACAAAATATCATGATTGACTTCAAATAATGCACAAAATCCCACCAGGATATTCCGAAAATGCACAAAATCCCATATTTGATTTCCAATAATGCACAAAATCCCAGGAGGAACTTCCAAAATGTACACAATCCCACGAGGACCTCTCAAATATACACAATCTCACGTGGAACTTCCAAAAATGCGCAAATTACAGGAGAAGCTTCCAAATATGCACAAAATCCTACGGGGATCTTCCGAAAATGCACAAAATCACATGATTGACTTCAAATAATGCACAAAATCCCACGATGATCTTCTGAAAATGCACAAAATCACATAATTGATTTCCAATAATGCACAAAATCTCATAATGAACTTCCAAGATTCGCAAAATCCCATGAGGAACTTCCAAAAATGCAGAAAAACCCATAAGGAACTTCCAAAAATCCTATGAAGAAAATTGCACGACATCCTGTAAGTTTCTTCCAAAAATGTAAAAAATCACATGAAACACTTCCAAAATGCAAAACATCCCATAAGGAACTTCCAAAAATGCATAAGATGTTTTTGGCACATGATTAGTGCTTTCAGTTAACTGTGTACATATTTTGGCATGAGGTGAAATTAATGATTTTTGCCGATTGGCTGAAAATCTTATTATATCTAATTATTTATGGCTGTGTACGCGAATTACGAATTTGTAGCTAACACCACAAAAAGTGAAGAAGAGGGGGGTGAGGGGTCGTATCCATTGGCTAGCGAATATGAAAGAGGGAAGGTGTCCTATAACCCTTCTTATCCCATGTGTTCGAGCTGTTTTTACTTCTTCGAGGTTTATTATTAATGGTGTAGTAAATAAATTGTAAAATGAAGACGTGAAATAAATTCATACCTATTGCTTGATATTTTAAACATAGAAATTAACTGATCCTATTGCTTGCTAATGGTAAATTAATTGCATTGTAAGCATAGAAATAAACTATAATGCAATTATTAGTTAGCAAGTTTTTCTTTGGCTAATCCTCAATTGACATGGAGCAACTAAAGGTTCTAGCGCGGACGAGCCACCAAATTGATTTTTTCTAAATCTAACATGTCAATTAAAACGATACGATAGACAACAAAGACATCTTTGGAAAAAAGTATAAATGTATTTTATCCGCAATTAAATATTCATGGTGTGAGCTGACGTCAAGTGTTTAGTTCGTAGACTGCAAAGTTTCATATGACAATTATGTGCCGAAGAAACATGCAATATTTTGTGACATTTTGTTCTTAGCTCATTTTGTCAAAGGCAATGTGAGCTATTGTCATCACTTGGCGTCCGTCGACCGTCGTCCGTTAACTTTTCACATTTTAATCTCCTCCTCAGAAACCCCTCAGCCAAATGAACTGAAACTTGGTAGGAAGCATCTATGGAAGTTTCTCTCTAAACATTACACATTTTGTCCCGATCCATGAACAAACATGGCCGCCACAGACAATTAATGTTTCTGATTGGCCGATCTTAAAAAATCTTCTCCTCTGAAACTGCTTGGCCAAATAAACCGAAACTTGATAGAAAGCATTTATGGAATGTCCTCAATAAAGATGGCTCATTTTGTCCCGATCCGTTAACAAACATGGCCACCACAGGCCATTCTTGTTTCTGATTGGTTGATTTCTAAAAAATCTTCTCTGAAACTGCCTTCCAAAATAAACTGAAATTTGGTAGGAAGCATCATTGTAAGGTCCTCTATAAAGATTGCTAATTTCGTTCCGATTCGTTAACGAACATGGCAACCAGAGGCAATTATTGTTTCTAATTGGTCGATTTCTAAAAATCGTCTCCTCTGAAAACACTTTGCCAAATGACTCGAAGCTTAGTAGGAAGCATCTATGGAAGGTCCTCTATGCAGATTGCTAATTTCCTCCCCATCTTATTGACAAGCATGGCTGTCATAGGCAATTCTTGTTTCAAATATTCCCTCACTGAAACTGCTTAGCCAAATGAACGCATCTTGATGGGAGGTACATATGGAAGGTTCTGTATTAAGTTTCCTCAAAACAGAATGAAATGTGAGCGACACATGCTCCGCCTATTGAACCTCTAGTTACTTTTCAATTTTAGACCATTTCTGAGCTGTTTTCGTCCAGCACTAGAATATAAATAAATGTGTTGTATTTGAGTAGTTACAAGCGTCAATTTGACGGTCTCAAATATCCCATATACTGGGTACCTGTACGCGTCGCGAGTACAACTTCATTTTCAAATCCACAATTGACGCCGGCAACTACCGGTATTCAAATACAATACAGTTATTTCTAAAATTAACTCATGCGCATTACTTGTTAATTATCGACGTAGAAATAATGTTATGATTACTGCTTGTATTTGTGCAGAAGGTTATTGACCTCATTTAGATTCACTATACGTGTGAAACCTATAATTAATTTCTTTAAGGTTTTCTACTAAATTTGTATTTTTTCGAGCCTACCTGGCCATTTTATCTTAAGTTTAACCTTTCGAAGACCATACATTTTCTGAAACGTCCATGATTCCTCTACGTTCTGTCAAAATATCAGGCCATGTTTAAAGTCTTGCAGTGAAATGCCAGGCTATGGAAAATACCTACTCTAAAAATAGCTCTGTCATCCCCCAGAAATTCCATATTTATAGGTCATGCATCAAATCCTCCATATCCATATTAAAATACAACTAAATCAATCACATTTGGGCTCAAAATAATCCTTATACATTTAACTTCAATTTTCAATTTAATTATTCCATTCCATTCAGTATTTGTCACAATACAACAAAGTGAAAGGAACTTTTTTCTTTAAAAGGGACTACCATGTTCTTAGCTCTGATTGGTTGAATTACTGGTTTGACACCTATAGAACACTGTGTTCATTTACCTTTCATGTTAAAGGTAATTGGGAAGCATATCTATGCCCCCTTAATTTTTTAGTAATAAATCAATAGTTATGTGGATGTATATGTATGTGGATATATGTATACGTGTGCATGCGTGTGTGTGTGTGTATATATATATATATATATATATATATATATACATATATATAGCATATATATATGTACGTCTGAAAATTAAACCTAACAGTGTTAGAATTATATCTTTAAGCTGTCACATTTGTGTTCTTCTCTCGACGGGATTTGAACTCACACCATTGATACACTGCAGCACCAATCGCTTAGCCTTATTTCCAGCGCCCTAGACCACTCGACCACATCCGCTAAAAAATATAGCTTCAATTGTCGAAGTGTTACCTTGTCTCGTAAGGAATATATATATATATATATATATGCATGTGTGTGTATATGTATATGCATGTGTATGTGTATGTATGTGTAGGTATATGTGCATGCAGGAATGTGTGGGAGTGCATGAATATATGTTTATTCTGTTAGTATTACATAAATTGTACAAATAATGTGTATGTCTCACACTATGTGTTGCCTCTGAGTCTTATGTGTTTGTATTTTCTTGTTTTGTGTGTTTATTTTCTGCATAAATTTATTTGTGTGTTTCTCTATATTTTTTGTTTTTTTTGTTTGTTTGTTGTTTTGCTCTTTTTGTTTAAATATCAGACATATCTGCTAAAATGCTATCTTCTTACACTCAGTAGTGTGACGATGAAGATTCAATTGCTTGATTCATTAATTATCCTTGTTAAAACGTAATGTTGTATGTTGTTGAATAGAAATTGAGAGTGATTTCAAGTATCTCTTTTTCAATCTTATATATTTTCCAGATATATTAATTTCGAAAATAACGTATATTTTATCTCCGTTGTATTGAATAATAATATAATTCCATATATAATATTGATTAAAAAAACATTTTAGATTTTTCATATTTCCCAACACGTGGGTCAAAAACGAAAGTATAAAGGAAGCAAACAAACAATCCTAAGATTAGAAACACTTGATATAGTTCTCAAAATCCGTATTGAATGTATTGATCAATCTTAATACGGTTGTTTCGAATCATTTCCATTCCGTCAAAATTTTGTTATTTTCGTCCGCCAGATCATGTGATTTCGATGGATTAATCAGCATTGAACTTCCGGTGTCAATGTACACAACAAAAACTCCAATCCATTTGTGCCGTTTTAACGTTCGACACTCAACATAAAAAAATCTTACATTTTCTGTAAAAGACAGATATCAATTAAATTATTTTATTTGTATCAGAGACTTCAATGCAGAGACAATTACTTCTTTAAAATTAAATTTATTTTCTTTCTTTATTTGCTGCTGTTCAGTATCATGAAACGAAAACGATCTGCCTTTTAATATATTTCTGATATCAGACATATACTGGGGTACCGAACATCAGTATTTATTCAGCCGTTTCCTTGGTGTTCCCATATTACAATTACTTATAATCTAACGCATCTACGACTATGAAATGTTGACATTGTCACAGTAATGGCGTAAACACAGGAAGTCGTCTGCCAAGTGATTCAGAGGTTAAGACACGAAAAAGACGGAACGTGGTCGGAATTGACATGATTCGAAAAAACCGTATTGTATTGTACTAAAACGACTAACGCTATTTCTATAACATGCTATTAATATTAACGAGGTCAGGATAAGGGACTGGTATTTTATGTTTCTCTCACTAACAAATGTAAAGATTTCAAATAAAGATTTTAATTGGAAAGAAAAAAAAAAGATTATTGCTTGATAATTGTAGGTGTAGAAACCACCCGCTTGTATATTTATCATTTTGCATCTAGTGTTAGTAATTGTGTTGTGTTTTGTTTGTCTTCGTCTTGTGTCTTGTGTACCGAATGGTGCCAGTTTCTGTGGATTGTCCATTCTGTTTCTCTGACGTTTATTAAGTCATTCTATATATTATCATCAAATGTTTGGTTTTCAGATGTTCCTGACAAAGAAAAAGAGAATGATACAGCAGCTATGTATGTAATGTTATATTTCATAAAGTGAAGGAACGAGAAAAAAAATAGAGAAATTTAAAGTTTGTTAACGCAGTATGAGTTTCGGGATAACTTTTTCGCTTTTTTTTTTTTAATGAATAGCCATGGTAATGAAGCAAACGTTTATGAAATATAGACAATATAGGTCAATAATGAAATTAGCATAAACAATGTCAATAATCCATTGAAAGTGTTAGTAAGAATGGCATCTGAAAAATCCCAAGAATTTACAAGTCAACATTCTACTTTGACATTTAAATTGTTCAGAAGTAAAACAAAGTGAAAAATCTTTTTGATAATTTCATAAACGAGGGCGAATTATGAAATGTAAAGTTTTGTTAACCTGGTATAATCGCAAAGGATCATGCGAGTTATTTTTATTTCTTGGCTGGTTGGTTATCTTCATTTACGAAACCACTTTGCTGATGTAAATTAATGTTGACATGAATATTCATTGATCGGAAATCCAAGGTAACAAACACTGCATTGGACTCTATTGGGAAAAATATGTTTAATTAGAAACTACAAAGCTGAGTAAACCCAAACGACACTTAGATGATATTTGGGTGGTCTTTTATATTCTTTTTAGCTTTTTATTGGATTTGCGGATTAGAAATCTAAGATGGCTTCCACGCAGAACATAGGTGCACATGGTAAAAATGTCTTCTTATTAAATACAAGAAAGACGAATCTTAATTACATATGTATGGTTATTAGATGGTTATTTACAAGATGACTGTCATATCTGGACATAGTTAATGATACATTAATATTCTGTGTAAGATGTTAAAACCAATTTGTCATCAATTTCTGATTACAACGTGAACAGGACTGTTCTCTACTTAGTTAGAAACTGATCAGAAAACAAAGATACTGCAAATGTATCATTATACTATTTGTTATATTAGTCCATTTTACATGAAAATCAATTCACATTTAAATATCTTAAATGCTTCTGGTGTCAATTCTCGTATTTGAATCAAACTTTCCAAGCAAAAATGCATTTTGATTTGAAAACATATCCTCTCTTTGGCCGTCTAACAGATACACATGTTAAGAATGATAGCTCTTGGTTTAGTTGGCATACTATTTATGTTAAACTGGCTTATATTACTAGTGTTGGGTGTCACTAGTAGAGAAGGAATTGTGTATCCCTTCCGATGCACCTGAGTTCACCCCCGATTTTTAGTTCTTGTTTCTCAGGCTTGAGTTTTCTCTGTAGTTTGTGTAGTTTGTTTTTGTAAATCATTGTTTGTCCTATTGTCCCTTTTCCTTTGCCCATTGAATAGTCCTTCTTCGACTTACTGCTTTACCCGTTGTTTTTACTTTTAAACGAAAAACATAATACATTCATTATTTGGCCTTATTTTGATTATTAAATGTGATTTTGCTTGAATATAATAAAAATTAATTTGTTATTCCATAGTCGGTAGTCCACGTCTAATCACGCTCCAATTAGTTTGATGGTGGCAGGCCGTTTTATGGATGGGAGAAACTGGAGTAGCTGGAGAAAACCACCGACGTTCTTAAATTAATTGACAGGAAATGTTTGACGATACCAAAGGGGTAATCATTAAGCTAAGGGGTATACATAACGTTGTATCCAGTACTCCTTACTATGGATGGGGATTGAACTCATAACATTTCCCAACTCTACACTAAAAGACAGATTAAAAGAATTAATTCGACTATGTTTCATATAATAGAATATCTTGTTTTTGGAAAGGGCATGTCTTATTTGATATAAAAAAACAACCTCTCAGATTATAATAAAAAGCCATGTCTGCTTGATACATTGACTTATACATAGACATTGCAAATGAGGACCGGATAAGAACGATAATTTACGACAAAAGAATTGATTTCAATTTTCCCATTGTGAACATTCTTTTTATATGTAGTATTATTCCAGCAGCATCTGTATGTGTAGTATATATCTCTCAGTTTGTGCTCATATTAAAAGTCCTTAATAGAGGGTTACTGCTAACCAGGAAACTACTGAACCAAGGGTTAAAATTGAAGTCATCACTTCGAAGGTTTAGACGATGGCTATCATAACGTTCTTAGCCGTTACCAAATGTCCGTGTCACAGATGATCACGATTATGTTTCGTAGTCACAATCCCGTCCTTTCCTCGTTCATGACATTATCGCCGGATTTTAAACATGGGTAGCACAACAACAGGTGCCACAAGTGACGCAGAAATCGCTTACTTATTCATATTTCGACAAGATTTTGGTATCGGAATATAAACTTTTTAAGAGATCGAATATATAGCCCTGGTCCAGTAGCCTGTTTCTCAGATGAAGATGACGATAACAAATAAATTGCGAGATTTAAACACCATATGCAGGAGAAGCTGGTATATTGTTGCACATATTTGGAAAATTTATGATTTTAAAATTGAAGTCGTCCCGTTTATCATAACTTTTTGCATTTTCATATAGTGAGA
Source organism: Bathymodiolus brooksi (assembly GCA_963680875.1). NCBI lineage: Eukaryota > Metazoa > Mollusca > Bivalvia > Mytilida > Modiolidae > Bathymodiolus > Bathymodiolus brooksi. Next base: position 93,810,958 of record OY804586.1, read on the forward strand.
ATGTATAAAAATAAGGAGGTCAACAAAAATGTCAAAAATATTTTGTATCAATGTATAACGTAATATTGTTTTTGACATTTACTTCACTGAATTTGGTACTACTTTGACATTTATTTAACCTATTTTGTTCCAGTATTGTTATAAACACTGTTATAGTGACAGCCGAAACCTTTGAGCCGTAATGAAAGCGGGAGGTATGGCGCTTTAAAATCTGATTCAACCCGCCATTTCATTAGAAATGCCTGTACCAAGTCAGGGTCATTACGGTTTTCACAGTTTTCCGGTTGTTGATTGATTTTGTCTGTTTATATACTTATGAGTTTTGACTTTCCCTATGTAAGATTGTTCGGAGTTCGGTAATTCTGGTATTACCCTTATTTGTAGGGGATTCATATTCAACACGATTTCCGTATAAGATTATAGTCCTGTTGTTTAACAGTAACACAACAGGTGCCACTAGGGGAGCAGTACATTGTTTTCCTATCTGGAATTTTCAGTGGGCTTTGGGTTGCCCAATCTTTAGTTTTCTGTGTAGTATTTCGTCTGCCATTGTTTTGTCTGTCTTCTTACTTTTTGTCATTATATTGTCTGTCCTTCGATTATGATGTCTGATTACCCCTTTTGGTATCTTCAAACTCTTTTCCATCAGTACATGTAATAATTATCTAAACAGATGTTAATTGTTTGGTTAAATACCCTATATTTCAGTGTTGTTGCTATTGTAGTCATAATGGTAGGAGCTATCATAGGAATGGCTTGTGTATGCAGATCACGTAAGTAGAGTAAATCAGAGTCTGTGTACCTTACTTATTTAAAAAGTTGCATCAATTAATGAAAAATCCAGGGGTTTACAGAGGTTCTAAAGATATAGATATAGCTATTATATGACCTAACTGTTTCTATGTGGCAATATTTGAGAGAAAAAAAATCTCAACTGCTCAGCTGATTGAGAAAAACACTTTTCTGAATGATTTTGATATTGTAATAAATTAATTGTTCTTATTATATGACAGTTAAGCTTCCTATCTCTATGGTTTTACCATGATATTGGTTTTGTTTCGTCATTTTGTTACTTCCATTTATTTGGTTTGGTTGTTTGGTTTTATGGTGTTTAACGCCGCTTTCAACTATATTTCAGTTATATCGTGGCGGTCAGTTTTATTGGTGGAGGAAACCGGAGAAACCCAGAGAAAACCACCGACCTGCCACAAGTCACTGACAAACTTTATCACTTAATGTTGTACACCTCCCCCTGAGTGGGATTCGAACCCACAACATCAATGGTGATAGGCACCGATAGCATAGGCAGTTGTAAATCCAACTACCATACGATCACGGCCACGACCACTGGGCCAATTGCAACCAAACTTTGGTGGAATAGTCTTTGGATGGCCCCCTTCCAAAAGTGTGTCCGGTGATCCCGACTTCCAATCAAAATGGTCACCAAGCTAAAAATAGAAAAAAGATGGTAAGAAATTTTTAAAAAATCTTCTCCTCTGTAACTACTGAGTCAATCTCAACCAAACTTTGCTGAAATGATCTTTGGGTGGTCCCCTTCCAAATTATGTCTGACATTTCAGACCTCCGACCGAGATGGCCGCCACAGCGAACTTAATTTAACATAGGACCCTATTGGAAATTCCCATAAAAATCTTCTTGTCTGAAACCATTTGCTCAATAAGAACTAAATGTTGATGAAATAGTCATTGGATGGTTCTCTTCCAAAAATATGTCAAGCGGTTCGGCCCTTCGACCAAGATGGCCCCCACAGCCGAACTTAGTTTAACATAGGAACCTATGGGAAATTCACATAAAAATCTTCTTGTCTGGAACCAGTTGCTCAATTGGAACCAAACTTTGATAAAATAGTCATTGAATGGTCCTTTTCCAAAATTGCGTCTGGTGGTCCACCCTCTGACCAAGATGCCTGCACAGCTGTACTTAGTTTAGCATAGGACCCTATGGGAAAATCACATAAAATCCATCTTGTCTGGAACCAGTAGCTCAATTAGAACCAAACTTTGATGGAATAGTCATTGGATGGTCCTCTTCCAAAATTGTGTCCGGCAGTCGCGCTCTCCCATCAAGATGGCCGCCACAGTGCAGTTGCGTTGTTATTGAAAGCAGCTTTGATCCAGGCGAGCGATTACAGGCTCCTGGGAGCCTCTGGTTACATGATCAGGATTATAAAAGTAAACAAATTCTTCCAAAATGATATAATACAGTGCACATTTTAGGTGTGAAACCTATAAATAATTTCTTTAACATTTTCTACTAAATTTGTGTTTTTTTTAGCCTACCTGGCCATTTTATCTTAAGCTTAACCTTTCGAAGACCATACATTTTCTGAAACGTCCATGATTCCTCTACGTTCTGTCAAAATATCAGGCCATGTTTAAAGTCTTGCAGTGAAATGCCAGGCTATGGAAAATACCTACTCTAGAAAATATCGCAGGAAATGCCACAGTTCCGTCAATAGAGCCTTACTCGTTAGACAGCTCATAAAAGTCAGCTGCTTTATTTCATAGGGTGGCATGTCTAATGAGTGAGTGAGTGATTGTTGTTTAACGCCAACTCAGCAAATTTCAGCTATATCATGGCGGCTTGTCCAATGAAAATAAACGTTAGAGAGAACCGAAGGTGCAATCAATTATGGACAATCTAGAGACACCTATAACATTGGACACAAGCCACAGAACGAAGACGTACAGTACAAAAAACACACAGAAAACTAAAAGAATGAGCAACACACACCTCGCAAAATAAATCTGATTATAACACAAGTGCTCACGGAACGCAAGCAGTACCAACTTCTTATAAGACACCCACAAAATGTTTGAATAATCGATGGGTCACAGTTCGCTTGCCTGTCAATTTGAAAAAAAAATCAAATTTACTTTTTCATTCTAGATGGAAGAACTATTCTTCCATCTTGTCAATATAAGAGTTTTGAAAATCAGTTTACACTTTGCGAAATTCAACGCCTTTTACAGAACCAATATTATACATATGACAATTTCTGTATCATGGAAACTAAATATAGTATGTATTAAGTGCAAGGTCAAGAATCAGTGTTATCTTCAGCAACGTTGACCACACAGTTATATGTATAGGGTTGAATTTTACTCACATGTGAAAACAAGATTTGCATGATCACGTCTTTTACTAAGATGCATTTATATGTTCACTACAACTAGCTTAACCCCGCCACGTTTTATCAAAGTGCCTGTACAATGCCTTAATAGTGAGCGATCATGTATATGAGTGTCAGGGGTATCGAATTTGCCTCTCCATACCGCTACACGTCACCCGTGAAAGTTAGAGTGCTTCACACCATGAAAGATATCTCTACATATCACGTTACAGTCATATTGAAGAAGATATTGATCATATTGAAATAATTTGGTATATATCTCATGCTCTGTTGACATTTGACACCGCTACAGTTAAACCGCTACAGAGTGAAATCTAGATTAACCAATGAAAATGCTATTATGCTTAATTTACTAACACTCCAAAGTAAAGGAAAAGATAGAAGATACTAAAGGAAAAATCAGACTGACAATACAATGGCCAGGAGATATCAAAAGTCGTAAATCAGACAGACAATACAATGGCCAAGAGAAATCAGAAGCCTTAAATCAGACAGACAATACAATGGCCAATAGAAATCGGAAGCCGTAAATCGGACAGACAATACAATGGCCAAGATAAATCAGAAACCGTAAATCAGACAGACAATACAATGGCCAAGAGAAATTAGAAGCCGTAAATCTGACAGACAATACTATGGCGAAGAGAAAAAGGACATGGACAAACAATTATGCAAAACACTTCACAGAAAACCACAGTTGGAGTAATACTAAAAAACCGAGTTATAGTGAGGGTCATGTTGCTCTATCTTTAGCTGTATGTGTAATTGTTGTGTTGTCTGTCCTCCGATTTATGGATTTTGATTGGTATCTTCAAACTCTTCTCAAAAGCGAATTTACTTAGTTTAACATATGAAAAATTCTATTATTTCAGATATATTTATGAATTTGGCATTAACAAAACCGAAGTTTGTATGATAAAATTGTCTTTTATTTACAGATGAAGCTGATTCACTGTCCAAAGAAGGAAACAATTTTGTTCGTCTTTATTTATGTCAGAAAATTGCCACACAGGCAGTTCGGATTTTCTTTGACAGTAAAGTACCCTTACATACACTAAAATCATTTCTTCAGGGCCACGAGTCAAATCTTACAGATAAAAAATGTCCTTACAAATGCACAAAGGAACAAAAGGCGATACTGTTTCCTGGTGAGTGTTTCCTTATTGCAATGATGATTAATATTGTGCTGTGAGTTTTAACATGGGTTGGTGGATATTAGCAGCAAGGGATATAATTTACTAATATCCTGCCCCACACCATGTGGAAACTCGCAATACAGTGTGGGATCCATGCATTATTTTGATTCAGTACAAACATGGAAGTACATTTTGATAGGAAAGGCGGTAATTTATATTTACGTTTGCGGGCAATGTCAGACACAATTTAATATAGGTAGGAACAGCCTCATTGTCGTAAGCGAACTACAATATATTCATCGATCAAATCTCCCGTAGTGTACGCACAAATGATTGCCGCCATTAAAAGAAGGTTACAGAAAGAAAATAATTGAATGCAAAAATTTGAATATTGAAGCAAACTCGAACATGTGTACAAAGGTCATACTCAAAGGTCAGGAAGTTCAAGCCTCGTGGTCACAACATTTCTTAGTTACTGAATATGACGTCCTCATTGGATGTTAAGAATCTTACATATGCGAAGAAGAAAGCGGTCTCACTTTATTTGTTTGTTTCGATGGTGTTTAACGCCACTTTCAACAATATTTCAGTTATATCGTGGTGGTCAGTTTTATTGGTGGAGGAAACCTGAGGACCCGGAGAAAACAGCCGACCTGTCGCAAGTCGCTGACAAACTTTATCACATAATGTTGTACACCTCGTCCTGATCGAGATTCGCAATCACAACATCAGTGATGATAGGCACTGATTGCATAGGTAGCTGTAAATCTAACTACCATACGATCACGGCCACGACTGCCCCTGAAAACGTTCTCAATAGGTCTATGACCATAAATGTAAGTCTCACTCCTTCGTTTTATTTATATTCTTCTTTTATGTTCATTTCAGTTGGCCATGATGTTGTTTCTACAAATTTTGACTTCACCTTGCTATACAAACTGATCAGAAACCTTTTAACAGATATTCCTGCTCCAACCGATAAATGGGGAAATCAGCCATTACCTGAAAATTTAAGTGAAACAGACGACATCGAAAGAATTCGACATTTGAGAAATTTTCTTGCACACAATTCTGAATTTGAAATCTGTGATGCGGATTTCTTTACCCACTGGAATGATTTATCACCGGTAAAATAATTCACAGTTACCATTCTATACACATTTGTAGATTTATCACAGGTAAAATAATTTACAGGTACCATTCTATGCACATTTGTAGATTTATCACAGGTAAAATAATTTACAGGTACCATTCTATACACATTTGTAGATTTATCACAGGTAAAATAATTTACAATTACCATTCTATTCACATTTGTAGATTTATCACAGGTAAAATAATTTACAATTACCATTCTATGCACATTTGTAGGTTTATCACAGGTAAATATACAATATTGGTGCATTGATGGTGAATTAAGAAATAATTCATGGAACCCATACTGTGTTGTGAGTTTTAACATGGGTTGGTGGATATTAGCAGCAAGGGATAAACTTTACTAATATCCTGCCAATCCATGTTAAAACTCACAACACAGTGTGATATCCATGAACTATTTTGATTAAATACAAATACGGAAGTAAATTTATATAGGAAAGGCGGTAATGTATATTTACTTTGCGTGAAATGTCAGAAACTATTTATGCGACGCAGGTTGTCCTTTCTATATTTCAATCTACCAAAATTCGAGCAACGTGTGCTTTCACGACGGGAGAGTCTTGTTGATGGAACAGCCATAATGGTTACAACGGCAATACACAGCATTCCATCATCTCTGAGTGTGGTAGCCCAAAACGTATGACTTGCTAAATAGTCTTATAACACCAGAAGCTACGATGATCTGACTTGTAAATCAACAAATGTTGTCTACGGTGTAGAATGCAACTTATGTGGATTGGTATATGTTGGAAAATCAAAAGGGAGGCTGAACACACGAATGAGTGGTCCGTGATCAGGAATTAAAAACAACCTATTTGCTGAAGTTTATCTGTGTCACAAAAAATCACGGATATGTTCTATTGTTGTCAAGCACTTTCCGGACCTTTCTGCATTCATGACATATCACAGGGTGTGTTAATTTATTCTTTATCCTTATCAGGCCATTGACAGATTAAGCAAAGGTAACTTATCAAAAGAGGTAAAGTCAATGAGAACGAAAATGTTTGACAAATGCATCAAAAATGAAATGGAAGAAGAGATGCGAAAAGACCTGAAAGAAATACGTGACGAGTGTATGGAACTAAGACAAGACGTAACTGAATGTAAGACAGATATTGCTGTCAATAAACAGAATAATACTGACAATACACAGAATATTGCTGACAATAAACAGAATATTGCTGACAATACACAGAATATTGCTGACAATGAACAGAATATTGCTGACCATACACAGGAGATCCACAACATTAATACTAGACACATACCACCAAACATTCGCAGTAAGTAATGTTGTCTTCTAAATTTAATTAAAATTACGTGCTGGGGCCGTCGTGGCCGTGATCACATGGTAGTTGGCTTTAAGACTACATAGGCAATCAGCGCCAATCACCACGGACGGTGTGGATTCGAATCTTGATCAGGACGAGGTGTACTTGATACAACATTATGTGATCAAGTTTGTCAGTGACTGGCAACAGGTCCATGGTTTTGTCCCTGTCCTCCGGTTTCCTCCACCAATAAAACTGACTGCCATGATAAAACTGAAATATTGATGAAAGTGGCGTTAAACACTATTAAGCAAACAACAAGCGTGTTTATTCTATCTCCTTTTGTTGGGGGCTGAGGATATGCTTACAACTTGATAAGATTATGTTGGGATTTATGTCAGAACAGTTTAATGATAGCAAAGGGATAATCAGTGACCGCAAAAGGAAAAAAAGGACTAAAGGACTTGCAATGATCTATAAAACATTACACAGAAAACAAAAGATCGAGTAACATGAACGATCAGCTACAATATACGATCACTGATAATGTATGGTAGATGACAACATACTATCACTGATAATGTATGGTAAATGACAATAAATGGTCAGCTACAATATTAGGTCAATGACAATATACGGTCAGTACACGACCAACGACAATATACTATCACTAATCATGTATGTTAAATGACAATATACGGTCAGCGACATTATACGATCACTGAAAAGGTACGGTAAATGACATTATGCGGTTAGCTATAATATATGATCACTAATAATGTACTGTAAATGACAATATACGATCACCTAATAATGTACGGTAAATGACAATATACCATCACCTAATAATGTACGGTAAATGACAATATACGATCACCTAATAATGTACTGTAAATGACAATATACGATCACCTAATAATGTACGGTAAATGACATTATACGATCACTTAATAATGTACGGTAAATGACAATATACGATCACTTAATACTGTACGGTAAATGACAATATACGATCACTTAATAATGTACGGTAAATGACAATATACTATGACTGATAATGTACGGTAAATGACAATATATATATATATATATACGGTCAGCTATAATATCAGATCAACAAGCATATACGATCAGCGACATCATACGAGCACTAATAATGTACGGTATATAGCAATATACAGTCAGCTATAATATCAGATCTTTGACAATATCTAGCCAGCGACAATATACTATCACTAAATAATGTACAGTAAATGACAATATACGGTCAGTGACAATATATGACCATTTTTAATGTATAGTAAATGACAATATACGATCCCTAAGTAATGTATGGTAAATGACATTATACTGTCAGCTATAATATACGATCACTAAATAATGCACGATAAATGACATTATGCTGTCAGTTATAATATATGATCGTTAAATAATGCACTGTTAATGACATTATACTGTCAGCTATAATATACGATCACTAAATAATGCACTGTAAATGACATTATACTGTCAGCTATTATATACGATCACTAAATAATGCACGGTAAATGACATTATACTGTCAACTATGATATACGATCACTAACTAATGCACGGTAAATGACATTATACTGTTAGCTATGATATACGATCACTAACTAATGCACTGTAAATGACATTATACTGTCAGTTATAATATACGATCACTAACTAATGCACGGTAAATGACATTATACTGTCAGCTATAATATACGATCACTAACTAATGCACTGTAAATGACATTATTCTGTCAGTGATAATATACGATCACTAACTAATGCACGGTAAATGATATTATACTGTCAGTGATAATATACGATCACTAACTAATGCACTGTAAATGACATTATACTGTCAGCTATAATATACGATCACTAAATAATGCACGGTAAATGACATTATACTGTCAGTGATAATATACGATCACTAACTACTGCAATATAAATGACATTATACTGTCAGCTATAATATACGATCACTAACTAATGCACGGTAAATGACATTATACTGTCAGCTATAATATATGATCACTAACTAATGCACTGTAGATGACATTATACTGTCAGTGATAATATACGATCACTAACTAATGCACTGTAAATGACATTGTACTTTCAGCTATAATATAGGATCACTAACTAATGCACTGTAAATGACATTATACTGTCAGTGATAATATACGATCACTAACTAATGCACGGTAAATGACATTATACTGTCAGTGATAATATACGATCACTAACTAATTCACTGTAAATGACATTATACTGTCAGCTATTATATACGATCACTAACTAATGCACGGTAAATAACATTATACTGTCAGCTACAATATACCATCACTAACTAATGCACGGTAAATGACATTATACTGTCAGCTATAATATACGATCACTAAGAAATGCACGGTAAATGACATTATACTGTCAGCTATGATATACGATCACTAAATAATGCACGGTAAATGACATTATACTGTCAGTGATAATATACGATCACTAACTAATGCACTGTAGATGACATTATACTGTCAGCTATGATATACGATCACTAACTAATGCACTGTAAATGACATTATACTGTCAGTGATAATATACCATCACTAACTAATGCACGGTAAATGACATTATGCTGTCAGTGATAATATACGATCACTAACTAAGGCACTGTAAATGACATTATACTGTCAGCAATAATATACGATCACTAAATAATGCACTGTAAATGACATTATACTGTCAGTGATAATATACGATCACTAACTAATGCACTGTAAATCACATTATACTGTCAGCTATAATATACGATCACTAACTAATGCACTGTAAATGACATTATACTGTCAGTGATAATATACGATCACTAACTAATGCACGGTAAATGACATTATACTGTCAGTGATAATATACGATTACTAACTAATGCACTGTAAATGACATTATACTGTCAGCTATTATATACGATCACTAACTAATGCACGGTAAGTAACATTATACTGTCAGCTACAATATACCATCACTAACTAATGCACGGTAAATGACATTATACTGTCAGCTAAAATATATGATCACTAACTAATGCACTGTAAATGACATTACACTGTCAGCTATAATATACGATCACTAAATAATGCACTGTAAATGACATTATACTGTCAGTGATAATATACGATCACTAACTAATGCACTGTAAATGACATTATACTGTCAGCTATAATATAAGATCACTAACTAATGCACTATAAATGACATTATACTGTCAGTGATAATATACGATCACTAACTAATGCACGGTAAATGACATTATACTGTCAGTGATAATATACGATCACTAACTAATGCACTGTGAATGACATTATACTGTCAGCTATTATATGCGATCACTAACTAATGCACGGTAAATAACATTATACTGTCAGCTACAATATACCATCACTAACTAATGCACAGTAAATGACATTATACTGTCAGCTATAATATACGATCACTAACTAATGCACGGAAAAAAACATTATACTGTCAGCTACAATATACCATCACTAACTAATGCACGGTAAATGACATTATACTGTCAGCTATGATATACGATCACTAAATAATGCACGGTAAATGACATTATGCTGTCAACTATTATATACGATCACTAACTAATGCAGGGTAAATAACATTATACTGTCAGCTACAATATACGATCACTAACTAATGCACGGTAAATGACATTATACTGTCAGCTATGATATTCGATCACTAACTAATGCACTGTAAATGACATTATACTGTCAGCTATAATATACGATCACTAAATAATGCACTGTAAATTACATTATACTGTCAGCTATGATATACGATCACTAACTAATGCACGGTAAATGACATTGTACAGTCAGCTATAATATACGATCACTAATTAATGCACGGTAAATGACATTAAACTGTCAGCTATGATATACGATCACTAAATAATGCACTGTAAATGACATTATACTCTCCGCTATGATATACGATCACTAACTAATGCACGGTAAATGACACTATACTGTCAGTGATAATATACGATCACTAAATAATATGCAGTAAATGACATTATATTGTCAGCTATGATATACGATCACTAAATAATGCACTGTAAATGACATTATACTCTCAGCTATGATATACGATCACTAACTAAGGCACTGTAAATGACATTATTCTGTCAGTGATAATATACGATCACTAAATAATATACAGCAAATGACATTATACTGTCAGCTATGATATACGAACACTAAATAATGCACTGTAAATGACATTATACTGTCAACTATGATATACGATCACTAACTAATGCACGGTAAATGACATTATACTGTCAGCTATAATATACGATCACTAACTAATGCACGGTAAATGACATTATACTGTCAGCTATGATATACGATCACTAAGTAATGCACGATAAATGACATTATACTGTCAGCTATAATATACGATCACTAACTAATGCACTGTGAATGACATTATACTGTCCGCTATGATATACGATCACTAAATAATGCACTGTAAATGACATTATACTGTCAGCTATAATATACGATCACTAACTAATGCACTGTGAATGACATTATACTGTCCGCTATGATATACGATCACTAAATAATGCACTGTAAATGACATTATACTGTCAGTGATAATATACGATCACTAAATAATATACTGTAAATGACATCATACTGTCAGCTATGACATACGATCACTAACTAATGCACGGTAAATGACATTATACTGTCGGCTATGATATACGATCACTAAATAATGCACGGTAAATGACATTATACTGTCAGCTATAATATACGATCACTAACTAATGCACTGTTAATGACATTATACTGTCAGCTATGATATACGATCACTAAATAATGCACTGTAAATGACATTATACTGTCAGCTATGATATACGATCACTAATTAATGCACGGTAAATGACATTATACTGTCAGTGATAATATACGATCACTAAATAATATACAGTAAATGACATTATACTGTCAGCTATAATACACCATCACTGAATAATGTACGGTAAATGACAATAAACGAGCACTTAATAATGTACGGTTATTTACAATATATGGTCTGTTTACGCACAGAGACAATATACGATCACTTTTAATATACAAAACCGCCACGACATATAGCGGACACATTGTAAAACTCAAATATAGGAAGTGACGATAAACACCATAACCGTTAATGTAAGGTAAATGACAATATACGGAGAGCGACAATATACGACACTTTTAACGTACGGTAAATGACAATATATGGAAAGCGACAATATACGACCACTTTTAACGTACGGTAAGTGACAATATACGATCAGCTATAATATAGTATTATTACGTGATGTTTTTCATATTGGCCTAGTTATAGGTTCGAGGCCTCCTGTATTGGCCTGAGGCGCAGCCGAACGCCAATACAGCAGACCAAGGACCTATAACTAGGCCAATATGAAAAACACCACGTAATGATACCTTTATTAATTAACCAGTCCAATATCTCTCGGGATTTTTCCTTGCAATTGTCGAAATGTCTAGCGGATTCCGATCTAGTTGTTATTGGACTGAATGGAATTGGGCCAATACGGAAAATATCCGTATTGGACTGGTTTTTGTCGTATTGACCCAATGAAAGTTTTTATATTGTATTGACAGATTTGATCATATAAAGGCAAATAAATCAAAGTTAATTAATAATATACGATCAGCTATAATAATCGGTCAATGACAATATACGATCAGCTATAATAATTGGTCAATGACAATATACGATCAGCTATAATAATCGGTCAATGACAATATACGATCAGCTATAATAATCGGTCAATGACAATATACGATCAGCTATAATAATCGGTCAATGACAATATACGATCAGCTATAATAATCAGTCAATGATAATATCCGGTCAGCACACGCCCAGCGACACTATACGATCACTGATCATGTACGGTAAATGATAATATACGACCAGCTATAATATTCGCTCAATGATCATTTACGGTCAGCATACGCCCAGTGACACTATGCGATCACTGATCATGTACTGTAAATGACATTATATGCATACGACATTCTATTTTTAGATCAATTACAATATACAGTCAGTGACAATATACGATGACTGATCATGTACGGTAACTGACAATATACGGTCAGTATGCGGTCAGTGACAATATACGATGACTGATCATGTACGGTAACTGACAATATACGGTCAGTGACAATATACGATGACTGATCATGTACGGTAACTGCCAATATACGGTCAGGTTTATGCAGATTAAAGGTAACGTTTTTCATACATGTATGTCATTTACTGGAACAAATTACAATACAAATTGCCCTGTACTATATTTCAGAAGGCCAAGAGGAATTGATTGAGAAATGGAAAAAAGAGGATAAACTATTTTATGATAAAACTGGAGGATTTACAGCAGTATTGGAAATGGTCCAGTCTAAAAATCATATGACAATAATTGGTGGACCAGGATCGGGAAAGACGGCCACAGCTCGGCATATCGCATTACAGCTAGAGAAGAAAGGATGGGAAGTTGTGCCAGTATGTATACTAAAAGATATCAACAAATATGGAGACAGAAATCGTAAACAGGTGTTTGTACTTGATGATGTAGTAGGTGTTTTTGCTGTAGACATAAATATTTGCGATAGTATTTCCACCTATAAAGAATTAATTTTCACAACAATAGGGGGGACATCAAAACTATTGTTTACTTGCAGAAAGTCGTTTTATAAGGAGGCTTTTAAGCTTGGATTGTTTGTAACAGAAAACGTCGTAGATTTACAGAGTAAAACTAATCAGCTGACTGAGACAGAAAAGATGGCTATTTGCCAATATTACTGTAAAAGCGAAGGTTTAAGCCCAGATCTCTATACATCCCTTTCATTTACCAAGGCCAATCATATGTTTCCATTTCTTTGTAAACAATTTTCACTGGATAAAAAATACCAGCGGTTGGGAGAAAGCTTCTTCAATAAACCATTCGAATATTTTATTGAAGAACTGAACAAACTTCACACTATTCAATATGCTGTTCTTGTCTTGTGTCTAGTCAATAAAGGCAAATTATCAGTTGAGTGCTTACCTCCCGAACACATGCAGAGGGAGGTATTTGATAATTGTGGGATAAATCTAGGTACCCCGAAGAAAAACATAACAGATGCCATTTACCACATGTCAGAAACCTACTTCACCAAGTTAGAAACTGAATATACATTCACACATGACTTTATATTTGAAGTTATCGCCTACCATTATGCTTGCCAAAATAACAAACATCAGATATTAAAGTATTTATCTAGCAGTTATATAGCAAATAAAGTCACAGTATACGAAGTTGCACCTGATGATCTTTGCATTCACATAAGTGAAGATATGTATTTAGCTCTTGCCAAAAGACTCTATACAGATATCCAGTCTGTGAATCTATTTGATGTCTTCATCAATAAGTCACTGAAACACGGTCCATTTCTTGATGTTTTTGCAAAAATGTTGAAAACAAAACCCTTTGATGAATTTAAATCATTAATATTAGGGAAATGTCAGAATATTCGTCATTTTGTGAAATCAACATTTTCTGTCAACAAGTCTATCACAGAGACGATTGACATTATTCAACGTGATCGTTTACATCTGCTGTTTGGTAGGGTATTTAATGTGAACTCTGCCACCGAATATAATGTTAAGGTAATAAGCTGGATAATTAATTATGGTCACACTCAACTTCTTGAAGAAATAGTAAACCATGTTGAATGTAGCAACCTTAGTATTAGTTTGGTATTCGGCTCCGATATCATGGAGAACACACGTTTACTATTACTAGGATGTCATAGTAACACATTAGATATGGTAAAACTGATTCTTAAATACGTAGATCGAAAGTGTATTGATATAGAGTTTACCTCAAGTTGTGCTTCTCGGATAATTGGGAGAAGTCTCCATACATATAGCACACCACTGATAGTAGCGTGTTCAATAGGTAATTTGTGTATCGTGAAAGCCTTGCTGGGAAAGCACGCTGCTATCAATAAATGTAATGGTTGTAGTGAGTCACCATTATTCACAGCAATAAACCATGAACACATGGATATTGTTAAATATTTACTAAGCTCTGGTGCAGATATCAATTTGGGTAAAGAACGAGGACAATCACCATTGTTAATAGCATCACAGCGAGGACACTGTGATGTTGTGGAATACTTACTTAGTTCTGGTGCAGATATCAATTTGCGTGATGAAGGTGGACAATCATCACTGTTTGAAGCTTCATACCATGGACACTGTGACGTTGTTAAATGTTTGCTAAGTACTGGTGCAGATATCAATTTGCGTAACAATTTTGGACAATCACCATTGATTGTAGCATCACAGAGAGGACACTGTGACGTTGTTAAATGTTTATTTAATTCTGGTGCAGATATCAATGTGTGTGACAATTTTGGACAATCACCATTCTTTGTAGCATCATATCATGGACACTTTGATGTTGTTGAATGTTTATTTAGTTCTGATGCAGATATCAATTTGAGTGATAAATATGGACAATCACCATTGTTTGTAGCATCACAGCAAGAACACTGTGACGTTGTTAAATGTTTACTTAGTTCTGGTGTAGATATCAATGTGTGTGAAAATTGTGGACAATCACCATTGTTTGTAGCATCATATCATGGACACTTTGATGTTGTTGAATGTTTATTTAGATCTGGTGCAGATATCAATTTGAGTGATAAATATGGACAATCACCATTGTTTGTAGCATCACAGGAAGGACAATTTGATGTTGTTAAATGTTTACTTAGTCCTGGTGCAGATATAAATATTCGTGACAATTCTGGCCAATCACCATTATTTGTAGCATCATCACGTGGACACTGCGATATTGTTAAATGTTTACTTGATTCCGGCGCAGATATCAATATGCGTGACAATTGTGGACAATCACCATTGTTTGTAGCATCACAGAGAGGACACTGTGATGTTGTTATATGCTTATTTAGTTTTGGTGCAGATATCAATGTGTGTGACAATTTTGGACATTCACCATTGCTTGTAGCATCACAGAGAGGATGCTCTGATGTTGTTTTGGCGTTTTCGGGGTATAGCGGTCCATTCCCAATGTGAAAAGGGCTTTTTTTCCCAATTTCATGAGAAAATTCACAATAGTGTGGTGATAAAATTATTCGTAAAAATTTTTAATGAAACCTTTTTAAATGAAATTAAAATCGAACATTTTCAAGTTGATGACCTGGTTACTGTTTGTTTTCATTATGGAAGCGAAATGCTATGCACAAGATGCCGGGAACCAGTATAGTATATTGGGCGGCTTGATTTCTTGAAAGTGGCGTGTACCGAACTGTGATAAAGCTTCACAGACACGAAAACGGAAATTGTAGTATAAATTTTATATTAAAAATGTTTATTGAAATACATTTAAAATACAAATAGTAAATATGCCCTGTGATTTACGTTGCTTGATATTTTGTCAATTCATTGGGAATTGAAACGGAAAACGGTTGATGAAGCGGAATACGCGAATTATTGCCAATTGAGTT
This sequence comes from Bathymodiolus brooksi, assembly GCA_963680875.1. Lineage (NCBI taxonomy): Eukaryota > Metazoa > Mollusca > Bivalvia > Mytilida > Modiolidae > Bathymodiolus > Bathymodiolus brooksi. The sequence goes on from OY804586.1 coordinate 93,827,309, forward strand.
TTAAAGTTAAACGATGTTGCACAATTCCAAATAATATGTTAAAACATTTACCAGTAATGCTGGGAGCAAGAACAAAATAAAGTCTTTACTGCCCGAGAGCAATGAGGTTGATGACGTTAATAAAGCTAGTGAAACTGTTTGTGCTTCAAGTGAGTCCGACCCACTACCATTCATCGACACTTGTACTGTCTACTGAAACTCCATGTTCCCCGGAAGTTGAACGCCTTGTTACCGCTGTCAGTGTCACATCAGAAACAACAAATTCAAATTAGTTATTACCTAACACAGCTTCAAATGACATCCAACAACATGTAATTAGTGCAAATAGTGGTGATGTTGATAATGATTCGCAATCTGACTGTCACTCTGATTCGGACAGTTGTGCTCCAGAGGCCATGATACCAGATGCCAGGGGGTTTAGTTCAATAAAGAATGAACAAAAATAACCGTGGCTATATGACAGCGTGGTACACCGAATGTAGGACAAAAGGTCACAGGACAAAAAGTCACAATTTGTGATTTGAAATAAAAACTATTTTAGAGTAAATTTCCAACTTTATTGGACAGAAAGTCACATTTTAAAATGTTTGTCATTTTTATTAGTATACAAATTAGATAAGAAATTTAAACTTATAGAAATTTATAGAAATCATATTTTTTTAATGAAAATTAATTGACACAAGTCACATTTCATATATTTAGCATAACTTGGGACAAATGTCAACTGAAAAGATAAAGACAGTTGAAAAATCGGTTTTATAGGGATTGGCTTACATAATGGTAATGTGATTGATATTTATTTAGAGGTTGTATTAAAACTAAATTTATTTATAAAATGAATCAAACAGATTTACTTCTGTTATTTGCAGTATAAGACATTTATGACTTTACAGGAAGGATCCAAAATTTTGATAAAAATAAAAAGTAGTTCTACAAAGAGATAATTAAACAAAAACTAGTTTTTAAAAAGTATTAAATTGTATTGTTCCACATACAGATTAAATGTGTATTGTGACATTTTATTGTTATAGCATTTTTTTAAACCAAAAATATTAAGTGTGACTTTTAGTCCTGTGACCTTTATCTTTTGTCCTAGAGGATTTTCCAAATCAAAAAATATTACCGGTAATTATGACCTTTTGAACTGTGACTTTTTGTCCTATCAGAATTGTGACTTTCTGTCCGTTTACCTGGTACACCAACGGTATTTATTTAAGCTTTGTGAACTGTTTTGTGGTCATTCTTCCTCATCACAAGAATTTGTTACTGTTGGCATTAACCTTGGTACAGTATGCTCGCTATTCTATTACTGGACATCCAAACTAATAAATGTATTGCTCTTCCCATCGTTTCCCAATTCACATCATTTACGCGCTAATTTTCCCAGTTATAAGGAACCTCGGCCCCAGATACAAATGAGTAGGAAAAGCACTGTGTTAAATGTTTACTTAGTTCTGGTGCAGATGTCAATGTGTGTGGTAATTTTGGACAACCACCATTGTTTGTAGCCTCACAGCGAGGACACTGACGTTCTTAAATGTTTACTTAGTTCTGGGGCAGATATCAATTTGCGTGATGAAGGTGGAAAATCACCATTGCTTGTAGCATCAATGTCTGTACACTGTGATGTTGTTAAATGTTTGCTAAGTACTAGTGCAGATATCAATCTACGTGATGAAGTTGGTCACTCACCATTGTCTGTAGAGCATCACAACAAGGACGCTGTGATGTTGTTAAATGTTTACTTTGTTCTGGTGCAGATATCAATTTGAGGAATATATTAGGACAATCACCATTGTTTGTAGCATCACAGCAAGGACGCTGTAACGTTGTTAAATGTTTGCTAAGTTCTGGTGCAGATATCAATTTGAGTGATAAATATGGACAACCACCGTTGTTTGTAGCAACATCTGCTGGGTATTATAATATTGTTAGATTACTGAGAGCAAATTGAGCCTTACGTAAAGAAAACCTTTTTTATCCACTATTTTCGTATGTGATAAGATAATTGTTATATCATATTCAACTACATTTTGTATGTGTATCATTTTCATTCTTTTGTGATAATTCGACGGTTAACCTTTTCAGCTTTATTTTTCTATATCAACTCATGGATAAACATCTAAATTTAGTAAATCTGTATTGGTCTTAAAATGTAATTGATGCTATATATTTGTCAGCTCAAAAATCTAATAGTAACACTGCTTGGTTTTATTTTCAGACGTATATAAACGTCATAGCACATTGAATATTATGTTAACGCATCCAAGTAGCTCAGCTGCGAATTACGGTATATTTCGAGGTGGAATAATTGTATCTGACCAATCTTCTAGTTGTTGTGCTACCATTGAAAATTTAAAACATTTCTTTTTGGATTGTCCAATATACTAACAAGCCAGAACTACATTGATAGGTAATCTCAACATGGTGACATCCTAGCAAATATCTGACATGTGGTAATGGTAATTCAATCTCCTAAATAAAGGATATAGACTTATTGAAGGCTTAGTGTAACACAAGGCCGCAGTTGCCGTGGTAACCATGATAGTTTACAGTTTTGGTCTGATTGTGATGAAACCTCACAGGAATGATCCTTGGGGTGTATATATGTGCATTTATGGTTTGGCATTTTAAAAATGACGGCCGTTTCCATGGTAATCATGAAAGTTAAAACTATTTTGCTTGATCCGATAGTAATGAAACTTCACAAGAATGATCCTTGGCGTGTGAAGTTGTGCAGTTAGGGTTTGAAATGTTCAAAATGTCCACCGTTGACATGGTAACCATGAAAGTTAAAATTATTATTTTGATCCGATTGTAATGAAAATTCATAGGAATGATCCTGGAGATGTTCATTAAAAGATGAAGAAAATTGCTATGATTATTATTATTATTATTATTATTATTATTATTAAGTCCCCCAAGCAAAGTTTAGTTTTGAGACTTATTGCTTTTCCTCTGATTATTATTATTATTATTTCTTTCTGTAACACATGAAGTTGTTCGCCATGGTACGCAAGCACCATAGGTCCAATGATCTTGGAGTTTGATATCATGATAGATCTCTGTATCAATTTTTACTGGGGCTCCTTTGGGTATAATTTGAGGGGCCTAAATTAGTTACTATAGAATCCAATGGAGATTCTTATTTTTCCAGTAAAATATATATTTTGGTCTTTCCAACTTTCCACCCTTCCCATTGGAACCATGAATGTTCAAAATATATTTTTAATCTGATTATAATAACACTTCACAGGAATGATCCTTGGGTATGAATAAGTTCACTCAATGTTGAAAATGTTCAAAATGGTCGCCCTTCCCATGATAGCTATGAATGTTCAAAAGGTATTTGATTTATGAATTTCCAAGCATTGAATGTCAAGTCGCCAATCACTTCTCACTAGCTGAGTTTGCTTGGCAAATTTTGTATTCGGAAAGCTACGTGAACTTGGTTGACCTTTATGGAATATTTGTGTCACAAATAACCACGGATATGTTCCACTTGTCGTAAACACTTCCCGGTCCTTTCCTCGTTCATGAATTATCACCGGGTTTGGAACTAGATCAACACAACGGGTGCCACTAGTGGAGCAGCAACTGCTTACCCTTCCGGAGCGCCTGAGTTCACCCCTGGTTTTTAGTGAGGTCCGTGTTTCTTTAGTTTTATGTGTATGGTTTGTAGATCGCTGTTTGTCCTTTTGTCCTCTTTCTTTTGGCCATTGTTTTGTCAGTCCGTCGACGATTTATGGATTCTGATTACCTCCCTTTTGATATCTTCAAACTCTTCTTTCCTTTTGAACAAAATTGTATTATATTTAAGTATGGTTTTGATTATATTAAATGTTCAAGAAGATTTCTTATCGTATAAATAGAATTTAATTGGGGGAACATGCATATCATATGAATCCATCTTAATTTTATTTTTACTTCCATTTTGTTTATGAATATTGATAGCATCATCGATTTGTTATTAGTGTTAAATACAATAATGTACTTTTATGTGCTTCATTAATTGAAGAAATTGTAATTTTGAAAAGACTTCATCAGTTTTTTTTAGCTTGTGTGTAATCTATTTTGTCTATTTAATTAGCTAATATGATATGTTTAAGCTACTTATTCACACAACAAACAAAAAACACATGTAGACAATTAAGACATGTTATCCTGCACTCGTTCTATTTGAGCAGTCAAATATCGCTGACTGTATATATTATTTCCCAAATACTGTCACTGATCTAAATATAGATTTCCTGGTACCCCCTGTCACGTTTTACTTGTTGAACTTTGGGAAACTGATTGCTAATAAAAACGTAGATATCAAATTTAATGCGCACGACACGTTTCTGGAATAACCTTCATCAGGTACGCTCAAAGTCGAAAAGTTGGAAAGACAAATATTTTTAATAAGTCTTGGGAGCAAATAAACCAAAGGGTCTAAACAGGATAGTCAAAATCAGCTAAGGTCACCTAAGGGGGGAAAACCTTAGTATTAATACTAATTATGTTATTTAAGAACTGTAAACTTCAATAGCAAATATATCTAATAAACCATGTCAGTGCAGAAACACTGGCTACTGGGCGGATGATATCCTCGGTGACTAATAGTCCACCAGCAGAGGTATCGACCCAGTGATAGTAATGAAAAAGTAGATATCAAATTTAGTGAGCACGACACGTTTCTGGGATAACCTTCATCAGCTCAATGAAGGATCAATCAGTTGACTTCTTGTTGGCAGAAAATATCAAAAAGGGAAAACTGCAAAATTTTATTATATAATTCAAATATCACTTTCAATGAATACATGTAATCTTGTCCCAGTTTTTAAGCCTCATACACATAAACTTTATATTTTAAGACACTGCTATTGTCTATTTATTTTTCTAACAATCAGATGGATAATTTTGTATTGTCTTAGATATCCAATATATCCAACCATATATAATGCATATTGTTTTTGTATGATTTTGAATATCAAATGTAAAACACACAACAGATTTAACTTATATTATACAATTATATACTATCAATATTATACAATACCAGTTTCCAGTGGTAAATGTGGTGTCATATTGACCAGACAGACAAATATTGACAGAGATTTTATTATATAGTCCTTTAAGGAAACAAGAGTCGGTGCATGGGGTACTATTGTCACATGAGAAGTGTAGTCAGTGCTATGTATTTTTCATAAAAAGTTGATAGATTTTATATATATATATTCAATCTATATTTTTGGGTTTGTAATTAAATAAAATTGAATCTTTACAGCGATATTTTAATGCAACCTATACTGAAATGTCTGATCAATGTTTCACCATATTTACTAGCATGTATATATGAAATTCTGAATGTTGCCTTGGAATGGACAAATTTAATTTAAACTAAATGGAATCTGTTGAATATGCAGTACATGTATATGAGCATGTCTTCATGCAAATTAGTGAGTGACTGACTATTCTTTAACGCCACATGCACACTTCTGCAGCTATATCATTTCGACCAGGGTTGTCGTGGTTGTAGTCGTTTGGTAGTTGGACTGCAATCAGTAAATCACCAAAGTTGTGAGTTCGAAACCCATTTACAGCGAGGTGTACTCGATACAACATTATATGATGAAGTTTGTCAGTGGCTTACGACAGGTCGGTGGTCTTCTCTGGGTACTCCGGTTTTCCCCACCAACAAAACTGACCGTCATGATATAACTGACATAGTGCGAAAAGTGGTTTTACATACCATAGACCAAACCAACCATTTTGATCATACAAATTAAGTCAATTGGTGACGTCCTTTGTTGTACTAGAGAAAATAATTCGAATTGTGCAATTTGGTATTGTATCCTTTCACTTAGAAAAAAATAACAAGGCTTTTATCATATTTTTTAAAATGATTAAAATCAACAAATACTTTATTTACATACAACATTAAGAAGTAAGAGAAAAGAGTGGTTGGCCCTAATTCAGGATAATGTGTCAGAGTGGAGCGGCATCTCTACCCACGGACTGCTTGTTCAGAGAGGGAGAGAGCTAGCTAGCTGGCGCTATGATACATTACCAGCTAAGCGTGTAGATCTAGTACATAGCAGTCATTTTCATCATGTCATTGACATATGACATGTTCATTTGCTCATGTTGGAGTTACACAACAATCACTCACTCACTCATTCACTATTTAATAAAATATCTTATTACATTTGTAATTTAGGATAATACTGAATACATAATTTAGATAAACTTAAGATTATAGTTTGTATATTTATCCTTTTTTATCCACTATGTTCGTATGAGATAAGATAATTGTTATTTCATATTCAACTATGTATATCATTTTCATTCTTTTGTGATAATTCGACGTTAACTTTTTTCAGTTTTATTTTTTCTACATTAACTCATGGATATACCATATTTCTTCTAATAGACGCCCCGGGGGCGAATGCATTTTTAAAATAGGGGGCGTCAATTAGAGAAACGAATTTCTGACTTTCATAGCCGTTAGATGAGGTTAATTTGATGAAACAGACTATAGAAATATACATGTGCTATGTCAATATACATTACCTAATGAAATGTCCCTGATATCGGTTAATCGGTGCATGTTCGGTTGGTCTGATCTTAATTTATAAATTCCATCTAGAAACGTGCATGGAGCAGCAAATGGAGTTTAATTTTGAAAGTTCTATTCAAGGTTATCACGTATATTAATCAATCTGGACATACGAGATCAGCGAGAAACTTCGTTGTGACAGAGAAGAAAATAATGCAAATGACAAATTTGCTGTGAAACTCGTCCGAAATGATGGAAATAAAGAACAATGTGTAGGACACGTGCCCATCGAACTCAGCAAAGTATTTATTTTTTTCTTAAAAGAGGTGGCAAAATATTTGCAACTGTAACCGGCAACAAGTTTTTCAATATAGGATTAGAATTACCGTGTACGTAGTACGTACACATTTTCGGGACAAGCTGCTGATGTTGAAAAATTAAGAACTTTACTAAAACCCCCTGCTACTTAAAACGGAATCTAAGAATAAAGCTAGACACAAATATAATTTTTCTTTTAAGTTGAAAGTAATTAAATTTGTCGAAGAAAAGGGAAAACATGCGGCAGCCAAGTTCTTTAATGTTGAGAGAAAACGTGTTTGTTTACCTGGACAATTATTGCTGATTAGTGATGTGTAAAACTCTTCACATGCTGTAACTATTTTGGGAACTCTTACACGCTGTGTTGTTGATTAGGTACCGATAAGTGGAGTTTACATTTTATGAAAGGGGGCGTTAATTAGAAGTCAAAATGTTCTATAGGCCAGAATAAGGGAGGGGGGCGTTAATTAGAAGGGGGGCTTTAAATAGAAGAAATACGGTATATTTAAATTTGGTAATGCTGTATTGGTCTTAAATTGTATCTGAGGCTATATATTTGTCAGCTATAAATCTAATTTTAACACTGTTGGCTTTTATTTTCAGACGTATTTAAACGTCATAGCAAATTGAATATTATTTTAACCCAGCTAATTAGCTCAACTTCAAATTACGATCTTTTTCATGGTGGTTTTGTATCTGACCCATCTTGTAGTTGTGGTGCTGCTATTGAAAATTTAAAACATTTCTTTTTGGATTGTCTAAAATACTAACAAGCCAGAACTACATAGATAGGTAATCTCAACAGGGTGAGAACCTATCAAATTTTTGACATGCGGTAATGGTAATTCAGTCTCTTAAATAAAGGTTATAAACTTAGTGTTTTTGCTCCATTTATTATTATTATCATTTTTTGAAAGCTTATTGTAGCACAAGGCCACCGTTTCCATGGTAACCATGAAAGTTTACAGTTTTGGTCTGATTGTAATGAAACATCACAGGAATGATCCTTGGGGTGTGTATATGTGCATTTATGGTTTGGCATTTAAAAAATGACCACCGTTTCCATGATAACCATGACAGTTAAAAATATTTTGTTTGATCTGATAGTAATGAAACTTCACAAGAATAATCCTTGGCGTGTGTAGTTGTGCATTTAGGGTTTGAAATTTTCAAAATGGCCACCGTTGACATTGTAACCATGAAAGGTAAAAATATTATTTTTGATCCGATTGTAATGAAATTTCATAGGAATGAATCCTGGAGATGTTCATTAAAAGATGGAAATTATTGTTATTGTTATTATTATTATTTCTTTCTGTAACACATGAATTGTCTGCTGTGGTTCATAGAAATCATAGGTCAAACGATCTTGGGGTTTGGTTGATGATAAATCTATGTATCAAATTTTACTGGGGCTCCTGTGGGTATATTTGGAGGGGCCTAGATTAGTTACTAGAGAATCCAATGGGGATTCTTTTTTTTCCACTAAAATATATGTTTTGATCTGATTGTATTGTGACCATGAATGTTCAACATATATTTTTAATTTGATTATAATAACACTTCACAGGAATGATTCTTGGGATGTGAAGAAGTTCACTCAGGGTTGAAAATGTTCAAAATGGTCATCCTTCCCATGATAGCTATGAATGTTCAAAAGATATTTGATTTATGAATTTCAAAACATTTAATATCAAGTCGATAATCGGTTCTCACTAGCTGAGTTTCTTTGGGGATTTTTGTATTCGGAAAAGTGTGTGGACTTGGTTGACCATTATGGAATTTCTGTGTCACAAATAACCACGGATATGTTGCATTTATCGTAAACACTTCCCGGTCATTTCGTCATTCATGACTTGTCGCACCTAAATTAACACGACGGGAGCCACTAGTGGATGAGGAACTGTCTACCTTCCGGAGCACCGGATGTCACCACAAGTTTTTAGTGGGGTTCGTGTTACTCGATTTTTAGTTTTATATGTATGTTTTGAAGATCGTTGTTTATCGTTTTGTCCTTTTTTCATTTTGCCATTGTATTATATTTAATATGTTTGTGATTATATTAAATGTTCAAATCCATTCCTTAACGTATTAATGGAATTTATTTGGGTATACATTCACATCATATGAATCCATTTTAAGTTTATTTTTCCTTCCATTTTGTTTGTGAATATTGATAACATCATCGATTTGTTATTAGTGTTAAATATAGTCATGTACCTTAATGTGCTTCATTAATTTAGCATTGTAAATTTGAAAAGACTTCATACGTTTGATTAGCTTGTGTCTAATCTATTTTGTCTATTCAATTGGGTAATATAATATGCTTAAGCTAATTATTCGCACTACAGTCAAATAACACATAATTAATACATTTTATCCTGCACTCGTTCTATTTGAGCAGTCAAACATCACTGACTATATATTTTTTCTATATGCTGTCACTGATCTAAATATAGCTTTCCTGGTACCCCCTGTCACGTTTTACTTGTCAAACTTTGGGAAACTTATTGCTAATAAAAACGTAGATATCAAATTTAGTGCGCACGACGCATTTCAGGAATACGCTCAAAGTCGAAAGGTTGGAAAGAAAAATAATGTTTAATAAGTTTGGTAACAAGTAAAGCAAAGGGCTCAAACAGGAGTGCCAAAATCGGCCAAGGTCACCTATGCCTAAGGGAGGAGAACTTTAATTTTAATAATATTTACATTATTTAAGAACTGTAAATTTCAATAACAAATATATCTAATAAAACACGTCAGTACAGAAAAACTGACTACTGGGAGAATGGTAACCTTGGAGACTAATAGTCCACCAGTAGAGGTATCGACCCAGTAATAGTAATAAAAACGTAGATATCTAATTTGGTGTGGACGACATGTTTCTATTATAACCTTCATCAGCTCAAGGTCGAAAGGATCAATTAGTTGACTTTCTGTTGACAGAAAATATCAAAAGGGGAAATTGTAAAATTGTATTATTCATTTCAAATATAATTTTTAATGGGTAAATGTGATTTTGACCCAGTTTGTAAGCCTCATGCACATACACTTTATATTTTAAGAAACCGCACTACTATTGTCTAATTATATTGTTAACAATCAGATATGATAATTTCTTATTGTCTTAGATATCCAAGGAGATACATATATAATGCATTTTGTATTTCTATGATTTTGAATATCAAATGGATATAACTTATATTATACAATTATGTAGCATAAATATTATACAATACAATTTTATTGACCAGATAATTAATATATAGTCCTGAAAGGAAACAAGAGCCTGTGAGGTACTATGCTCACATGAGAAATGTAGTCAATTCTGTACATTCTTCATAAAAAGTTGATGGATTATATATATTTAGTCTATATTTTGGGTTTTTAATTAAACACAATTGAATTGTGTAATTTGGCATTGTAGGCTTCCACTTAGAAAAAATAACAAAGTTTTTATCATATTTCTTAAGATTATTAAAATCAACAAATACTTTATTTACACACAAAATTAAGAAGTAGAGAGAGAGGGAGCACGCACGAGAGAGAGAGAGAGAGTGAGAGAGAGAGAGAGAGAGAGAGAGAGAGAGAGAGAGAGAGAGAGAGAGAGAGAGAGAGAGAGAGAGAGAGAGAGAGAGAGCGTGAGAGCAGGACAGAGAGATAATTTGCTCATGTTGGTGTTAAACAACAATCACTCACTCACAATATTATTAATGTTTGTTATTGCATTTGTAATTTAAGATAATAAATACATAATTGAAATAAACTTAAGATTCTACTTGTACAAAAAATGTATATTAAATTTAATGTTGAATATTATTTCTGTAAATTGTGTAATTGAAATTACTTTTGATTAATAATACAATATCATTCTTAGAAATTCATCTGACTTATTTCAAGGTAGACTCCCTGTCTTCCGGTTGTCTGCATCTGATTACTCTCTACCGACTCGTGAGCTAAGACTCGTGAGTTGATAAATCTTCTACTTGTACCCAAGCATCATACTATTTACTCACCAGACATAAATTATTCACCTTAGAGATAGACTGTAATACCAGTCATCGGGTTTCTCGTTCAAGGGATCAACGTCTTCGATATACAGATTATGATTACACCTTTGGTGTCTTCAAACTCTTTTTTATAGAGTAACCTTCTGTTATAGTGACAGCCGGAAACTTTGAGCCGTAATGAAAGGGCATGTTTGGCGCTTTAAAATCGGATTCAACCCACCATTTCTTTAGAAATGCCTTTACAAAGTCAGGGTCATTACGGTTTTCACAGTTTTCGGTTGTTGACTGATTTTGTCTATTTATATACTTATGAGTTTTGACTTTCCTTTCGTTAGATTGTTCGGAGTTCGGTAATTTTGTTATTACCCTTATTCCTGTTGTAAAATATACTATCACGGAAAGTACAATTGGGAAATAAAAACCTTTGTAATCAGAGCTTTACTATGTAAATTAACTGAACATTTACACGTATAAAGAAATAGATCAACAATTGTTCAATATCTGTGTCAATATTTGATGACAGGAAGCACTTGACGTCTGACCCGGCGACAGCAACCTCCAAGGACATCTCGATTGCAACATTTATTCCGGCGTGACTTTTTACCCAAATAGACCCAAATATACCGAAATACAGCTTCAAATTATATTATTTCTATTATTTTGAGATGTTTTATGAATAATTAAAGATTTATTAGCTCCTCTATCGTTATTTTTGCATGAATTTCAACAAAATAGTCAGTTTTAACGGACAATATCAAACGATCCCGATCTCGGTCGGTTCGCTTACAATCACGAATATACCAAAATATACATTAAAATTTCGTCTTTCAAAAGTCTGATATATATAGAATAATACATGGCAAAATCCGTATCATATGCCGTATCATCCCGAGAAACCAATGTCATCCAGATGGCCTTGATGCCCGAGAGATGATATTGGTCGAGGGTGATACGGCATATGATACGGATTTTGCCATGTTTTATGCACTTTATCATATATTTAAACAGGAGAGTATACAGGGTATTCACTATAAAGCCTATGTAACGAATTTGTCATACTGCAATGTCATGGGTCCATATTACCTGCGCAAAGCCTAAATAAAGAACATGACTACTATACATGTATTATCTCATGAACATTTAACCCCAGATATGACTTTGCTTTAAAGAAGAAATTAATTCTTCAACATATTTAATAAACAACAATTTTAACAGAAAAATAACAAAAGATTTAGAATTGCCTCAATATCGGCGTCAGAGTGACAGGCCTGGAGGTCGCCGTCTTGATTACGTATGATTTCAAAATGAGTTATCTTTCTTGGCACGTGCTTTCATATTACCGGCTAGAGCGGTATACTATGGATTAGTAAAATCGAATAAATAACCAATCGGATCACTTAGATTTTATATTGCAGTATGACAACATATATGTGACCAGCCATCAGATTGTCAGGCATATGGAGGTACCAGGGGCAAAATGAGTGTTTACCTTTTCATGGAGGTTATATTGATACAAAACACCCTGCAAAGTTATTTTGCTTAATTCTGCCAAATAAGGGAACTATGGCGATTTTTGTAATTTTCGAAATTTCAAAATATTTATTTTCTGTTATCTAAATTAATCAAATATTCTTTGATTCACTGATTACGTAATATCACCATTTTACATAAGTCTCTTAATGTTAAGCATTCAGTTTAAAAATATAAAATATACATCCCCCTGCATAGAAAAAAATATATTTTGGTTGCCATGGTAACCTACAGTAACCTACAGTAAATAAAAGCAAAACATAAAACTCAAATATTTTCAACATACCGGACTCAAAATGCTATGATGAATTATCACAATTAAAATTGTTTGTTTATTGGGGTTTAAAATCATATTAACACCTTACTCATCATACATTGCAATTAATTTAATATTTGGAGGAAGCCATAGTGCCTGGAGAAAACCACTGAAACTGTATGGTCTCATAATCTGATAATGCTAAACATTACTTTCATGCGATTTCAAAGTGATATGAAACAAATATACTTCAACAAGTTCATAGTATCAGTTTACAAATATCTGATATTCAGCATCCTTTGTCTTTGAATTAGACATAGTATATACAGAGCATGTACAAATGTTTAATATCATGTCACTTAGGCATCATTGGACAAAGAATGTCTCCATTCCTGCTCTTTTCATGTCCGTCTCCTTGCAATAACTGCATTTCCTTGTTTTGTCTATGTGTTCAACAAAAGTTATTTCTGGCTTTGGTACAGTAGGCTTTGGACATGTGATATCTTTATTGTCATAACAGAGTGGTCGTAATTCTTGATACAGATACCACTGTTTCATAGCTTCTAGGCCTTTCCTTGGTAACTCAGATGGCATAGACGAGTCTATAACTACTCGTTTCTTTAGCATTCTGAATTCCTTTTCAAAAGAGTCGCAGTTCTCTTTGACAAAGACAATTCCAGGTGATTCTTTATCAGCACGAAAATGATGATAGGTTGTGAGCGCTGAAAGTGGCTTAAAAAACTGCTTTAGAAATGTTCTCCAGTCATAAAATTTCACAGGACATCCCTCATCTTGAACAAGTTGTGGTATATTGTGATTATTCCTTGAGGAATCAGTCACAGATTGTGCAATATCATGCAAGGTTTCTGCTGAATAATGCCGCCACTTCACCTGAAAAAAATAAGTAAGCTGTGATAAAGTTGGTATTATAATAAATAAACAAAAACAATATGTACAGGATTATTATCAGATATGAGCTGCACCCCTTTTGAATACGGCATGTATTTTTGTGTTTAAAATTCTAAGCTAATTTTTATCTTCAAAGAGGAAAGTTCAAATAGTTGTTTCATTGAGCATATATGTGTGTGTGTGTGTGTGTGTGTGTGTGTGTGTGTGTGTGTGTGTGTGTGTGTTACATTGGGTGATTGTGTACTGTCTTTGTGCCTTTGTTCCATATCCGTTCTTTTTCACAAATAAAGGATTGAAAATTATTCCACATCCATCAGATACTTGCATGTATTAAAGTCAAAATACCGAATGATTGCACATGTTGAATCATACAAATAGCTCTATGAATTGCACATTTAAGAAAATAGATATTCATATTATTACCTTCCACAAACCAAAATGCCAGTTTGGATTGAATTTTGTATGTCCAGCTTCCATACAGTTGAACTCAACACTATTATGCAGGCCAGTCAGTACTCTCCATATGCCATACCTGAAAGAACCATAACACTCAATAGTGATTTTTTTTCATATATACCAATACTTTTCTACCAATTAAAACAAAGATACCAGGTTATTAGGTAAATCAATAATAAAGTTCTCGAAATGTATTTGTTTATGTAGTGGTTTCCATATATAATCGCCTTATTATCCTGCTGTGCAAAAGTAAAATAACAGTAAGCAAGAACTCATTAGAGGGTACCCCCCTTTTTTATGATATGACCGACAAAGTTTATGTGATACCGTTGGAAACTCCAAAAATAATTTAGATCAAAATAAAAAATAAGACGTGCACAACTACACGGTGCACACCATCTACTGTAAATTCACAAATCATTGCATGCATTTATTATTGCGATTTTCAACCAAATATCCAACAAAAATGTGAGATTATTTATTGCAATTTCAGGAAAAGCTGTATACAAATATAGGTATCAGATTTCAGAATGCACATTCCTATTATTGCCATTTTCACTGTCTACGAGACAATCCTCTAAAATAGTTACATGTATTTACATTACTCGTACCAAATCACAAAATTATTCTTGTTTTGACCAGTGCAATTATCCATATGTAACTTGACTGCTGTCTCTCCATATGACTTGTACTGAAAATGATGGTGAAGCATGCTTATAACACTATTAGTTCCTTTTCCTGTTTCTTCACTTTCATCCACAAGATAAAGCACCTGAGTTCCTGGAAAAATTAAAATAGTAAATATGATGTTATGCCTTTTATGGAGGTATATGTACATACAACTGTAAACATATATTCTGTTTAAATATTTCTGATTTCAATGGAAAATTTTCAGATGGAATGTCATAAATGGTGCATGGCCCCCTCTAATCTCAATCACTGATTGTAGATTTTTACATGTGTGTGTATCATGTAAATAGTATTCTCTCATTAGTTATACTAATCCTACATGTTAAACATATTCAAGCTAAATACTTATACATTGTGCATAATTGTAAAATTTGATTTGAATACATAAATTTCAATTGCATCATATCCAACATGTTTTTATCGTGAAATTTTCCTGTAACAAATAAATAAATTTACCTCTCATTCTTTGATTCTGTGATAAGTTTGTAAAATTGTCTTTGCTTTCTTGACACTGATCCCTGTAATACCCTCTCTGCTTCTTTGCTTTTTCAAGATGGTCCACATATTTTTTGCAACATAAGCTCCTTTTCCTCCTCTTGCAAATTTCCAGTTTTACTCAAGCTAACAGTAAATCCTTGGCAGGTTGAACACAGATCAGTAGCAGGTTTCATGAGTATTATTTGTGGACACTGTTCTAACCATAGCTGTTTAAATTCCGACAAACTTATGACCCGATAATTAAGCGAGATTTTGCAGCTTCCTGGTATATTTGATGAATATCAGCTTTTGTTTTATCTGAGGGAAGTAAAGTCACCTTCGAATTTCTGTGATTTGCTAATCGACCAGGTAACGGAACCCCATATTTTACTGCATACTCATTCAAAAAATGTTTTACTCTTTGAATATCGATCATTGACAATGCATGTTTAGGGGTTTTACCAGTGTTACCAGGAGTCCTTGGCTTTAATCCCTCCCTTTCTAGTGACTTAGATATGGATTCCAGCTGGGATTTGCCAATGGCACGGGCAAATAAAAATGTTTTTCTACATATCTGGTGACCATTGAAAAAATATTGTTGCATTATTCTCTCTCTTTCTTTGTCTTTGCGTTTTTTTGCATCAACACCTGTGCTATTGTTTCTGTGAGCAAATAATTGAACTTTGATTATCAAATCAAGTTCACTTTTGTCCATTTCCAGACAACTCAACCTATAATATATGAGTACTTCATTATCTACTATTTTACTGCATGGAACTTTGTTATACAATCTTTCACAGTTGCAAGTTTGATTCAGAAAATGTTTTTGTTTCTCAGATTCACAAAGATCCAATTCACTGCATTCAACACCAATGTTGGATGTACTACTGTCAATGTTTGCCTTATCAGATTCACAGTCTTCATCGTCCTCGTCATTTAAATCTGAATAACTAATTTCATCTCTCAAATTGATTTCAATGTTCCCAAAATAAATTCGGTCAACTTCGTCGATTTCATCCACAAAGTCATTGTCCTGATCATGAATTAAATCCAAGGGAACGGTGCTTGTCGAGGATGACACACTAGCTTGACTATCCATAATTAAACCTTAGCGGACACCATTTCAACGTTATTTTAACAAATATGGTTTACATTTTCTCGGAGAAACAAACTTTATTAACAGAGTATTTTCCCTTGACGAAACTAATGATGAAGGCAAATCCGGTAACGGAGATCGACGAATTTTCAAATAAGTTTATATTCGTAACCACTATAAATCTATGGTTCAGTAAGATAAATATCACAGAATTACACTTAATACAATATTGTAAAGGTGTGATTTAAAAGAGAAACAATTTCGTTGGTTAAAATGATTAAATATAATCAGAAATTTATCGGACTTTAACTTTTACATACGTAACTGCGCTCTATCGGCGATTTATTATATTAAATTTGATGGGAAAAGATGAATATAGCACTTAGTAACTGATAAATGGTTATAAATATATGTAAATAGTATATCTATAATAAATTATAAGCATGTATATCTTTTGCGATAGGCACTGTACATAGAAAATGTAATTGCCGGTGTGACAGGTGCCCGGTTTCGCAACGCCACACTTTGACGACGTTTTTCTCTTTATGACGTTTTACCTCCATAAGCCTGGAAATGTCATGGTGGGTCACATATTTCAACCATGTCTTTGATAATACATGTATTTTATGAACATTTTGAAATTTTTGGAAAATTAAAAAAAAAATGAAAATTTTTAAATGTTTTTGAATTTTGAAAATTTATGAAAATTTTGAATTTTTTGGGGAATTTGAAATTTTTTAAACTGAATAAAAAATGATTTTTTTTTTTATTTTTTAAATTTTGAAAATGGTTTTAAAAATTTTGAAATTTTATGAAATTATGGAAAATTTAGAAATTTTTTTAATTTTGAAATTTTGAAAATAATTTGGAAAATTTTGAAATTTTATGGATCTTTGGAAAATTTGGAAATTTTGGAATTTGTTGCCATGTTTTATACACTTTATCATATATTCAAACAGGAGAGTATACAGGGTAGGGGTACGATAAAGGGTAGGGGTATGATAAAGGGTAGGCATCTGGCATTTTATCAAATATTCAAAACTACTGTATTTACCACTAAATATATAATAAATATAAATGATTGTATGCCTTAATAATTGTCAAAATATGCAATAAGACAAACTGTTTATTTTAGGAAGATGTACATCCTCCTCTTTATTGGTTACCAGACCAACCAGTTTTTGTTACCAAGTTTCTCCCTGCAATCAAGAATGGGAAATAAATAACTTTGTTTTTGTACAGATAAAAAAAAGAAAAAATACCCATAATGTATTAAAGTGTTTCCAGTTAAATATAAATGAAGCTTTACAGAAAATGACAGACCCATATTTTTTCTGTTTTTTATTGTAAGTGGCCAGTTTTTACTCTCATTTCGTTTTTTTCAAAGCAAAATAAGATAAATAAATAAAATAACTAGAAGAGTGTTGGAAGAAATATATTTTTTGTATGTAAGTAACACATACCATATGAAATTTGAGTGTGTTTGGGTACATTTGTATTTGTTGGAAGCAGCCATGTTGGTGTATCGATGTTTATAATAGTTATAAAATTGATCATTTTGATTACTCCTGTGACATTTTTTTATGAAAAATAATTCACATAGAACCTTTAACTAATACAATCAATACAATTGTATGGTGTATTTGGGTGTAATTGGGTAAAAAGTCGCGCCCACATTTTTCATATCTTACAACGGCGGTGTTCTTTATATATCATGTCCTTTGGGCCAGTGGCATTATCACAGATACCTTGAGAAATAGAACTAAATATTACTTTATGATATTTACACAAGAGTGAGTGAGTGACTTTTTGTAGCTTAGCGCAAACTCAGCATTATTTCAACTACATCGTGGTGAAAACAAGTTGTATTCGACGATATGATGTCCGTTTTGTACTAGACTATATATAGCTAACACTGTTAGTTGGATTTCTATAGTGCTAGTTCACTGAAATGACAAATCTGTCGTTCCACTCGAACAAATTATCTTAATTCCGAGTCACTACTAGTCCCTGTTCGTACTCCTTAATGCTGCATGCGTAGTGGAGAAGTAGCAACCACCTATTTTATAGTCGTTGGTCTAACCCAATCAGAGGCACGAACCCACGATCTACTACACACGAGAGGGAAATCTAACTATAATATCAACGACGCGGTTGCGTTGGGACTCAAGAAGAGTAACTAGGACGGTGGTTTACATCATGCAATTTCCTACACATAACACTCTAACGGATCTGTCTGATAGAATATTAACAAGGGCTGAAAGTGAGTGACTTAGACGTATAAACCTGTCACCAGCCAGAAATGCGAGGTCCGTCACTGAAGGCGAGACATTTCTCTGATGGAACCACTCGAATGAAACTATTTGTGATACATGTTCTCGTCTTTGCTTACATTCAATCATTGTTAAGCTGTAGATCAAATGTTCTAAGCAAATAAACGCTAGAGAATGGACAATACAGAGTAAATGGTAACATTTGAAACACAAGACACAAGACGTAGACAAACAATACACAAAAAACCACGACACAGAAAGCTAAACAGATGAACAAGCGGGACGCACCAGAAAATGGGATGAATCCAGATGCTCAGGAAGGGTACGCAGTTCCTGCCTCTCAAGATCATCATTCAGAATTGGTACAGTTTCTATCAGCTGTTCTGGAGGACTGCCTCAAAATATTTAAAGAAAAAAGGTCTTCATTTTCTACGTCTCCATACAAAATCTTTATTACCAAAAAAATCTGAGTAAAAACGAATTGCTTTAAAATCCAGATCGGCAGTAATATCAGTTAGTGAAACATGGCTAGATGACCCAGTAACGGATGTGGAAATCTATATTAAAAATAATGGTGATGTAAAAGTGTGCTTTCAGACATACAAAGAAAGGGCCGGGAATTTGTATTTATATTAGAAATGACGTGATCTTCGTTCATTAGCTAGATCTCAAAATTGAAAGTATGGAATTAACTTGGATAGAAATTATTTGACCAAAAAGTAAACCGATAATAGTGGGAGCGTGTTACAGACCACCCAAACAAAATAATTGTTTAATTACTTGAACAGACATTAAATAAACTAAGATCAGATTATGTACTAATTATCATAGGTGGTTTTAATATTAGGGCTTAAAAACAATGCAATCTCTTATATGTAAGTCTTGTAAAAATATTCTAGAAATGCTAAACTTTAAGCAGCTGGTCATATTCGTGTAACACCAACATCAAGTCTAATCACATACCACATTATCTGTAATAACTATAAATTATGTAATAACCGTGTGACCGCATCGGTAGAGTAATGGTTAGCGTGCTGGCCTCGAGTGCAGTAGATCGTGGGTTCAAGCCCAGATCGGGTCACACCAAAGACTTAACAATTGGTATTTGTTGCTTCTCCGCTAAACACGCAGCATTAAGGAGAATGAGCAAAGACTGGTTGGCTCGGAATCAGATTAATGTGTCCGAGTGGTGCGAGATGTCTACTCGAGAACTGCTGTGTCAGTGAACTAGCACTATGAAAATCCTACGCAGCGTGTTAGTCTAGAACAAAGCGGACTTTAATCATCATCTCATTGAAAATTAACTTGTCCTCGCCATGATATAGCTGAAAAATTGTTGAATTGGCATTAAACAACAATCACTCACTCACTGTAATTACCAAGATAAAATACACCAGTCCATGGCTATCTCAACAGGTGTTAGTGACCATTTCATAACATTTTGTACAAGAAAATCACATAGAAAAGAAAGTTGAAAAGCAAACCATAGCCAGAATAAGATCGACTAAAAATTACAATAAAGAGGTCTTCAATGATAAACTAAATGTCATAGATTGGTCACTTTTTTATTTATGTAAAAATGTTCAGGACGCATAGGAGAAATTTTGACCACTCTTGCATACAATACTCGATGACATTGCTTCATACAAAGTTATAAACATAAGACAGCAAACTGAATCATGGATGACATCTGATAGCCTAGATAACACCAGGAATAGATACGACCTCTTACAAATGTTCAAAATAAACTCCAGAACACGCCATTTTATAAAATCGGGAACAATGTGTAGGAAGACGATGTGACAGGCAAGATCGAGAACGAGGAACATAGAAATCTCCCCCCAAGAAAAAAAACTCTGGCAACAATTGATATCCCTAGGATTTAGTTACAAAGTACAGAAAAGAATAGGAGTATGATGTTGCCCCCTTTATATATAAACTCTAATTACAAATTATTTATTGTTTCCATGACTACTTTTGCATGCATCCAAGTTTTTTTCATAGAATATATCAAAATGAAATTTCAAATAAGAAATGGTCTTACTTTATTCTTCTGGAAATCTAAATGTTCCTAAATATTAATGGAGATAAAATATTGACAACTTTGAGAGTGTAATATTAAAAGTTTAATATTAAAAGTACGACACCCGAATTCACACTACTCCAGAAGTACACACTTATCCCATTCACACTCATTGTATTATAATTATAACTGTATAATAAGTTTATTGTTTGTTTGTTTGATGGTGCTTAACGCCACTTTCAGCAATATTTCAGTTATATCGTGGCGGTAAGTTTTATTGGTGGAAGAAATTCGAGGACCTAGAGAAAATCACCGACCTGTCGCAAGTCACTGGCAAACTTTATCACATAATGTTGGACACCTCGCCCTGATCGCGATTCGAACTCGCATCAGTGGTGATAGACACTGATTGCATATATAGGTTGTTCTTAATTCAACTATCATACCCTATTAGAATTATAACTTCATAAAACGTTTATTCGTTGTTTATGATGAAGTGTTTTTAAATCATTTTGACAAAACTCGTTTATTATCATTTTGAAATATGTGTATTGAATAGAGTCTGAAAATAGACTATAGCACAAAATCACAAGCCGTGACAAGGTATGCACCAATGTATGATCGTTGTCTTAGGTTATTTAAATATAGACACGTAAGTACATTCAGTAATTGGCTAGGTGGGAATACCCATATTGTGCATGGCGTAGATTCGGTTCTTTTGTTCAATTCTTATTGTGCGATTTGTGTTCTGAACAACGGACAATACCTGTTGACGGACGTAATTGAGAAATGTGTTTGTTTTTCCTTTAATGAGTATGACATGAATGGGCCGAAGATAAAAATGGGCTCAAAATGAAAGTGGTTTGTTAACAACGGATTCAAACAAATGATTACCATACAAGACTATGGAAGTAGTGGACTTTTCCCGACGAAGAGGTATAGTACTTTGTTACTGAGTAGTCATGTATTTGTGTGTTAGAGGTATAGTATTTTGTTACTGAGTAGTCATGTATTTGTGTGTTAGAGGTATAGTACTTTGTTACTGAGTAGTCATATATTTGTGTGTTAGAGGTATAGTACTGTGTTACTGAGTAGTCATGTATTTATGTGTTAGAGGTATAGTACTTTGTTACTGAGTAGTCATGTATTTGTGTGTTAGAGGTATAGTACTTTGTTACTGAGTAGTCATGTATTTGTGTGTTAGAGGTATAGTACTGTGTTACTGAGTGGTCATGTATTTATGTGTTAGAGGTATACTATTTTGTTACTGAGTAGTCATGTATTTGTGTGTTAGAGGTATAGTACTTTGTTACTGAGTAGTCATGTATTTGTGTGTTAGAGGTATAGTACTTTGTTACTGAGTGGTAATGTATTTGTGTGTTAGAGGTATAGTATTTTTTTACTGAGTAGTCATGTATTTGTGTGTTAGAGGTATTGTACTTTGTTACTGAGTGGTCATGTATTTGTGTGTTAGAGGTATAGTATTTTGTTACTGAGTGGTCATGTATTTGTGTGTTAGTGGTATAGTACTTTGTTACTGAATGGTCATGTATTTGTGTGTTAGAGGTATAGTACTTTGTTACTGAGTAGTCATGTATTTGTGTGTTAGAGGTATAGTACTTTGTTACTGAGTAGTCATGTATTTATGTGTTAGAGGTATAGTACTTTGTTACTGAGTAGTCATGTATTTGTGTGTTGGAGGTATAGTACTTTGTTACTGAGTAGTCATGTATTTGTGCGTTAGAGGTATAGCACTGTGTTACTGAGTAGTCATGTATTTATGTGTTAGAAGTATACTATTTTGTTACTGAGTAGTCATGTATTTTTGTGTGTTAGAGGTATAGTACTTTGCTACAGAGTAGTCATGTATTTGTGTGTTAGAGGTATAGTACTTTGTTACTGAGTGGTCATCCATTTGTGTGTTAGAGGTATAGTATTTTGTTACTGAGTAGTCATGTATTTGTGTGTTCGAGGTATAGTACTTTGTTACTGAGTAGTCATATATTTGTGTGTTAGAGGTATAGTACTGTGTTACTGAGTAGTCATGTATTTATGTGTTAGAGGTATAGTACTTTGTTACTGAGTAGTCATGTATTTGTGTGTTAGAGGTATAGTACTTTGTTACTGAGTAGTCATGTATTTGTGTGTTAGAGGTATAGTACTGTGTTACTGAGTGGTCATGTATTTATGTGTTAGAGGTATACTATTTTGTTACTGAGTAGTCATGTATTTGTGTGTTAGAGGTATAGTACTTTGTTACTGAGTAGTCATGTATTTGTGTGTTAGAGGTATAGTACTTTGTTACTGAGTGGTAATGTATTTGTGTGTTAGAGGTATAGTATTTTTTTACTGAGTAGTCATGTATTTGTGTGTTAGAGGTATTGTACTTTGTTACTGAGTGGTCATGTATTTGTGTGTTAGAGGTATAGTATTTTGTTACTGAGTGGTCATGTATTTGTGTGTTAGTGGTATAGTACTTTGTTACTGAATGGTCATGTATTTGTGTGTTAGAGGTATAGTACTTTGTTACTGAGTAGTCATGT
This sequence comes from Bathymodiolus brooksi, assembly GCA_963680875.1. NCBI lineage: Eukaryota > Metazoa > Mollusca > Bivalvia > Mytilida > Modiolidae > Bathymodiolus > Bathymodiolus brooksi. The sequence goes on from OY804586.1 coordinate 93,850,431, forward strand.
ATTTGTGTGTTAGAGGTATAGTACTTTGTTACTGAGTAGTCATGTATTTATGTGTTAGAGGTATAGTACTTTGTTACTGAGTAGTCATGTATTTGTGTGTTGGAGGTATAGTACTTTGTTACTGAGTAGTCATGTATTTGTGCGTTAGAGGTATAGTACTGTGTTACTGAGTAGTCATGTATTTATGTGTTAGAAGTATACTATTTTGTTACTGAGTAGTCATGTATTTTTGTGTGTTAGAGGTATAGTACTTTGCTACAGAGTAGTCATGTATTTGTGTGTTAGAGGTATAGTACTTTGTTACTGAGTGGTCATGCATTTGTGTGTTGGAGGTATAGTATTTTGTTACTGAGTAGTCATGTATTTGTGTGTTCGAGGTATAGTACTTTGTTACTGAGTGGTCATGTATTTGTGTGTTAGAGGTATAGTATTTTGTTACTGAGTGGTCATGTATTTGTGTGTTAGAGGTATAGTATTTTGTTACTGAGTGGTCATGTATTTGTGTGTTGGAGGTATAGTATTTGTTACTGAGTAGTCATGTATATGTGTGTTAGAGGTATAGTACTTTGTTACTGAGTGGTCATGTATTTGTGTGTTAGAGGTGTAGTATTTTGTTACTGAGTAGTCATGTATTTGTGTGTTAGTGGTATAGTATTTTGTTACTGAGTGGTCATGTATTTGTATGTTAGAGGTATAGTATTTTGTTACTGAGTGGTCATGTATTTGTGTGTTCGAGGTATAGTATTTTGTTACTGGGTTGTCATGTATTTGTATGTTAGAGGTATAGTACTTTGTTACTGAGTGGTCATGTATTTGTGTGTTAGAAGTACAGTACTTTGTTACTGAGTGGTCATGTATTTGTGTGTTAGAGGTATAGTACTTTGTTACTGAGTGGTCATGTATTTGTGTGTTAGAGGTATAGTATTTTGTTACTGAGTGGTCATGTATTTGTATGTTAGAGGTATAGTATTTTGTTACTGAGTGGTCATGTATTTGTGTGTATGAGGTATAGTATTTTGTTACTGGGTTGTCATGTATTTGTATGTTAGAGGTATAGTACTTTGTTACTGAGTGGTCATGTATTTGTGTGTTAGAAGTACAGTACTTTGTTACTGAGTGGTCATGTATTTGTGTGTTAGAGGTATAGTACTTTGTTACTGAGTGGTCATGTATTTGTGTGTTAGAGGTATAGTACTTTGTTACTGAGTAGTCATGTATTTGTGTGTTAGAGGTATAATACTTTGTTACTGAGTAGTCATGTATTTGTGTGTTAGAGGTATAGTACTTTGTTACTGAGTAGTCATGTATTTGTGTGTAAGAGGTATAGTACTGTGTTACTGAGTAGTCATGTATTTGTGTGTTAGAGGTATAGTACTTTGTTACTGAGTAGTCATGTATTTGTATGTTAGAGGTATAGTACTTTGTTACTGAGTGGTCATGTATTTGTGTGTTAGAGGTATAGTACTTTGTTACTGAGTGGTCATGTATTTGTATGTTAGAGGTATAGTACTTTGTTACTGAGTAGTCATGTATTTGTGTGTTAAAGGTATAGTACTTTGTTACTGAGTGATCATGTATTTGTGTGTTAGAGATATAGTACTTTGTTACTGAGTAGTCATGTATTTGTGTGTTAGAGGTATAGTACTTTGTTACTGAGTAGTCATGTATTTGTGTGTTAGAGGTATAGTACTGTGTTACTGAGTAGTCATGTATTTATGTGTTAGAGGTATAGTACTTTGTTACTGAGTAGTCATGTATTTGTGTGTTAGAGGTATAGTACTTTGTTACTGAGTAGTCATGTATTTGTGTGTTAGAGGTATAGTACTGTGTTACTGAGTGGTCATGTATTTATGTGTTAGAGGTATACTATTTTGTTACTGAGTAGTCATGTATTTGTATGTTAGAGGTATAGTACTTTGTTACTGAGTAGTCATGTATTTGTGTGTTAGAGGTATAGTACTTTGTTACTGAGTAGTCATATATTTGTGTGTTAGAGGTATAGTACTTTGTTACTGAGTGGTCATGTATTTGTGTGTTAGAGGTATAGTATTTTGTTACTGAGTGGTCATGTATTTGTGTGTTAGAGGTAAGTATTTTGTTACTGAGTGGTCATGTATTTGTGTGTTAGAGGTATAGTACTTTGTTACTGAGTAGTCATGTATTTGTGTGTTGGAGGTATAGTATTTTGTTACTGAGTAGTCATGTATATGTGTGTTAGAGGTATAGTACTTTGTTACTGAGTGGTCATGTATTTGTGTGTTAGAGGTATAGTATTTTGTTACTGAGTGGTCATGTATTTGTATGTTAGAGGTATAGTATTTTGTTACTGAGTGGTCATGTATTTGTGTGTTCGAGGTATAGTATTTTGTTACTGGGTTGTCATGTATTTGTATGTTAGAGGTATAGTACTTTGCTACTGAGTGGTCATGTATTTGTGTGTTAGAGGTATAGTATTTTGTTACAGAGTAGTCATGTATTTGTGTGTTAGAGGTATAGTATTTTGTTACTGAGTGGTCATGTATTTGTGTGTTAGAGGTATAGTATTTTGTTACTGAGTAGTCATGTATTTGTGTGTTAGAGGTATAGTACTTTGTTACTGAGTAGTCATGTATTTGTGTGTTGGAGGTATAGTATTTTGTTATTGAGTAGTCATGTATATGTGTGTTAGAGGTATAGTACTTTGTTACTGAGTGGTCATGTATTTGTGTGTTAGAGGTATAGTACTTTGTTACTGAGTAGTCATGTATTTGTGTGTTAGAGGTATAATACTTTGTTACTGAGTAGTCATGTATTTGTGTGTTAGAGGTATAGTACTTTGTTACTGAGTAGTCATGTATTTGTGTGTAAGAGGTATAGTACTGTGTTACTGAGTAGTCATGTATTTGTGTGTTAGAGGTATAGTACTTTGTTACTGAGTAGTCATGTATTTGTATGTTAGAGGTATAGTACTTTGTTACTGAGTGGTCATGTATTTGTGTGTTAGAGGTATAGTACTTTGTTACTGAGTGGTCATGTATTTGTATGTTAGAGGTATAGTACTTTGTTACTGAGTAGTCATGTATTTGTGTGTTAAAGGTATAGTACTTTGTTACTGAGTGATCATGTATTTGTGTGTTAGAGATATAGTACTTTGTTACTGAGTAGTCATGTATTTGTGTGTTAGAGGTATAGTACTTTGTTACTGAGTAGTCATGTATTTGTGTGTTAGAGGTATAGTACTGTGTTACTGAGTAGTCATGTATTTATGTGTTAGAGGTATAGTACTTTGTTACTGAGTAGTCATGTATTTGTGTGTTAGAGGTATAGTACTTTGTTACTGAGTAGTCATGTATTTGTGTGTTAGAGGTATAGTACTGTGTTACTGAGTGGTCATGTATTTATGTGTTAGAGGTATACTATTTTGTTACTGAGTAGTCATGTATTTGTATGTTAGAGGTATAGTACTTTGTTACTGAGTAGTCATGTATTTGTGTGTTAGAGGTATAGTACTTTGTTACTGAGTAGTCATATATTTGTGTGTTAGAGGTATAGTACTTTGTTACTGAGTGGTCATGTATTTGTGTGTTAGAGGTATAGTATTTTGTTACTGAGTGGTCATGTATTTGTGTGTTAGAGGTAAGTATTTTGTTACTGAGTGGTCATGTATTTGTGTGTTAGAGGTATAGTACTTTGTTACTGAGTAGTCATGTATTTGTGTGTTGGAGGTATAGTATTTTGTTACTGAGTAGTCATGTATATGTGTGTTAGAGGTATAGTACTTTGTTACTGAGTGGTCATGTATTTGTGTGTTAGAGGTATAGTATTTTGTTACTGAGTGGTCATGTATTTGTATGTTAGAGGTATAGTATTTTGTTACTGAGTGGTCATGTATTTGTGTGTTCGAGGTATAGTATTTTGTTACTGGGTTGTCATGTATTTGTATGTTAGAGGTATAGTACTTTGCTACTGAGTGGTCATGTATTTGTGTGTTAGAGGTATAGTATTTTGTTACAGAGTAGTCATGTATTTGTGTGTTAGAGGTATAGTATTTTGTTACTGAGTGGTCATGTATTTGTGTGTTAGAGGTATAGTATTTTGTTACTGAGTAGTCATGTATTTGTGTGTTAGAGGTATAGTACTTTGTTACTGAGTAGTCATGTATTTGTGTGTTGGAGGTATAGTATTTTGTTATTGAGTAGTCATGTATATGTGTGTTAGAGGTATAGTACTTTGTTACTGAGTGGTCATGTATTTGTGTGTTAGAGGTATAGTACTTTGTTACTGAGTAGTCATGTATTTGTGTGTTAGAGGTATAATACTTTGTTACTGAGTAGTCATGTATTTGTGTGTTAGAGGTATAGTACTTTGTTACTGAGTAGTCATGTATTTGTGTGTAAGAGGTATAGTACTGTGTTACTGAGTAGTCATGTATTTGTGTGTTAGAGGTATAGTACTTTGTTACTGAGTAGTCATGTATTTGTATGTTAGAGGTATAGTACTTTGTTACTGAGTGGTCATGTATTTGTGTGTTAGAGGTATAGTACTTTGTTACTGAGTGGTCATGTATTTGTATGTTAGAGGTATAGTACTTTGTTACTGAGTAGTCATGTATTTGTGTGTTAAAGGTATAGTACTTTGTTACTGAGTGATCATGTATTTGTGTGTTAGAGATATAGTACTTTGTTACTGAGTAGTCATGTATTTGTGTGTTAGAGGTATAGTACTTTGTTACTGAGTAGTCATGTATTTGTGTGTTAGAGGTATAGTACTGTGTTACTGAGTAGTCATGTATTTATGTGTTAGAGGTATAGTACTTTGTTACTGAGTAGTCATGTATTTGTGTGTTAGAGGTATAGTACTTTGTTACTGAGTAGTCATGTATTTGTGTGTTAGAGGTATAGTACTGTGTTACTGAGTGGTCATGTATTTATGTGTTAGAGGTATACTATTTTGTTACTGAGTAGTCATGTATTTGTATGTTAGAGGTATAGTACTTTGTTACTGAGTAGTCATGTATTTGTGTGTTAGAGGTATAGTACTTTGTTACTGAGTAGTCATATATTTGTGTGTTAGAGGTATAGTACTTTGTTACTGAGTGGTCATGTATTTGTGTGTTAGAGGTATAGTATTTTGTTACTGAGTGGTCATGTATTTGTGTGTTAGAGGTAAGTATTTTGTTACTGAGTGGTCATGTATTTGTGTGTTAGAGGTATAGTACTTTGTTACTGAGTAGTCATGTATTTGTGTGTTGGAGGTATAGTATTTTGTTACTGAGTAGTCATGTATATGTGTGTTAGAGGTATAGTACTTTGTTACTGAGTGGTCATGTATTTGTGTGTTAGAGGTATAGTATTTTGTTACTGAGTGGTCATGTATTTGTATGTTAGAGGTATAGTATTTTGTTACTGAGTGGTCATGTATTTGTGTGTTCGAGGTATAGTATTTTGTTACTGGGTTGTCATGTATTTGTATGTTAGAGGTATAGTACTTTGCTACTGAGTGGTCATGTATTTGTGTGTTAGAGGTATAGTATTTTGTTACAGAGTAGTCATGTATTTGTGTGTTAGAGGTATAGTATTTTGTTACTGAGTGGTCATGTATTTGTGTGTTAGAGGTATAGTATTTTGTTACTGAGTAGTCATGTATTTGTGTGTTAGAGGTATAGTACTTTGTTACTGAGTAGTCATGTATTTGTGTGTTGGAGGTATAGTATTTTGTTATTGAGTAGTCATGTATATGTGTGTTAGAGGTATAGTACTTTGTTACTGAGTGGTCATGTATTTGTGTGTTAGAGGTATAGTACTGTGTTACTGAGTAGTCATGAATTTGTGTGTTGGAGATATAGTATTTTGTTACTGAGTAGTCATGTATTTGTGTGTTAGAGGTATAGTACTTTGTTACTGAGTAGTCATGTATTTGTGTGTTAGAGGTATAGTATTTTGTTACTGAGTAGTCATGTATTTGTATGTTAGAGGTATAGTATTTTGTTACTGAGTGGTCATGTATTTGTGTGTTCGAGGTATAGTATTTTGTTACTGGGTTGTCAGGTATTTGTATGTTAGAGGTATAGTACTTTGTTACTGAGTGGTCATGTATTTGTGTGTTAGAAGTACAGTACTTTGTTACTGAGTGGTCATGTATTTGTGTCTTAGAGGTATAGTACTTTGTTACTGAGTGGTCATGTATTTGTGTGTTAGAGGTATAGTACTTTGTGACTGAGTGGTCATGTATTTGTGTGTTAGAGGTATAATACTTTGTTACTGAGTAGTCATGTATTTGTATGTTAGAGGTATAGTACTTTGTTACTGAGTAGTCATGTATTTGTGTGTTAGAGGTATAGTACTTTGTTACTGAGTGGTCATGTATTTGTGTGTTAGAGGTATAGTACTTTGTTACTGAGTAGTCATGTATTTGTATGTTAGAGGTATAGTACTATGTTACTGAGTGGTCATGTATTTGTGTGTTAGAGGTATAGTACTTTGTTACTGAGTGGTCATGTATTTGTGTGTTAGAGGTATAGTACTTTGTTACTGAGTAGTCATATATTTGTGTGTTAGAGGTATAGTACTTTGTTACTGAGTGGTCATGTATTTGTGTGTTAGAGGTATAGTATTTTGTTACTGAGTGGTCATGTATTTGTGTGTTAGAGGTAAGTATTTTGTTACTGAGTGGTCATGTATTTGTGTGTTAGAGGTATAGTACTTTGTTACTGAGTAGTCATGTATTTGTGTATTGGAGGTATAGTATTTTGTTACTGAGTAGTCATGTATATGTGTGTTAGAGGTATAGTACTTTGTTACTGAGTGGTCATGTATTTGTGTGTTAGAGGTATAGTATTTTGTTACTGAGTGGTCATGTATTTGTATGTTAGAGGTATAGTATTTTGTTACTGAGTAGTCATGTATTTGTGTGTTCGACGTATAGTATTTTGTTACTGGGTTGTCATGTATTTGTATGTTAGAGGTATAGTACTTTGCTACTGAGTGGTCATGTATTTGTGTGTTAGAGGTATAGTATTTTGTTACAGAGTAGTCATGTATTTGTGTGTTAGAGGTATAGTATTTTGTTACTGAGTGGTCATGTATTTGTGTGTTAGAGGTATAGTATTTTGTTACTGAGTAGTCATGTATTTGTGTGTTAGAGGTATAGTACTTTGTTACTGAGTAGTCATGTATTTGTGTGTTGGAGGTATAGTATTTTGTTATTGAGTAGTCATGTATATGTGTGTTAGAGGTATAGTACTTTGTTACTGAGTGGTCATGTATTTGTGTGTTAGAGGTATAGTACTGTGTTACTGAGTAGTCATGAATTTGTGTGTTGGAGGTATAGTATTTTGTTACTGAGTAGTCATGTATTTGTGTGTTAGAGGTATAGTACTTTGTTACTGAGTAGTCATGTATTTGTGTGTTAGAGGTATAGTATTTTGTTACTGAGTAGTCATGTATTTGTATGTTAGAGGTATAGTATTTTGTTACTGAGTGGTCATGTATTTGTGTGTTCGAGGTATAGTATTTTGTTACTGGGTTGTCAGGTATTTGTATGTTAGAGGTATAGTACTTTGTTACTGAGTGGTCATGTATTTGTGTGTTAGAAGTACAGTACTTTGTTACTGAGTGGTCATGTATTTGTGTCTTAGAGGTATAGTACTTTGTTACTGAGTGGTCATGTATTTGTGTGTTAGAGGTATAGTACTTTGTGACTGAGTGGTCATGTATTTGTGTGTTAGAGGTATAATACTTTGTTACTCAGTAGTCATGTATTTGTATGTTAGAGGTATAGTACTTTGTTACTGAGTAGTCATGTATTTGTGTGTTAGAGGTATAGTACTTTGTTACTGAGTGGTCATGTATTTGTGTGTTAGAGGTATAGTACTTTGTTACTGAGTAGTCATGTATTTGTATGTTAGAGGTATAGTACTATGTTACTGAGTGGTCATGTATTTGTGTGTTAGAGGTATAGTACTTTGTTACTGAGTGGTCATGTATTTGTGTGTTAGAGGTATAGTACTTTGTTACTGAGTGGTCATGTATTTGTATGTTAGAGGTATAGTACTTTGTTACTGAGTAGTCATGTATTTGTGTGTTAGAGGTATAGTACTTTGTTACTGAGTGGTCATGTATTTGTGTGTTAGAGGTATAGTACTTTGTTACTGAGTGGTCATGTATTTGTGTGTTAGAGGTATAGTACTTTGTTACTGAGTGGTCATGTATTTGTGTGTTAGAGGTATAGTACTTTGTTACTGAGTGGTCATGTATTTGTGTGTTAGAGGTATAGTACTTTGTTACTGAGTAGTCATGTATTTGTGTGTTGGAGGTATAGTACTTTGTTACTGAGTGGTCATGTATTTGTGTGTTAGAGGTATAGTACTTTGTTACTGAGTGGTCATGTATTTGTGTGTTAGAGGTATAGTACTTTGTTACTGAGTGGTCATGTATTTGTGTGTAAGAGGTATAGTACTTTGTTACTGAGTGGTCATGTATTTGTGTGTTAGAGGTATAGTACTTTGTTACTGAGTGGTCATGTATTTGTATGTTAGAGGTATAGTACTTTGTTACTGGGTGGTCATGTATTTGTGTGTTAGAGGTATAGTACTTTGTTACTGAGTGGTCATGTATTTGTGTGTTAGAGGTATAGTACTTTGTTACTGAGTAGTCATATATTTGTGTGTTAGAGGTATAGTACTTTGTTACTGAGTAGTCATATATTTGTGTGTTAGAGGTATAGTACTTTGTTACTGAGTAGTCATATATTTGTGTGTTAGAGGTATAGTATTTTGTTACTGAGTAGTCATATATTTGTGTGTTAGAGGTATAGTACTTTGTTACTGAGTAGTCATATATTTGTGTGTTAGAGGTATAGTACTTTGTTACTGAGTGGTCATGTATTTGTGTGTTAGAGGTATAGTATTTTGTTACTGAGTGGTCATATATTTGTGTGTTAGAGGTATAGTACTTTGTTACTGAGTGGTCATGTATTTGTGTGTTAGAGGTATATTATTTTGTTACTGAGTAGTCATATATTTGTGTGTTAGAGGTATAGTACTTTGTTACTGAGTAGTCATGTATTTGTATGTTAGAGGTATAGTACTTTGTTACTGAGTGGTCATGTATTTGTGTGTTAGAGGTATAGTACTTTGTTACTGAGTGGTCATGTATTTGTATGTTAGTGTCTCTTTCTACAATTTTTGTGTTCGGATTTTGGAGCTGTTCCGACATTGTAGTAATTTTGTTTTCATTTGATAGTATCCGGGAATTTGATTTATTAATTTGCATAGTGTATCTCATTATTTAAAGGGTCATTTTCTGCAAAAATCGTAAATTTTTGTTACCCATAAAAACTATCAGATATGATTGATGCCTTAATAAAACGTGTTTCTGTAATTTATAAATGTTATGAAATGTACGCGCATCGGGGGAAAAAGGTGCAACTGCTCGTGTTTTGAGATCGATCAAGAAATGGACACCATCTTATTAATGATCGGCATTGTTTACGGGATTTGCCGAATCGTCATTAAATCAGTACAACAATGCACTTATTTCTTATTTTCTGTGAATCTGCTTTTAGTCGGCGTTAATTATGGACAAAAAACATGTGAGTTTGCAGTTAATAAGAGACAAAATACAAAGTATTCGTTTTTACCTGTCACTAGTAAGGTCAGTTGCATACGGAGAAAGCGAGGTCAAATTATTTGCTTGCAAGGAAAACATAAATCGATGGTAATTTTCGTTCTCAAAAGGCGAAAAGTGGTACGATAATGTGATTAATTTGAAATATTTACCTTTTAAAGCTATTTACCAATTTCCAAAACATATAATTTTTTTGGTCAAGATCGTAGCTAATGCCTCTTTGAGAATTTAATGCATTTTTTGTAGTTTTATTGGCGTGTAAAAGCGTGGACCGAAGCACATTTTTTATATTGGCGTGTAAAAGCGTGGACCGAAAGACATTTTGTTTGTGAAAAAAAATGTGCCTCGTCCACCCTTTTATTCTCCTATACAACTAAAAAATGATGCATTCAATTCTTTTAATTACATTTTGAATTTTTCGTTGTGAATTTTATTTGTGTTAGATTATTTGCTGTTGGAAATTACTACGCCATTGATTGTTTACATCTGACGTCGTCAAGGAGGCACGTGCAAGTTCGGTTTGAGTTTTATTGGGCGGATCCAGGATTTTACGTTAGGGGGGCGCACTTCTTGGCGAGGGGTCAAGGGACCGCCTAGGTTCCCAGCGGGTCCAGGACACAGTTGTTGTATTATAGTTGAATATAAGATCAGATAAGATTAAGAAACAGTGTATATGTGACTATTCCATACCCACTTCCTCCATGAGTTGATGTGCACCGATTGCATAGGTAGTTGTAAATCCAACTATCATGATCACAGCCACGACGGCCCCCACCTTGACTTGTAATACATTTCTTTGACAAGTGTGACAATTGCATCCCTCACGTTTATTGGTTGATCACATCTGTGACAAATATTATTAATTTAATTAATCGCTTTAATTACAAACATGCATAACATATCTATAGTATGTTTTTCTTATATATGCATTTCGTCATTTCAGTAGGGTTGTCAGAGTTTCTTTCATAAACATGATATTAAAGGCCTGATCATGAACAAAATGTGCCTTCCTAAAATCAATATTAATATTTAGATTGAAATGAACATCCTTAAAAGATATACGTATATATACACAAAGAAAAAAGTTAAGCACCCCCATGTTTTTTTTGAAATGACAAATGATACGACAAGTATCACGAGATTACTGACCAGATACTATCAAGAACGCAATAGTAACCTGCTAGGACATTACATTGGCTGTAAGAAACCACACAAAAATCAAGAAAAATGTTAATTTAATGAATATTTAATCACAATATCACAAAGCCAGTTTTTGAAGTAAAACATGTCCATTTTAAGTATTGACCTTCACAGTTCAAAAAGCACGATAATATTGTCATTTCACTTTCAAAACGTCACTTATGAATCACGTGACGACATATATTTGTCAAAGTTCAGTACCGGGTGTAACCCCCACGTGCTGGGATGACGGCCTCAACCCTGCGTCTCATCCCTCCAGTTAGACGTCGGATGTCCTGTTGTGATAGCTGCTGCCATTCCCGATGCAATGCTGCTTCCAACTGACGGATGTTTTGCACAGGAGGTTCCCGAGCCTGTATACGACGGCCTAGCATGTCCCAAATATGCTCTATGGGATTCAAATCCGGGCTCATGGCTGGCCAAGGAACAGAAGTCACAGCTTCGCCTTGGAGGGTAGCAGGTTACTGCTCTTGAACGATGAGGCCTGGCGTTGTCATCCATATACACAGGCCTTGTAGCTAGTGGGTTGTTGTCGAAATGGGGGACAACAACAAGATGTCTCTGATGTACTGATTACCAGTTAGGTTGCCTTGTATGGCGTGACTAAATCCAGCTTGCAGTCATGAGAGATACACCCCCAAACCATTACTGAGCCTCCACCGTAAGGGACAGTTGGCTGGATGTTCCTTGGAGTATAGGCTGTAATTTTGTGTCTCCAAACCCTCATCCGACCTTCGGTTACATGAAGTAGAAACCGGCTCTCGTCTGACCAATGAATCTTGCGCCATGTCTTTAAATTCCAACCACGTCGTGCCAAACACCATGCCAAGCGTGTTCGTCGATGTCTCTCTGCCAACAGTGGACGTTTAATGACTCTCCTTGACTTAAGTCACTCTGATTTCAGATGGTGTCTAACTGTTCTTATTGACACACGTCTATTGGACAGCCAGTGTTGTTTGAGGACGGGACTGGTTGCGAATGGCATCCGTCTAACCAAACGTTGCAATGCCCTGTCGTCACGATCAGATGTTAGCCGTGGTCTGCCGGATCTTGGCAAATCTTTCACATGGTTGGTTTGTGTGTGTTTTCTCACCAGCCGGCTGACTACAGTAAAGTGGTAGCCCATCTGACGTCCAATAGCTTTGAAGGACATCCCTGTTGTATGCATGTCGATTATGTGCCACCTTTGTGCTTCTGATATTCGCCTTCGTACCATGCTTACTGAGAATGAATAAAAAAAATTAAAACACCGGACTTAAATACCCAAATTCGAAGCGTGAACCTACTGAATTTTGAGTAATGCGTGAGAGGCATGGTTAACGTGCATGACTAGCCGATATTAGACATAATGGTCACACCTGTGTGAGTACATCTTTTTAATGGAACATTGTTCTTGCTATAATCAATATAAATATTAGAATCTAAACTTAGTGTAACTTATTATGTTTTAATATATCAGTGGGTGCTTAACTTTTTCTTTGTGTATATGTAGGGAGTGGATGTGGTCGAGTGGTATAGAGCGCTGGACCTAAGGCTAAGCGAATGGTGCTGCAGTGTATCAATGGTGTGGGTTCAAATCCCGTCGAGGGAAGAACAAAAATTTGACAGCTCTAAAATCTAATTCTAACACTGTTTGGTTTAATTTTCAGACGTATATAATATTTAGTATTAACCTAGTATCCTTTAAAGTAACTTTGAGATCCAGTGGGACAGATATATTGTATGGTTGTCACTTGCTTCTAGACGTTTGTATAATATACTTTACTTCCTGTGACTGTATAGTGAATAATTCTTCATTATCCTATCCAATATATTAAAAATTGCTGAGTTAGATTGCTGTCAAATTATAATATTAAGTATATATGTACCATCTACACACGCTTATACACATGTCTTACGTCTATCCCTAGATTTGCCATACGAGACAAGGTAACACTACGACTATTGAAGCTCCTTTTTTAGGGAGTGGATGTAGTCGAGTGGTCTAGGGCGCTGGACCTAAGGCTAAGCGAATGGTGCTGCAGTGTAACAATGGTGTGGGTTCAAATCCCGTCGAGGGAAGAACAAAAATTTTACAGCTCTAAAATCTAATTCTAACACTGTTTGGTTTAATTTTCAGACGTATATAATATTTAGTATTAACCTAGTATCCTTTAAAGTAACTTTGAGATCCAGTGGGACAGATATATTGTATGGTTGTCACTTGCTTCTAGACGTTTGTATAATATACTTTATTTCCTGTGACTGTATAGTGAATAATTCTTCATTATCCTATCCAATATATTAAAAAATTGCTGAGTTAGATTGCTGTCAAATTATAATATTAAGTATATATGTACCATCTACACACGCTTATACACATGTCTTACGTCTATCCCTAGATTTGCCATACGAGACAAGGTAACACTACGACTATTGAAGCTCCTTTTTTAGGGAGTGGATGTAGTTGAGTGGTCTAGGGCGCTGGGCGTAAGGCTAAGCGAATGGTGCTGCAGTGTAACAATGGTGTGGGTTCAAATCCCGTCGAGGGAAGAACAAAAATTTTACAGCTCTAAAATCTAATTCTAACACTGTTTGGTTTAATTTTCAGACGTATATATATATATATATATATACGTCTGAAAATTTTATATATATATAGGTAAAGCAACAGTGGGTTTTGAAAATTTTGATTTGCAGTTACAAACTCTGTCTTACTTAAATCATTTAATTTGAAGACTGTCATTTAGCCAAAATTGTATTCTCAAAATATTTTGTATTTAATTAATAAACTACAGAAAACTATACAATTAAAGGAGGAGTTATCATCTGTTGTAATAATATACAAGGAATAAATGTTCCACGTGAACGATTTGACTGATCAAACTTGATAAACTACACATTTCATTGACTGCTCTTCAAATTATGGCTTTAGATTACCCCTTTGAGCTCGATATCTTCAAACTTTGTATATAAATACTTATCAACCTTGACATGCCCTGATATAGAATATATCTAAATCAAGAGCTTAGATGTTATAAATTCTGCTTAAATACGTTAACCCCCCACACCAAACTGAAGCACCACCAAATTTTAAAATATAGGCTCACTTAATGTGGCTTAACTGGTTATTATTTATGGCGACCACCCTAAAGATTATCCATGTTTCAATTGGTGTTGAGAAAACAGTTTGTCAAACTGGAAAAGGAAGTGATCCATTGTTTGAATACAACTGCCTTTGCTTACAGGTGAATCCTATTGTTGGACATTTAAAATTGTGTTGTATTTCTGGAAGAGAAGTCAATCAATCGTTGATTAAATCTCCCTCTGAAAAAAATTCATCTGGTATAGGATTTTGATCTTCTTATGTGTAAAAAAAGTTGATTCCATATATACAACAAATGTCAAAAAAAGGATATCCTCCTAAAGATGCGTAGGTCTGAATTTCTGAATAAAGCAAACAATATGTAATATGTTAAGAAATACCCAAGTAGCCAGGTTTGGTTCTAATTGGTCCACTGGTCTATGCGAAATAGATAAATGCTAAAAGCTAATGGACACAGATTACGCCAATAAAACTGACCACCATGTAATGCGTTATAACCGACATATTGTTGAAAGTGGCGTTAAACACCAATAAAACTGAAGGACCCATGTGGCTCAATTAGATTACCTATCAACTCATACAAGCATATCACCAATACGGCGTGGGTTCGCACCCGGCTTTGTAAATTTAAAAAAAGGATGCACTCGACTCGCAGCCGCAAGTGATTTTACAAGTTGCTTGCCCATGGTCGGTGGTTCTATCTGGGTATTCCGGCCTCTTCCACCACTAAAACTGGTCGCCATGATATAGCTGAAATATTGCTGAAAGTGGCGTTAAACACTATAAAATCAATCAATCAAAACCAATAAAACTGACCACCATGTTATACCTTATAACTGACATATTGTTGAAAGTTGCTAAGCACCAATAAAACTGACCACAATGGTATCACTGACACATCATTGAAAGTGGCATTTAAAACACCAATAAAGCTGACCACCATGTTATACTTATAACTGACATGTTGTTGAAAGTGCCACTAAACACCAATAAAACTGTCCAACATGCTGTAAGCTATAACCAATATATTGTTGAGAGTGGCATTGAATTCCAAGAAAACTGATCACAATGTAATACTATTTTTGAAAATGGCTGTAAACAACACTAAAACTGACCGCCATCAATTGTATCATTTCAGTAGTGTTTTTTTTTTTTTATCATAACTCCAAAATTAAACAATCATGGCCTTTGAATTTTCAGAATTCAGAACAGACTTTTTGGAAATATTATTTTTCAGTTAAAACCTGACCTAATATATCGTCTAGAGACTGTCATTGAATCAAACAATATATTGTCACGATGTTTTGGATTGAATATCCCACTTCTAAAACAGTGTTTAAATTTAAATGATTAGCCAGCGTATCTTTTTGTAAATGGAGATCAACATGATAGTTGCTAAGCTACTTAACCTTAAATGTCTGTCTCACAGAAAACCATGCAAACTCGTAACATAGTGATATTTTCAAAACCTTGTGAAATCTTGTCCATGAAATACCTTTGGCCAAGTACAATTAACACACAAAATATTTATTTCAAATTTTATTATTTGACTGAATTATTAGTTTTTTTTTTTATTTATCCAGTATTTCAATATACAATGAAGCCAAAAACAATGAATTTTACAATATTTCAACCTCCAATATATCTTGTATAGCATAAAATGTGTCTGTCTCATATAGTATCCAGGATTAATCAACTTTCACTGTATCATTTAACATAATATACTCAATATTTGGTCGCATAGATTTTTTACAGGCCACACTTTAATATACCCATAAATCAGTAAATGGCCTTTTATGCAAAAATTGTACATATACAACAGGAAATATCTCCCTTGGGGGAGAAAATAAAAATATCCCTAATTTATTTCGATATAACTTTGTTTTCATACAAAAACATATAAAAAATCCACCTTCGGCAAATTAAGATAAAATGGTGAAAATAAGGACAAAAGTTTAGTACATGTGCACTTAGCCGAAAATGGACAAGGTGAATAGGAAAAACAGTAGAGCAGTGTTAATGCTCAATAAGTACCAACATATCAATACAGAAGTTATGTATAGTATTCCAGAGGTATAACAAAGAGTTTAATGAAGACATAAAATTAAGGTACATTGTGGTTTGGGGGGGTGGGTGGGACGGGACGATGCATCCATTTTGTGCATCTGGCTAAAATGGAATTTAAATTAAAACTTTGTTTTCAAAATGATCAAATAAGATTTATTGGTGATAAATTAGATAAAATAAGTAAACTCATTTTAGTTTGTATGAGGTATTTCATACTTATTGAAATTTCATATTATATAAGGGGAGATAATTTGTAGAGGAAAATCACATTTTCTAAAAAAAAATAGAATAGGGTCTGTGACCCCGATTTTCTATTTTATACTTTTAAAGTGTTTAATGAAAAATATATGTTGCTTAATTTTCCATCTAAAGCTACCATTTCCTTTATTAAAAAATAGACAATTTGTTTCCCCCCCCCCCCCCCCCCCCAATAACCTATTGTTTTAGGGTTAAAATTCTAAAGTCAATTTGTTCATCAAACTTTCAAAGCAGCTTCAGAATAATCTATTGATTTATTTTTTGACAGTCCACTCCAAAAACAAATCTTAATCAAAGTGCTGACAGCAATGATTATAATGCCCCCATACCGAAATATACTATTATATGGGATTGAATCATTTATATGCAGCTTATGTTTGAATAATGAAATAATAATTGAAATTAAGTTAATCCTATTGTTAAAAAAAAGTGAAGAAAACAAATGCCATTACAATAAGCATATGAATTTGCAGCCAGCTCCTAAACAATTGAAAACAATATATATGCGATTGTGTTAAAATAAGCCATTTTTTTGTTGGCTCGTCCATCATATTTCCTAAATGAGATAGTGAAACTTCTTCTCAATAATACGTTTATTTTTCTGAGGTTCTTCTATCATGGATCTGTATCAAAAGCCTTCTCTTATACTCTTAAATAATCACAGATTACAAGTTTAAATGTGTTAGATTTGAGCATTTTGGTAAATAGGCCAAGAAATTGGCAAGTTGATATTATAATTATCAGAAAAAGGATATCCCATCAATATGAAATGAAATAAAAACAAGAGGTTGAACATATATCATACTTATTCACAGGTGAACATTTAGCATATTCTGTCTAACCACTATGCAAAGCTTGAAGTGTTCAAAGTTAACTTTAATTTGAAAAAATGAAAATAAATTAGAATCCCTTCATATAATGGCTAATTTACATGTTCACAGCAGTGTACACTTCTTCCACAATATTTTCAATATTAGAATTATAATCATTAGTTTCTAGCACTGCAATGACCTCTGATAGAGTTTCATCTTGACCGACATCTTCATTAGGAATTTCTTTAAACTGAACTTGTAGAGTACTCGAAGAAGTTTCTGATTTTGTCTTCGGCTTTGTTAGGAAAGATGCCATGTAACTTGTTATCTAACTTGGATTCAACCACTCCATGATTTTCGAACTTCATTGGAAAGCGCAACATAATCTGGCCTTTTCCCTGTTTTTCAGACATATTTTGTTCAGTTTCACTATATGTTGTTTCCATCAATTTCTTTACTTGTAAGAATGCTTCTGGAAAATAAAAGTGATATACGATATATACATTACATGTATACATGACGTACTTTATAATTTGCATTTGTCAACCTTGTTCTTCAGTGTTGGAAGTTCATGTTAAGTGGTTTCTTAATGAGTTGCTAGTTTCTTTAATTATGCCTTTATTGTCAAGTAAATCTGTTGACGAAAAAATAAACCATTTTTTTTTTAAATTGGCTGCCATCTGGAGATAGAGCAGAACATTTCTTTGGAAATACAATCTCAACGAGATTAAAATACACTATACTCAAGCCAAAATATATAGGGAAGTAGTTACTACATGTTTCTAAGACTTGCTTTAATTCATTCTATATTTTTCAGAAATGGATATATATCAAATATTACTCCAGATTTCTATGAAAATAAATAATTTTATCCTTGCTCTATACAACAAAATATTTCCTCTGTCTCAGTTTCACTACATGTACATTTGCACTCAAAATAGCCTATAGGTCTTATTTTTTATAAGCTTGAAAAAGCATAATTCAACGGCTGAAATAAAATTATCCAAAAATAACAGAAATGTGTCCATGTGAATGTGATACAAATGCCCTGGCCTCCCGTAACTTTAAAACCCAAAATTCAAGTTTGACATGTCATTTATTGTTGATTACAACATAACCAAATTTCAAATCAATCAAGATTCAGTTGAGGTTTGGAAGTTATTGAACAGATATATTGTGCAGTGGGATGAAATTTATTGTTGCACAATAATAATGTAAACCTGTATTTCACAGACCAAACTAAGGATTCAACTTATATACATGTATAAGGGGGTGGGGGCTATGGTGGTTTTAAACTGTTTACACTTGAGTTAAAAATAATTGACACATTGCAACACATATTTTTTTTTCTAAGTTTATCATTATTTAATCGGTACTACTAAACAGAGTCCGGAAGAGTCCGGAGGCTTAATATTAGTTTATATGTATATTAAATGATGTATTCCTGTGGTATTGGTTGTTTTTGGAATATTTCTAAATAGAACGACGATAAAAACTATTTTAAATATTCTGTACTGTAAGAAATAAGAATATTTCTAAATAGAACGACGATAAAAGCTATTTTAAATATTCTGTACTGTAAGAAATAAGAATATTTCTAAATAGAACGACGATAAAAACTATTTTAAATATTCGGTTTCGGCACTATAAGAAATAAGAATAAATCTAAATAGAACGACGATAAAAACTATTTTAAATATTCGGTTTCGGCACTATAAGAAATAATAATATTTCTAAATAGAACGACGATAAAAACGATTTTAAATATTCTGCACTTTAAGAAATAAGAATATTTCTAAATAGAACGATGATAAAACGCTATTATATAAAATCAGTGCTATCTGATTAATTATAATTACGATGTGCACTGATCAAAGATCAAATGAGAAGTGATTGCTAAATAACTACCAATGATGACACTGTTTTGACAGTACACAGTAATTTGTGATCTTGAACTTTATCATTTACAGGAGGATGGCTTTTCATTCAAATTAGAATCCCAAACTGTATATATTGTCTAGACTAATTAGGAAATTTTATATATCAAAAGTTTTATGGCTTCTTTGACATCTGTCACCTTACAGCTAATAAAAAGAATCCCAGTAGACATTTAGACAGTTTATTTTATGTTGCAAATTGGAAATTCAGTTAAAAATTGCATAATGTGAATGAATTGTAAATATATTTATTTATTTTTTTTTAATAAAGTACCCAAAAGTTTTATTAAATCCATAATTTCATTAAAAAAAAGTCTTAAAAGTTTGGAAATTGTAAGCTATAACATCTGTTCTTCGTAGGAACTTACAAACCGCCACGATCGGAAAAGAAAAAATGAGATAATATTTTCTTTATATATTTTTATTTGAAAATTTTTAATTAGAGTAAAAATCCAACTTTATTGCCACATTATTGTAATTTAAGTACTGAACATTATGATTAAATTCAGATTTTCATGTAAGTAACACTTATAACTATGTAATTAGTAGATTATGGCTACTTTTATTCATGTCCGCCGGCAAATAGTCGCGATTGAGAAAAGAAGAACAGTGATAATATTAGCTAAACTATATCGTTTTTATTTTTATTTTTTTTTATTTCACTATAGGTAGCATTTAAAAACCCCGGATAATATTCATACGTTTACCGATTTCACTTCGTTACTTATACACCAGAAAAACAAAAATATAAGAAAAGTCGAAAAGAAGAACAATGATAATATTTGCTAAAATATATCGTTTTAAATAAAAAAAAATTGTAATAATTATGAAAATATGAAATTGCATGGATTTTTTATAGTGTATTGGATTCCTTCATACTAGAAGGTTCATGTTATCAACTGTTGAAAAGCATACTAAAAGAACAAGTTCAATTGGCATTTATAACATCGTATCAGTAATACATCACAATACACAACAATCCATTATGGATAGAGTCAAGATTATTATACAGCGACACAAGAACAACTACTTCAAGAACTGGTCTACCCAGGAACTAACATTTCCACAATACCTATTACAATACTATACACAAGTAAAAAATTATTTTTTTTAAATCACAATACTGGTACAATACTGGTATACAATACTGGAACAAATTTTTATACCAGTATTGTGCACAATACTAGTATACCAGTATTGTGATCGCCAAGTACAGGAGATCCAAGAAAATGATGATTAAATCCAGATTTTCATGTAAATCACACTCAAAACTAAGTAAACGTAGATTATGACTTCTTTTCTTCATGTCGATCTGCAAATCGCCGCGATTTTGGAAAAGAAGAACAATGACCATATTTGCTGAAATATATCGTTTTAAATATTTGTTTTTGTAATAAAGTAAAGAAATCTAGATTTTCATATATCATATATACAAGTCAAACCTCGGTCCCTCGAACGTGGATGGGTCGAATACCATGGATGGCTCGAACTTATTTGAAAGTCCCACCAATTTTCCATATATTTTAAAGTTAAAGAAAATCTTTCGCTCGAACACTGATACCTCGAACAGTCGAACTTAATAAATGGTCCCATCAATAATAAAATCACAGGTTTTACCATATTAAACTCGAACATCGCAATTTAATTGATAGATGTACGTTGAATGTGCTTACATACAAATGTACATATATACATGATTAATCAATCTACTGGCTTGATAAATACACTTCAATATAAAATAGCGGGGTTATGTTACATAAAATCATTTATTCCACGTCATCTCTTGTGTGTGTTACAATAAGATATCATCAATTATAAGGGCCTATTGTCAAGTATGTTTTACTATTAAAACGGAAAAAACATTTCCTGGTTTATTGTTGAAAACAAGGAAGATTTACTAATATATTTGAGACTTAAATAACTTATTTTTCACAATGTTTTCACATTCACAGCTAAGTTGATAAAAAAAAACATGCTAATATGCACATATGAAATTGTAAAGATGTGCTTTCTTCAACCTGAAAACCGAGAACCTCATATGCGCTTTCCCCCTCCTAGAAACCCGGACAACCACTATCAATAGGACAGGCAAGCAAGAGAAGCGACTGATGAAAATGCCCCAGGGTCTAAAAAACAGAAACTTAATTTTTCAGAAATAAAATGTTTCTGGTATCAAGTCAAATCTTTTATCACCTGAATTCATACAGTTAATTACAACACATGATATACAGTATATATTTTTATAGAGACGAAAACTGACAAATATGACATTTTAAATATCCCAGATCATTTTGTTGTATATAGAAATAATCTTAAAAATCATATTAAATTTAAGTATTTAGTAATGACCTTTTATTGGGATGTGAAAACTCTCTATATTCGTCAATAAATGCATTTTTAGATATTGAAAATGAATTAGTAAATTTTATAGAAAAAGACATGAAATGTGCACTTGTTAATGCTAAAACAGCTGTTTTAGAAGATTTTTCAGAACCTGATGAAACTTTTTTGAATGTTATGGATGTACATGTAGAAGATGGTCTATTTAGATATCATATTGCTATGACTACCAAGTTTTACTTGATAATAATATTTCCTTAAAAAGATATACTCAGTGTGAATGCAGACCAAATAATTTTGGACGAACACTTTTAGAAATGTGTAAGTCTGGTTTGGCTATATTTGAAAAGTATTGTCATCATTGGAAATTGAAGGTTAACTTGCAAAAGACTAAAGTAATAATATTTTGTAAAAGAAAATAAAAATATCAACCTATTTTTAAGCTATGTGGAGAGAATTTACAAATTGAAGACTCTTATTCATATCTAGGTGTTATATTTAATTATAACGGCTCTTTTGTGAAGGCAAGAGCTAAATTGATGGATCAAGCTCGCAAAGCTTTGTATTGTTTGTATTGAAAATTGAGAAATATATCGATTCCAATAGATTTACAATTTAAATTGTTTGATACACTTGTACTTCCAATACTTACTTATGGCTCTGAAATATGGGGTTATGAGAACACTAAGCAACTAGAAAAACTTCACCTTCAGTTCTGTAGAAATATTTTAGGTGTTAGAACCACTACTCCAAATTTTATGACATACAGAGAACTTGGTAGAACACCTACAGATATATTATGTATAAAATTAAGGATTGTAATTTTTTGGAATAGACTTATTTCAAACGAGAAGAATCTTAGTTGTATTTTATATAAGATTATGTTTAATTTGAGTATTATTGATAATGTTCAATTTAAGTGGCTAATTTTTATCAAATCAATTTTTGAGAAAACTGGGCTTAATTATCTATGGAACCAACAACAGCCAGTTCATTCAGTGCAACTAAAATTTATTGTTAAGCAAAATCTGACTGAACAATATATTCAAAACTGGTTTAACCAAATTGAGAACTCTTCTAGGGGAGAATTTTATGGCATATTTAAAAATGAATTTAATTTAGAGAAATACTTATTGAAATTATTACCACATGAGAGAAACATGATAACAAAGCTTAGATGCAATAACATTAAACTTCCAACAGAAACTGGAAGATGACCGAATACTCCCAGAGAAGAACGTATTTGTCATCTGTGTAATGTTGGTTTAGGTACTGAATTTCATTTTTTATTTGAATGTACCTCTGCTGATGTACAAAGGCTTAGATGTAAATTTATTCCAATTTATTATGCTAGATATGCAAACATGTACAAAATGAAAGGCCTGTTATCTTTGTGTAATGTTAAGGTTCTGAAAAAATTGTCATTATTTATATCTAAATTGCAAAATGTTTTGTAATTATATTCTGAGGTTGTATTATTTTAGGTTAGTTAATATCCGTCATGTAAAATATTTTGTATAATATTCCTCTTGTTACACTTGTATATGTGTCCGAGTGAATAAAGAACTTGAACTTGAACTTAAATGATTAAATATTTTTTTACGAGAAAGGCCAGTTTTACTGTGCATCAGTTATCATAGGTAATGAAACTGTCCCGGGTCAGAACAAGATTTTTTTCTATCTAAAATTACGGGACCTCGGTGGCTCGAACTTCCGATAGCTCGAACATATTTTGACAGTACCTTCAAGTTCGAGCGAGCGAAGTTCTAGTGTATATATATGCTTAGGAGTCATAAGTTCAAAATGTAGTGCTTCAAAACTTTATTTTAAATACAGTTTCTGATTGGCTTAATGATAAAGAATTGACCAATGGAAGTTTCCGGTACAAATTTAAGAGGGAAACGATTACGGAAAGGGCCTAAATAATTTGGATTTGTACACATTTATACGTCGTAGAAATCTACAAGAATAATCAACATGTGAACAATTCACGATAAAAAAGAATTTACATTTTTTTTTAAATCGGTAGGAAAACATCTAAAATCGGTAGGCGGTAGAAGACTTACAAATTCGGTAGACTACCGCGTAAATCGGTAGAGTTGGCATGTATGTACATGTATAATAACAATGTTGTAAAATAACAAAACTATGAACTGGAACATTGAAGAATGGGTAATAAAACACATTCCCATCATCCTGGTGAAGTCTTAAGTTAATGATTGAATAAAAATGATATTGCTTTTAACATCAAAAAATTAATATTAGGGGACACTATGCAATTTTCTCTATCCTTTAGTTATTGAATTGAGAAGTTAAAAATCTGACACAAGTTCCACCCTCCCCCCCAAAACATACTACATGTAATAAGGTTAAAAAAAATCCTTTAATATCACAATATTTGTCTAAGACTTTTCAGGTAAATGAACAAAGCCCAAAATATTCAATAATTTTACATGAAAAACAACATTCATATGGGGGATAAAAACATTCTATTCATATAATTTTTAAATAATAAACAACAAGAAATATAAACTATAACATGTGATGTGTAAACTATTTAAGCATGAGCAACAGGAAACACATTTAGATACAAAAAATGAAAAGACCAACACCCTTAGTTGGATTTTTAGAGTGCTAGTTCATTGAAACAACAGTCTGTGGGTAGATATATCGTTCCACTCTGAAACATTATTCTGATTCTGACCCGACCATTCTTTGTTCTTACTCCTTAATGCTGCATTCTTACCAATTTTATGATCTTTGGTTTGACTAGACAGGGGCTAGGACCCATGGATCTACCACATTCAAGGTGAGCATGCTAACCATTACACAACATTGTTGTGGTTGTGTAAAAATCACACTGAAAAAGGAGTAGTTCTTCAAAACTTTCACTAAGCTAGGGACTTGTGTCCAAGTTAGTTAATGCAGTCAACATGATCAAGCATATATTAAAATAAACCCATAGATTAGCTTCCAGTCAGATTTGAACTGACATCTTTTCAACATTATTGAAATGTACTACCTTGTACTATAGAAGCTATATGTATTGTAATTGTTAGTAGTTGACAAACCTAATATGTACTCAGATCATTAGTTTCCAGAGAGATTTGAACTGACATCTCTCAAACATTATTGAAA
Source organism: Bathymodiolus brooksi (assembly GCA_963680875.1). Taxonomy (NCBI): domain Eukaryota; kingdom Metazoa; phylum Mollusca; class Bivalvia; order Mytilida; family Modiolidae; genus Bathymodiolus; species Bathymodiolus brooksi. The sequence continues at coordinate 93,874,873 of OY804586.1, forward strand.
TGTACTGATTCATTGACACCATAGTAACTACAACATTTTGTCATGAATTTTTGTTAGGAACATTTCAGCCATCAATCATGTTCATCAAGCCTATCAGAATACATTTGAACGGGGTCTGACATTCCAGTCACTCAAAATTTTGTCGTAGCACCTCTTGTTATCTTGTAAAACATAATCTTGTGATGGCACCATTTCTTTGTTTTTAATCTTTGCTATGTTTGTGTTTTAATTTTGTCCTTGTTTTTAAATTGTTTTTTTTTAAGCAAACTGGAAGTTAATCATTTTATTAAATATTAATATAGATAGCATGATTTCAATACTAATCACTCTTGCAATAGGGGCATAAAAATACATCTCTTTTCCTGATCACACGTTTTTCAGTTGAGTAGACCAAATGAACCCAGTGTTTGTATTGGTCACATTGTAGCCATTTCGTGAATATTAAACATGAACTCTCTCTGATTTCTTTTGGGGTGAATAATTTGCATACATAGCACTTTTCATCATCTCTTATTCGATTTTCATCCTCAGAATCAGATTCAGAAGTGTTATTGGTATTTGTAAGTGGTTTGACAGATGGACAGTCATGTCAAACATTAATCTTTGGTCATCCACTTTTCAGGCATTTTTTCCCAGAAGATATCTATCAATAATATTATTGTATTTGTACAATATAATGCCAAATATAACATATATTTCCTGTTCTGTTTGGTTGTTTTGTAATACTATTGCATACACTTACTGAAAAAGAAAAATAGCTGTGATCATATTTCCTTGAATACATACAAGAGCCTGTTAAGAACAGGTTCAATGAGTAGACCTAAAAAAAAAATATATATATATATACATGTATAAACAAAAAATATTTTGCAACTAATTATGTAAGTTGTTCAATCAATTGATGCATTTTAGTTCACATAAATTCAATAAAACAATAGCCCAGGTTCCTATTTAATGGTATACAGCATGTCCAAAGTTGTTCTATGTTCATCAGACTTGGTTGAAGATGAAAAACATTTTCTTATATATATATATATATATATATATATAGTTCTTATGTGAAATGAAGATGTCCAATTTATTATCAATATGTGTGAGCACCTGGACTCAATATTTTTATTAAGAAAAATATACTCTTTTACCTTTAACATGATATAATATGTTATTCATAGAGGTATTGTTTTTTCACAGAGACAAGAGCATAGAGCTTGATGGCTTATTTTAACAGTGCATGTATATAGAACTGCATGTTGTGAGATGATCCATTTAAATAATGACATTTATCCCCAAGACTTAGAATAATTTTACACTATTCAGCACAGGCACTTGTTTCAATATCAAAAATTTAAAGGAGACTTAATAGTGAATAAAGTGTTTGATATTGAAACAAGTGCCTGTGCTATTCAGTGATGGTAATTCACAGGAGCCCAGTCAGTAACCCCTAAAACTTAAGCGGGGTTACTATTTTTTCAACATTCTTGCTTGATCATACATGTATAACACTGGGCCACCAAAATATTAAATTTCCATCCCTGAGCAACACAAATGTGTGTATGGTATTCACAACAATCATGACCACATAGATGAGGGGGAAAGGGTGAAGGGAGACAGGAGGTGGGAGAAAGGAGAGGGTGGAAGAATGGAGAGAGGTGGGAGAAAAATGAGGGAGACAGGAGATAAAGCCAAAAGGAAAAAAGGAGGAGAAGGGAGAAAGGAGTCGCGGGAGAGAGAAAGAGGAAGAGGAGTGGGAGAAGACTACCCCCTGTCCTCCCCCTCATAGATTCAGGGACAGTTTTTGTCTTTTTGGAATCACAAATGCACATCGCACCCCTGTCATTTGAAAATTAACATATTATTTCGATTTCAGTTTCGTAATTGTGAAGGAAATACATTGCAACTATATTGTGTACCAAACTCAGAGAAGTCACACTCATATATGTCTATAGAAGGAGTCTTACGAGGATAATTTGAAGCACTGGAACATTCATGCTGGCCATTGCTGGTAGAGTGTATGAGTGACCCGACACGTCATCAAAGGTCATTTTATAGCACTTGTAAATAAATAAGACAGTTTGATTGTTTATTTTTACTGGAATGGGCTCATTTTAAACATCAGATTTTCTTTTCAGTATCTTTTTTTAATTAGGAAATTTATTTTTGCCGCTATTTCATACTTTTTACTAGTCTGGTACTCATCCGAGGGGTCAAGAGTACCAGATTAGCGCAATTGTATTTCGGATTTGGCCCGTGCCGGTTTTGGGTGTTAAAATGTTGGCGCATGCCCAAAGCCTATGACTGTTGACACCCCCGTAAGATTCATTCACGAGAATCTCGGTGTAAATATGGTGTCCAGGCCTAGGGTAGGCGAGATTATGCTGTAATCAGATATTTGTTGTTATTAATAGAAGTATATGAATGATCTTGCATAAATAATAAAGTAGGGTGATAGAAAAAGGTTTTATGAAACGAAATAACCACACAAGGTAACACGCAGTTGCAACCGATCATCAAACGGCCCATCGAAAGTTCAGACTTAAATCTTGTGGCAATTCCGCCAATTTTTATATAGGTAAAATCCGTAGCCCTATGATTCGCCAAGAAAAAAAAGGAGCATAAAGGGCTACTGTTCCGCAGCTACATTCAAACCAGATATATTTGTTTTCATCATCAAGATATTTTAAAATATTCTTTTGATCACATTACAAAAAATATGCGGTGTCATGACATATCATCTTCAGTGCTCCATTTCGCTAAAATAAACAATGTCTGAACACCAGCTAGCACTATAAAAATCCAACTAAGCGTGTTGGTCTAGAACAAAGCGGACTTTAATCATCATCATCTCATTGAAATTTAACTTGTTCTCGCCATGATATAGCTGAAAAAATAGCTGAATTGGCGTTAAGCAACACTCACTTACTCACTCACTCATTGGAATCATATATTAAAACAAATAATAATGTGATACGGAATTAATCATACATGTACTAGTTTAATTGTTGTGTTTATCTTAAAGGCATACAGTCGCTCAGATTGATTTTTTTTGTTTATATTAAAAGTTGCCAATATTCGATATTTTATACTAATAACATGTTCTGAACAAGAAGCCAGGTTTAAAAAATAGGTCATAATGTCGTAATTAGTGAAAAAAAATTGAATGTTTGTTGGTGAAATCGCCATTAACACACCTAATTATAAGTCGGCTGTCTTTTCCGAAATTTACAAGTATATGAATTTATCTCTAATAAACATCCTGTATGAATTTATCTTAAATAAACAATCAGTATGCATTAATCTTAAATAAACAACATCTATGGATTTATCTTCAATAAACAATCAAAATGCATGAATGTATCTAAAATAAAACAACCAGTATATGAATTTATTTTAGATAAACAACCAGCATAAATTTATCTCTAATATACAGCCAGTTTATGAATTTATCTCTAATAAAAACCAGTATATGAATTTATCTCTAACAAAAAAACAGTATATGCAGATATTCACATCTTAGAATTAAGGGACGAGAGCAGTCAATGCTTTATAATTAATGGATGTTGATAGTAATAAAGGCTTATATTATCAAGAATATAATAACATAAATATATGATAGCTACAAATTGTGATTAAATGTAGATTATGATATAAAGTCATATAGCACACACCTATATTACACACAATTATAGAGGGCACATGTGGCTCAATGAGTTATGTGGAGTCACGCTCGGCTTTGCAAATTTCAAAAAGGGTGCACTCGACTCGCAACCGCAAGTGATAAAGTTTACCAGTTGCTTGCCCATGGTCGGTTGTTCTCTCTGGGTACTACAGCTTCTTCCTCCACTAAAACTGGTCGCCATGATATAGCTGAAATATTGCTGAAAGTAGCGTTAAACACCAAAAATCAAAATCAATCAAATCGCACAATTATATCTTAAGTATTGTGTATAAAGTCATATAACACACACCTATATTACACACAATTATATCTTAAAGAGGCCTTAGCTACGATTTTGACCAAAAAAATTATATGTTTTGGAAATTGGTAAATAGCTTTAAAATGATGAAATAAAGGTAAATATTTCACATTAAGCAGCTTATCATACCACTTGTCGCCTTTTGAGAACGAAAATTATCATCGATTTATTATTTCCTTGTAAGCAAATAATTTGACCTCGCTTTCTCCGTATGCAACTGAACTTACTAGTGACAGGTAAAAACGAATAATTTGTATTTTGTCGCTTATTAACTGCAAACTTGCATGGTTCTTTGTCCGTCATTAACGCCGACTAAAAGCAGATTCACAGAAAATAACAAATAAGTGCATTGTTGTACTGATTTAATGACGATTCGGCAAACCCTGTATACAATGCCGATAATTAATAAGATGGTGTCCATTTCTTGATCGATCTCAAAACACGAGCAGTTGCACCTTTTTCCCCCGATGTGCGTACATTTCGTAACATTTATAAATTACAGAAACACGTTTTATTAACGCATCAATCATATCTGATAGTGTTTATGGTTAACAAAAATTTACGATTTTGGCAGATAATGCCCCTTTAAATATTATGTATAAAGTCATATAACACACACCTATATTACACACAATTATATCTTAAGTATTGTGTATCAAGTCATAAAACACACACCTATATTACACACACATATATCTTAAGTATTGTGTATAAAGTCATATAACACACACCTATATTACACACAATTATATCTTAAGTATTGTGTATCAAGTCATAAAACACACACCTATATTACACACACATATATCTTAAGTATTGTGTATAAAGTCATATAACACACACCTATATTACACACAATTATATATTAAGTATTGTGTATAAAGTCATATAGCACACATCTATAGCATACACAATTATATCTTAAGTATTGTGTGTCAAGTCATACATGTATAACATACACCTATATTACACACAATTATATCTTAAGTATTGTTTATAAAGTCATATAGCACACACCTATATTACACACGATTATAGAGGGCCCAGGTGGCTCAATGAGTTAGGTAGTTGGATTACCTAACAACCCATACAAGCCTATCACAAATGCGGCGTGGGTTCGCGCCCGGCTTTGTATATTACAAAAAAGGGTGCACTCGAATCGCAACCGCGAGTGATAAAGCTTACCAGTTGCTTGCTCATGGTCATGCTCATTTATTACACACACTTATATCTGATGTATTGTGTAAAAAGTCATCAATATTACACACAATTATATATTGAGTATTGTGTATAAAGTCATATAACACACATCTATATTACACACAATTATATCTTTGGTATTGTGTATAAAGTCATGTAGCACACACTTACATTACACAAAATTATATCTGATGTATTGTGTAAAAAGTCATATAAAACACTTATATTACACACAATTATATATTGAGTATTGTGTATAAAGTCGTATAGCACACACCTATATTACACACAATTATATCTTAAGTATTGTGTATAAAGTCATATAGCACACACCTATATTACACACAATTATATATTAAATATTGTGTATAAAGTCATATAAAACACACCTATATTACACACAATTATATCTTAAGTATTGTGCATAAAGTCATATAGCACACACCTATTTTATACACAATTATATCTTAAGTATTGTGTATAGTCATATAATACACACCTATATTACACACAATTATGTCTTAATTATTGTGTATAAAGTCATATAACACACATCTATAGTATACACAAATATATCTTGAGTATAGTGTATCAAATCATACATGTATAACATACACCTATATTACACACAATTATATCTTATGTATTGTTAAAAAAGTCATATAGCACACACCTATCTTACACCCAATCATATCTTGGGTATTGTGTATAAAGTCATATAACACACACCTATATTACACATAGTTATATCTTCAGTAGTGTGCATGTAATCAAAAAAACACATACCACTTGTATTACACATGATAGTCATAATGCTATGTATAGGTCCATTGGTTGTCGTGTTTACAAAGACTTTTTAATTTAATTAATTTGCTTTCCAATTAGTCGACTTTGAGCGTACCTGATCAAGATTATTTCAGAAACGTGCACTAAATTAGATATCTACGTGTTTTCTTTTACTATTACTGGGTTGATACCTCTGCTGGTGGTATCATCCGCCCAGTAGTTAGTGTTTTGACACTTATATGGTTTCTCAGATATATCTAATAATGAAATTTACAGTTCCTAAAAGATGTAATTATTTTAAAAACTATATCTAATGTCTGCTTCATACCTTGACCTAGACCTCAAAATTGACAGTTAGGGGCGGTTAAGAATGAAACTTTACGACAAAAGAGATAATTTCAATTTTCCCATCGTGAACTTTCCATTCATATGTACCAGTAGCAATATTCCAGCACCACCTGCGTATGGAGTATGTATCTGCCAGTTGATACAAAATTCGAGAGCTTGTAGTTCCTATCAGGATTTCCTTGATAGAGGGTTGCTGCTAACAAGGGAGCTACTGGACAAAGTGTTCCTCGAAAATGTTACGGTCGCCACCATGACTTGGTTGACCGTTATGGAATATCTGTGTCAAAAATGACCACGAATATGTTCTATTGTCGTAAACACTTCCCGATCCTTACCTTGCTCATGACTTATCACCGAGTCTGTAGCTGGATTAACACGATGGGCATCACTAGTGGAGCAGGAACTGCTTACCCTTCAGGAGCACCCGAGTTCACCCCCGGTTTTTAGTGGGGTTTGTGTTACTCGATCTTTAGTTTTATGTGTATGTTTTGTAGATCGTTGTTTGTCCTTTTGTACTTTTTCTTTTGGCAATTGTGTTGTCTGTTCTTCTTCGATATATGGATTCTAATTTTCCCTTTGGTATCTTCAAACTCTTCTTCGTTTACCTACGTCAGGCGTATATGACCTTACTTGAATGTTGGGTATCTTGTTTACCAACACGATCATTATCAAATTTTGTCCAGAGGCATAGAAATAAAAAGTTGTTTAACTGACTCCTGTCTACTTATTGGTTTATAATGAATACAGACGCTGATAAGATACCACAGGTACAGCTAGGTCTGTTTCTTATAATTTGACCTAGACACAGAAATTGACATTGAAGGTCGGTTAAGAACGAAACTTTACAATACAAGAGATGATTTAGAGTATTTTTGCCAATAGGCAAGCTACTGATACAAGGGTTTCATGTGGTTTTTGGATGTCAAAAGCGATTTCTATATCAGATGTTCGTGTTGTTTTTCCAGTAATCATTGTATTTTCTATCCTTCTGTGGTCCTTTTAAGAAAAACATTTCAACCTGCGGGCTCATACATTTATGTTTCAGTCTGGTTGATATTGATTAGTTGAATGTTAATGCACGATTGCTTTTGATCATCAGCTGAAAATCGTCTGTAACTGAGCTAACATTTTTACATAATCAAACCTATTATTTTATTTAACAAATATACCTTCAATCCACATTGTTCCTATTATTGGGAATCCATTGACTGGTTTCATCCCGCCACATGTGCGTGCCGGTCCCAAGTCAGGACCTGAAATTTCAGCATTTTATGCCGAAGTTCACTTCGTGTTCATTCGCTGAAAATGAGAGGTGATCGTTCGTTTTGTTAATATTGGTGGAATTGTTTCCCATAACTGTTTAAGATTTCTTTTCATAGTTGTAGGTCTGCTCCTGTACAAAATCAAACATAATATTTTATTTTACAGGAAGACCATTAATCCACATTGCTACAACAAAAATAGATGCTGTTGGAGGACAGAGCCACACCATTACATGCTCTGTCTCGAGCATCTTGGCTGTTACTGATTTAGCATGGATCAAAACAACTGCATCCGGAAAAGAAATTGTTAATGTTGTCGGTGTGGATGGGAAGTTCTCTGGTGGAACTCTCTCTGACCCTTCACTGAAAATTAATAACATTGCCAAATCAGATGAAGGTATCTACGTTTGCAGAGCAACAACCCCTTTTGGAACAGTATCAAGCGAAGATTCAGTTCTAACATGCAAAGGTCAGTTCTTGTAATATTAAAAATTCAGCTCTGACATCTAATACGTATATGTCATGTTAAGGTAATTTATTTGAGAATCTGTTTTGACATTTAATAATCAGTTCTCACATTTAAAGGTAGGTATATACATTGTAATAACACGTAAAGATCAATTCAAAGTTCTAATGGCCATTTAAAGCCTCTAAAGGTCAGTTATAGCAGGTAAGAAGAAGAGTTTGAAGATACCAAAGGGGTAATCAGAATCGGTATATCGAAGAACAGACAACACAATGGCCAAAAGAAAATAATCAACAAGTCAATTGACGATCTCCAAAACATACACATCAAACTAAAGATCGAGTAACACGAACCCCACTAAAAACCGGCGGGGGGGAAAGCAGTTCCTGCTCCACCAGTGACACCCATCGTGTTAATCTAATTACAAACCCGGTCATGATAAGTCATGAAAGAGGAAAGGTCAATTGTATCATGTAGATGTCAGTTCTAACAGGTAAAGGTCACTTCTGACATTTAAATGTCAATTGCATCACGTAAAGGTCAGTTCTAACAGGTAAAGGTCACTTCTGACATTTAAATATCAATTGCATCACGTAAAGGTCAGTTATAACAGGTTAAGGTCAGTTGAAATAACGTAAGGAAAATTTTAAGATATTAAAGGTTCGATAAATTGTCGTAAGTATGAAAAAAAGACAAACAATGCAATGGGCAATGCTAAGTTGATGAAACGACAAACAATGGTCGACAAAGAAATACACTGAAGATTGGGCAACAAACATTCCACTGAAAACCGGAGAACTCCTGTGCTCCGGAAGGATGACCAGTTCCTGCTCCATTAGCAACATCCGTCGTATTACTTACTCAATTATTAATTAGCCTGGTCATATATCTTTTTACGTCGGTAAAAATAAGTTATTTAGAACACTTTTGTTTTTAATATTTAGAATGTATTGAAGTAGAAATAATCTCAAAAGGACCGATTGCTGTAGGTTTCGGTGGAACAATCAGGATAAGCGCAAACATAATATCTAGCTCATCTGGATCCTTGGAAGTTAATTGGCAGAAGACACAGAACAACTGTTGTGCAAATCTTATGATTAACCGCCCCAAATATTCCGGAAGTTCTTGTCAAGTGAATAACCCACACTTGGTCATCAATAGCATTGACAAAGAGGATGCTGGGATATATAAACTTGAAGTAATATCTCCAACAGAGACCAAAAGTAGTCCAGGCATTTTGGTGGAGTTATATGGAGGTAAACATATATAAGGTGTTTGTGTTTTGCTCCGTCGACACATTCCCTTTTTCTAAGTGATAATAACAAATGTAAATCTGCGCAGTGGAGAGACAAGTGAAGCGTATCATAAATATAGACGAGATAATGTGATCAGTAGAGAATGATTGTCGTGAGAGATTTGTTTCTTACGAAATGAATCGAAAGTTTGACTTAATTTTTTCAAATCGGTCAGTTTGATGTTAATTTAGAGTAAAGGATATACATATGTATTGTTATATAAAAGCGTAGATATCAAACTTAGTATGCACAACGTCTATCAGGAATAACCTTCAACAAGTACATTCAGAAGAGGTTCCAATAGATAAAAAATATTGCAGGAAATGACACAGTTCCGTCAATAGAGCCTTCCTCGTTAAACAGCTCATATAAGTCAGCTGCAGATAATGCTTTATTTCATAGGGTGGCTAGTCCAATGAGTGAGTGAGTGAGTGATTGTTGTTTACTGCCAACTCGGCAATTCTTACGTATTTCATGGCGGCTTGTCAAATGAAAATAAACGTTAGAGAGAACCGAAGGTGCAATCAATTATGGACAGTCTAGAGACACCGATAACATTGCAAACAAGACACAGAACGAAGACGTACAGAACAAAAAACACAAAACGCTAAAAGGATGAGCAACACACACCTCGCAACAAAATGCTGGTGGTAACACTAGGTGCTCGCGGAACGCAGACAGTACCAGCTTCTTATAAGACACCCACAAAATGTTTGAATAATCAGTGGGTCACAGTTAATACTATGCATGAAATGGTAATAACTTTCTGTCAATTTAAAAAAAAATATAATTTACTTTTAATTCTAGACGGAAGAAATAGGTTCTTCCATCTTGTCAATATAAGAGTTGTGAATATCAGTTTACCCTTTGCGAAATTCAATGCCTTTCACAGAACCAATATTATACAGCTGACAACTTCTGTATCATCGAAATTAAATATAGTATGTATTAAGTGCAAGGTCAAGAATCATTGGTATTTACAGCAACGTTGCCCAAACAGTTATATGCATAGGGTTGAATTTTACTCACATGTGAAAACAAAATTTGCATGATCACGTCTTTTACTAAGATGAGATTATATGTTCACTACAACTAGCTTAACCCCGCAACAGTTGATCAAAGTACCTGTACAATGCCATAATAGTGCACGACCATGCACATGTATATATATATATATATATACGATAAGATTTTGAAAATGTTCTGACAGTGTGATATTTTATTATTTTCATATTTTAACTCCGTTCCACTACACGCCACCGGTGAAAGTTGGATTGTTTCACACCATAAAGGATATCTCTATATATCACATTACCGTCATATTGAAGAAAATATTGATCACTATGAAATAAATTCGTATACATCTCACGCTCCGTTGACCTCTGACACCACTACAATTGACCTTAGAGTGAAATCTAGATTAACGAACGAAAATGCTATTATGCTTTATTTACTAACACTCCAAAGTAAAAGAAAAGATAGAAGATACCAAAGGAGAAATCAGAGCCGTAAATCTGACAGACAATACAATGGCCAAGATAAATCAGAAGCCGTAAATCAGACAGACAATACAATGGCCAAGAGAAAAAGGACATGGACAAACAATTATACAAAACACTGCACAGAAAACCAAAGATGGAGTAATACTAAAAACCGTGTTTTAGTGAGGGTCGTGTTGCTTGATCTGTAGTTTGCTGTGTATGTTTTTGTCCTTTTGTCTTTTGGCCATTATGCTGTCTGTACGTCTTCGATTTACGGATTTTGATTACCCTTTTGGTATCTTCAAATTCTTCTTAAAACCGAACATTCTTAGTTTAACATATGAAAAATTCTTTTATTTCAGATATATTTATGAAGTTTGCATGATTTAATTGTATTTTATTTACAGATGAAGCTGATTCATTGTCAAAGGAAGAGAATAACTTTTTTCGTTTATATTTACTATGTCAGAAAATTGCCACCACTATGGTTCATCTATTTTTTGACAGTAAGGTACCCAGACATACCCTAGAAGCATTTCTTAAGCAGCACAAGTCAAATCTTACATCTCAATTTAGTGTTTACAGATGTACAAAGGACCAAAAGGCGATACTGTTTCCTGGAGAGTTTTTTTTTATTGCAATGTCAATTAATATAGGAAGGAACCGCCTGATTACCGTATGTGAACGACAATGTATCCATCGGTCAAATATGTGGTAGTGTACGTAAAAACGATCACCGCCATTAAAAGAAGCCAAAAGAAAGAAAACATTTTAATGCAAATATTTGAATATTGAACAAACTTTTGATTGGCTTTCTAGAACATGTGTACAAACGTCATGTTCAAAGGTCAGGAAGTTCAAGTCTTGTAGTCACAACATTTTCATAGTAACTGAATATGACGTACTGATAGGATGTTGAGAGTCTTGAATAGTTCTCAATAGGTTGATGTACATAAGCGTAGGTCTCACTCCGTCGGGTTTTTTTGTGTGTGAAGTGTTTTTATTGCTTCACACATAAGAAAACGTTCTCAATAGGTTCATGACCATAAATATAGGTATCACTCCGTCGTTTTTTTGTGTGTGAAATGATTCTATTGCTTTACAAAGACGAAAGCGTTCTCAATGGATTTATAACCATAAAGGTAGGTCTTACTCTCTGTTTTGTGTGTGTGAAATGTTTGTTATATTGCTTCACAGAAAAACTACATTCATCTTTTATATTCTATTCAGGTGGTCAGGTTGCTGTTGTTTCTACAGATTTTGACTTCTCCTTGCTATACAAACTGATCAGAAACCTTTTAACAGCTATTCCTGCTCCAACTTGTGGGTGGGGTAATTCCCCATCACTTTGGCATGTAAATGAAACAGACAACATTGAAAGAATTCGAGATTTCAGAAACATTCTTTCCCACAATGCTAAATTTGAAATCTCTGATGCGCATTTCTCTACCCACTGGACTGATTTATCACAGGTAAAATAATTTACAATTATTATTCTATGCACATTTGTAGATTTATCACAGGTAAAATAATTTACAGATACCATTCTATACACATTTGTAGATTTATCAGAGGTAAAATAATTTACAGTTACCATTCTATACACATTTGTAGATTTATCACAGGTAAAATAATTTACAGGTACCATTCTATACACATTTGTAGATTTATCACAGGTAAAATAATATACAGTTACCATTTTATACACATTTGTAGATTTATCACAGGTAAAATCATTTACAGGTACCATTCTATGCACATTTGTAGATTTATCAGAGGTAAAATAATTTACAGGTACCATTCTATGCACGTTTGTAGATTTATCAGAGGTAAAATAATTTACAGGTACCATTCTATGCACATTTGTAGATTTATCAGAGGTAAAATAATTTACAGGTACCATTCTATACACATTTGTAGATTTATCAGAGGTAAAATAATTTACAGGTACCATTCTATACACATTTGTAGATTTATCAGAGGTAAAATAATTTACAGGTACCATTCTATGCACATTTGTAGATTTATCACAGGTAAATATACAATATTGGTGTATTGATGGTGAATTAAGAAATAATTCATGGAACTCATATACTGTGTTGTGAGTTTTAACATGGGTTGGGGATATTTGCAGCAAGGGATAAAATTTACTAATATTCTGCCAACCCATGTTAAACCTCACAACATAGTGTGACATCCATGAATTATTTATTGAAATACGTCAGTATATTTTGATAGGAAAGGCGATAATTTATATTTATGTTTGCGGACAATGTAAGACACAATTTATGCGGCGCAGGTTGTCTGTTCTATCTTTCAACCTGCACAGCTTTCATAACACTAGAAGCTATGATGATCTGACTTGTCAATCAAAGAATGTTGTCTAGGTTTAGAACGCAACTTATGTGGAAGGGTACATGTTGGAAAAACAAAAGGGAGGCTGAACACATGAATATGTAGTCACTGATCAGGAATGAAAAAAAACAATCTATTTTCTGAAGTTTATCTTTATCTGTGTCACAAATGACCATGGATATGTTCTACTTGTAGCCAAACACTTTCCGGACCTTTCTTCGTTCATGACTTACCACAGGGTTTGTGATTTATTCTTTATCCTTATTAGGCCATTGACAGATTAAGCAAAGGTAGCTTCTCAAGAGATGTAGAGTCAATGAGAACGAAAAAGTTTGACAGATGCATCAAAAATGAAATGGAAGAAGATATGCGAAAAGATTTGGAAGAAATACGTGAAGAGTTTATGGAACTAAGACAAGACGTGACTGAATGTAAGACAGATATTGCTGACCATAGACAGGAGATCCACAACATTAATACTAGACACATACCACCAAACATTTGCAGTAAGTTATGTTGTCTTCTAATTTTAATTAACACTACCGGTAGGGGCCGCTGTGGCCGTGATCGTATGGTAGTTGGATTTACCACTATCTATGCAATCGGTGCCAATCACCACTGATGGTGTGGGTTCGAATCTCGATCAGGACGAGATGTCCTCGTTACAACATTATGTGATAAAGTTTGTCAGTGACTTGCAACATGTCGGTGGTTTTATCCCGGTCATCCGGTTTCCTCCACCAATAAAACTGACCGTCTTGATATCACTGAAATAGTGTTGAAAGTGGCGTTAAGCACCATCAAACAAACAACAAACAGGTTTATTCGATCACCTTTTGTTGGGGGGGGATGCTTACAACTTGATAACATCCTGTTGGGATTATGTCAGAAAAGTTTAGTGATGACAATGGGATAATCCATGACCGCAAAACGAAAGGACTAAATGATTTACAATGATCTACAAAACACTACACAGAAAACAAAAGATCGAGTAACATGAATTCCACTAACCAGCTCCTGCTCCACTAGGTAGTTTGAATTCACAAATACATAATACAATAGAGAATACAGTTCGTGCTAAGGTAACCAACCCTTCAGTTCTCCGTGTACTTCGGCTTCTTCCATTGCTAATACTGGTCGACACCATAGTCCTTAATGGAAGGTAAATGACAATAAGTGGAGAGAGAAAATATACGGCCACTTTTAACGTATAGTAAATGACAATATACGGTCAACTATAACATCAGATTAATGACAATATCCAGTCAGCAACAATCTACGATCGCTGATGATGTACAGTAAATGACAATATACGACCAGCTATAATATTTGCTCAATGACAATATACGGTCAGTATGCGCCTAGCGACACTATACAATCACTGATCACGTACTCTAAATGACAATATATACATACGACATGCTATTATTTTAGGTCAATGACAATAGACGGTCAGTATACGGTTAGAGACAATATGCGATGACTGGTCGTATACGTAAATGACAATATATGGTCAGGTTTATACACATTAAAGGTTATGTTTTCAATACATGTATATTATTTACTGGAACAAATTGCAACACATATTGCGCTGTACTGTATTTCAGAAGGCCACGTGGAATTGATTAAGAAATGGAAAATAGACGATAAACTATTTTATGATGAAACTAGAGGATTTACAGCAGCATGTGAAATGGTCCAGTCTAAGAATTGTATGACAATAATTGGTGGACCAGGATCGGGGAAGACAGCATCAGCTCGGCATATTGCATTACAGCTAGAGAAGCAAGGATGGGAAGTTGTTCCAGTGTGTAAACTAGAAGACATCATAGAATATGGAGACAGAGATCATAAACAAGTATTTGTACTTGATGATGTATTAGGTATTTTTGCTGTAGAAATGAATACTATGTTCACCCATAAAGAAATGATTTTCACAACAATAGGGCAGACATCAAAACTATTGTTTACTTGCAGGAAGTCGCTGTATAAGGAGGTTTCTAAGCTTGAAGCGATTGTGACAGAAAACGTCATAGATTTAGAGAGTGAGGTTAATCAGCTGACTGAGACAGAAAAGATGGCTATCTGCCAACACCATTGTAAATGCAAAGGTGTAAACCAAAATATATATGCATCCCTTTCATTTACCAAGGCCAATCATATGTTTCCATTTCTTTGTAAAATATTTTCACAAGATGAAAAATACCAGCAGTTGGGAGAAAGTTTCTTCAATAAACCATACAAATATTTTAATAACGAACTGGGCAAACTTCAAGACACACACACTATTCAATATGCTGTTCTTGTCTTGTGTCTACTCAATGAAGGCAAATTATCAGTTGAGCATTTACCCCCCGAACACATGCAGAAGGAGGTATTTAATAATTGTGGGGTAAATCTAGCTACCCCGGATAAAAAAATCAAAGATGCCATTTACCACATGTCAGAAACCTACTTCACCCAGGTAGAAACTGAATATACATTCACACATGACTTTATATTTGAAGCTATCGCCTACCATTATGGTTGTCAAAATAAACATACGATATTAAAGTATTTATCTAGCAGTTATATAGCAAATAAAGTTACAGTATACGACCAAGCTTCGAATGAGGATCTTTGCATTCACATAAGTGAAGATATGTATTTACCTCTTGCCGAAAGACTCTATACAGATATCCAGTCGATGAATCTATTTGATGTCTTCATGAATAAGTCGCTGAAACACGGTCCATTTCGTGATGTTTTCGAAACAATGTTGAAAGCAAAACCCATTGATAAATTTGAATCATTAATTTTAAGAAAACGTGATGATATTCATGATTTTGTGGCTGCAACATTTTCTGCCAATATGCCTACTCAGCAGATGATTGACGTTACTGAATATGGACGTTTATTTCTGCTGTTTGATGTGAAATTTCATGTGAGATCTGGCCTCAAATATATTGTTGAGGTAATAAGCTGGATAATTAATTACGGTCACACTCATCTTCTACAAGAAATAGTCAACCATGTTGAATGTAACAACCTTAGCATTAGTTTGGTATTTGGCTCCCATAACATAGAAAAAACACGTTTACTATTACTAGGATGTCATAGTAAAACTTTAGATATGGTGGAACTGATTCTTACTTACATAGATCCAAAGTGTATCGATATAGATTGTACTTCACGTCGGTTATATTTGTCGAATGATACCCTTTTTAATAGAAATGGAACACCACTGACGACAGCGTGTGCAATAGGTTGTTTGTGTATCGTGAAAGCTTTGCTAAAAAATCATGCCGATATCAATAAATGTAATCGTTCGAGTGAGTCACCATTGTTTATAGGATCAAGCCATGGACACATGGATATAGTTAAATGTTTAGTTAGTTCTGGTGCAGATATCAATTTACGTAGCAAAGAAGGACGATCACCATTGTTTGTAGCATCACAGCGAGGACATTGTGCTATTGTTAAATGTTTACTTAGTTCTGGTTCAGATATCAATTTACGTAGCAAACAAGGACGATCACCATTGTTTGTAGCATCATACTTTGGACGATGTGATGTTGTTAAATGTTTACTTAGTTCTGGTGCAGATATCAATTTACGTAACAAACGAGGACAATCACAATTGTTTGCAGCATCAAAGCGTGGACATTGTGATGTTGTTAAATGTTTACTTAGTTCTGGTGCAGATATCAATTTGCGTGATGAAGGTGGACGATCGCCATTGTTTGCAGCTTCACACTATGGACATTGTGATGTTGTTAAATGTTTACTTAGTTCTGATGCAGATATCAATTTGTGTGATGAAGGTGGACAATCACCATTGTGTGCAGCATCAAAGAGTGAACACCGTGATGATGTTAAATGTTTACTTAGTGCTGGTGCATATATCAATTTACGTACCAAACAAGGACAATCACCATTGTTTGTAGCATCACAGCGAGGACATTGTACTATTGTTAAATGTTTACTTAGTTCTGGTGCAGATATCAATTTGCCTGATGAAGGTGGACAATCACCGTTGTTTGTAGCAACATTTGCTGGGTATCACGATATTGTTAGATTACTCGAAGCACATGGAGCCTTACGTAAAGAAATCGTTGAAGATAGTAATGCATTGCTTAATACATGTGGATATCCAGAAGAAGAAATACGTCATTCAATAGAGAAGCGGGAAGAAGAAAAAGAAGCCATTTACCTACCAAAAGTACAAGAAGGGAAGGAAGAAACAATGCATACAAGAGAACAGGAAGGAAAAAAAGAAATAATTTACACAAGAGAGGAAAAATATCAAACAAATTGAGGGAAGAAAAGAGCAGGTAGAAAAGGAAGAACTAATTAAATCATAAAGGAGAAAGAAACAATAGTAGGGATAGACTATTTTTCTTCCTTTTTAATATCACATTTTAGTGATGTTGTTCCCACTTATGAGGGTAATATATCTCCAATGTATATTGCTGTAGAAAAAGGTCATTTTGATATTGTTAAGCATATTTTAGTAAATAGTTCATATATTGATTTAAGTGATACAGGTAAATCACCATTATTTTTGGCAGCAGAAAATGGTTACCGTGACATTTTAGTTTTATCACTTTACAGTAAATACAATGATATAACTAAAACCTACCTCGGCACAACTCCTTTGGATATTGGTGTATGGAGAAATAAAACGAAAGTTGTACGACTGTTGATCCAGGAAGAAAATAAACTCCAGAAATAACGGAGAATGACCATTTGTTTGATATACTTACGCATTTGAAAAGATCAGAATTTTGTATGAATGAACAAACTGGTAAAAAAGACTGTCAGACACAAGATCGTAATCATTGTCATTTACCATATCCACTGTGGCACATAATAACTAACGGTAACAATTACTACTCACCTCACCTTTTAAAGATTGGATTGGATATATATAAGCGTGACTATAACAGTAACACGCCACTCTACAAAATATTGAATAGACCCAGCTGTATGTGTGGTTAATAACTTCAAAAGTGTGATGGAACACTTTGAAGATGTAAAAGGAACTAAATGGATTTCGTTGTTAGAAACCAGGAGAGGACTGGTACTTCAAATGGAGAACGAGTGATATCGAATAGCATAGTATGTATCATCTGCTTGTAACGATACCTCTTCCGAGTTTAGAAAACACGTCAGAAGAGTTTCGATCTAAAAGACCATACCGAGGTTTTGGTATTTGGTTTCAATTTCGTAATTTTGATGAACCGTAAAACGCATTTTAATGAACTTTAAATTTTTCTATAATAAATTGTCTCAGAAAATAGGGAGTACTCTTACCTCCAGCACTGGTTGATGAGATTTTATTCACGTCTGAAGCGTACCGGAAGTGAAAACAAATCAATATTTACGTTTAAATCTAGACGGGGAACATATGGCGTTATGTTATTTATTTTTCTAATATAATTACAATTAATTACAATTAATGCCTTTTGAGGAGGCTGATATAAGGACTTATAATCGCAAGAACCTAATATTCACCGAGAAATAAATTCTTTTATAATGCACGTGTTTTTTGAGCAGTCAAATTGCATTGACTAGATAAATATTTATTATATACTGTCATTGACCAAGATATATCTTTTCTGGTACCCCTTTTACCTTTTACCCATGCTGACCATTGTAAAACTAGATGTTGATAAGTTGACTTCCTGTTGAGAAAAAATATTAATAGGGGCAAACAAGGGATAATTGTATAATTCTATTTTTAATAAAAAAAAATATATAATCGCCCATCGGTTAATGTGGACTTTTTCAGCTGTAAAAAACACAACATTAATGCAGTGTCTTAAAATATAAAGTTTATTTGTATACTCGATGAACCTATCCCATTTCCCATTTATTAAGCCTCGTACACATTAACTTTATATCTTAAGATACTGCACTAATAGTGTATATATATATAAACTGAAATCAAAAGTAAAGTATTGTATGACCCCATGATAAGTTATTTTCTAATAGATTAACATCAGATTTTATAATATTCAATTTTTGTAATGTCAATTTGGTAATGTTTATTTTCCCGGTGAAACGGATCATTGGTTTGTGCCATGTGATGTCATCATATATTAACCTAATCTACACAGATTCCTGCACCTTTTCAGACTAGTGAATGTTATATAAACATGACCTACATATTATTTGGCGGTATGCCAAGTGTTGGAATCTTATATTAAACAATACTTATATGGACTTTAGCTCTGTGACTGATGCTAGAATCATAATTTCCCCCGCCAGAGCTGCACATCTATATTTGGTCTGTCCCAGAACCGGGAAATGGTTATAAACTAATTAGCCAATTAAATTAATGTACCATCTCCTATTATATGATAATGTAAATTATTATGAAGATGTTGATATTTTTTCATTCTTATGATACGTGCTACAGTATGAAAAGAAGTTCTGTGATTATTTTCTAGATATAGATATTATAGTTTGTTTATTTTATATATTATTGTATAGCTGTCTTTTATCTCCCCCTTTTCTATCCACTATATTCGTATGTGATAAGATAATTGTTATTTCATATTCAACTATGTGTATCATTTTCATTCTTTTGTGATAAATTGATTGTTATTTTTTTTCAGTTTTAATTTTCTATATTAACTCATGGATATATCTTTAAATTTGGTAATGCTGTATTGGCCTTAAAATGTAACTGAGGCTATATATTTGTCAGCTATAAATCTAATACTAACACTGTTGGCTTTTATTTTCAGACGTATCTAAACGTCATAGCACATTGAATATTATTTTAACGCAGCTAAGAAGCTCAGCTTCGAATTACGATCTATGTCCAGGTGGAATTGTATCTGACCCATCTTGTAGTTTTGGTGAAGCCATTGAAAATTTAAAACATTTCTTTTTGGATTGTCCAATATGCTTGCAAACCAGAACTTCATTGATAGGTGATCTCATCAGGGTGCAACCTATAACATTTTTGACATGTGACAATGTTTATTAAGTCTCCCAAAGAGAGGTCATAGACTTATTGTTTTTGGTCCCTTTATTATTATTATTATTTTTTGAATGCTTATTGTAACACAAGGCCGCCGTTGCCATGGTTACCATGAAAGTTTTGGTCCGATTGTAATGAAACTTCACAAGAATGATCCTTGGCGTGTGTAGTTGTGCATTCATGGTTTGCAATTTTCAAAATGGCCATAGTTGACATGGTAACCATGAAAGTAAAAAATATCATTTTGATCCGATTGTAATGAAATTTCATAGGAATGATCATGGAGATGTTCATTAAAAGATGAAGAAAATTATTATTATTGTTATTATTGTTAGTGTTATTATTATTATTATCATTATTATTATTATTATTATTATTATTATTATTATTATTATTATTATTATTATTATTATTATTATCATTATTATTATTATTATTATTATTATTATTGTTATTATTATTATTATTATTATTATTATTATTATTATTATTATTATTATTATTATTATTGTTATTATTATTATTATTATTATTATTATTATTATTATTATTATTATTATTATTATTATCATTATTATTATTTCTTTCTGTAACACGCGAACTTGTCCGCTGTGGTACGCAAACACCATAGGTACAATGATCTTGGGATTTGATATGATGATAGATTTATATATCAATTTTTACTGGGGCTCTTTTGGGTATATTTTGAGGGGTCTAAAGTAGTTACTATAGAATCCAATGGGAATTTTTTTTTTTCTTCATTAACATATATGTTTTTGTCTGATTGTATTGCAACTTCCCACCGTTCCCATTGTAACCATGAATGTTCAAAATATATTTTTAATCTGATTATAATAACACTTCACATGAATGATCCTTGGGATATGAGGAAGTTCACTCAGTGTTGAAAATGTTCAAAATGGTCGTCCTTCCCATGATAGTTATGAATGTTCAAAAGATATTTGATTGATGAATTTCAAAACATTTAATATCAAGTCGATAATCGGTTCTCACTAGCTGAATTTCTTTGGGGAATTTTGTATTCGGAAAAGTGTGTGGACTTGATTGACCGCTATGGAATTTATGTGGTCACAAATAGCTACGGATATGTTGCACTTATCGTAAACACTTCCCGTTCGTTTCGTCATTCATGACTTATCGCACCTAGATTAACACGACAGGTGCCAATAGTGGACGAGGAACTGCTTACCCTTCTGGGGCACCTGATGTCACCACCAGTTGTTAGTTCACCTGGACCAAAGGTCCATGTGAACTATTGCCATCACTTGGCGTCCGTCGTCTGTCGTCTGTAAACTTTTCACATTTCAAGCTTCTTCTCCGAAACCACTGGGCCGATTGGAACCAAACTTAGCAGGAATGTTCCTTGGATGGTCCTCTACAAAGTTACTGTTTTTCGTTCCAGTCGCATATTCAATATGGCTGCCAAGGCCAATAATATGCTCTGATTGGCTGAAATTTCAAAGATCTTCTTCTCTGAAACTAATGAACTGACTGAACCTAAACTGTACATGAAAGATCATTGGAAGGTCCTCTACAAAGTTACTGTTTTTTATGCCGATCGGAAATCCAAGATGGCCACCATCGCAGGACATAGATTAACATTGGACCCTATGGGAAAATGTTCAAATGCCTTCTTCTGAGAAACTACAAATATGATTAAAGCCAAACTGTACATGAATGTTCATTGGATGGTCCTCTACAATCTTAAGGTTTTTTGTTCCGATATGAAATTCAAAATGGCGGCTACGGCAGGACTTAGTTTAACATTGGACCCTATGGGAAAAATGTTTCAAAATGCTTCTTCTCTGAAACCACTTGGACAGTTGAAACCAAACTGCCCAGGAATGATCATTGGAAGGTCTTTTTCCTATTTTCTGTTTTTTATGCCGATCGGAAATCCAAGATGGCCGCCATCGCAGGACATAGATTAACATTGGACCCTATGGGAAAATATTCAAATGCCTTCTTCTCAGAAACTACAAATATGATTAAAGCCAAACTGTACATGAATGTTCATTAGATGGTCCTCTACAAACTTTAGGTTTTTTGTTCCGGTATGAAATACAAAATGGCGGCTACGGCAGGACTTATTTTAACATTGGACCCTATGGGGAAAATGTTTCAAAATGCTTCTTCTCTGAAACCACTTGGACAGTTGAAACCAAACTGCCCAGGAATGATCATTGGAAGGTCCTCTACAAATTTTCTGTTTTTTATGCCGATCGGAAATCCAAGATGGCCGCCACCGCAGGCCATAGATTAACATTGGACCCTATGGGAAAATATTCAAATGCCTTCTTCTCAGAAACTACAAATATGATTAAAGCCAAACTGTACATGAATGTTCATTGGATGGTCCTCTACATTCTTAACGTTTTTTGTTCCGATATGAAATTCAAAATGGCGGCTACGGCAGCACTTAGTTTAACATTGGACCCTATTGGAAAAATGTTTCAAAATGCTTCTTCTCTGAAACCACTTGGACAGTTGAAACCAAACTGCCCAGGAATGATCATTGGAAGGTCCTCTACAAAATATCTGTTTTGTATGCCGATCGGAAATCCAAGATGGCCGCCACCGCAGGACATAGATTAACATTGGACCCTATGGGAAAATATTCAAATGCCTTCTTCTCAGAAACTACAAATATGATTAAAGCCAAACTGTACATGAATGTTCATTGGATGGTCCTCTACAATCTTAAGGTTTTTTGTTCCGATATGAAATTCAAAATGGCGGCTACGGCAGGACTTAGTTTAACATTGGACCCTATGGGAAAAATGTTTCAAAATGATTCTTCTCTGAAACCACTTGGACAGTTGAAACCAAACTGCCCAGGAATGATCATTGGAAGGTCCTCTACAAATTTTCTGTTTTTTATGCCGATCGGAAATCCAAGATGGCTGCCACCGCAGGACATAGATTAACATTGGACCCTATGGGAAAATATTCAAATGCCTTCTTCTCAGAAACTACAAATATGATTAAAGCCAAACTGTACATGAATGTTCATTAGATGGTCCTCTACAAACTTTACGTTTTTTGTTCCGGTATGAAATACAAAATGGCGGCTACGGCAGGACTTATTTTAACATTGGACCCTATGGGAAAAATGTTTCAAAATGCTTCTTCTCTGAAACCACTTGGACAGTTGAAACCAAACTGCCCAGGAATGATCATTGGAAGGTCCTCTACAAATTTTCTCTTTTTTATGCCGATCGGAAATCCAAGATGGCCGCCACCGCAGGCCATAGATTAACATTGGACCCTATGGGAAAATATTCAAATGCCTTCTTCTCAGAAACTACAAATATGATTAAAGCCAAACTGTACATGAATGTTCATTGGATGGTCCTCTACAATCTTAAGGTTTTTTGTTCCGATATGAAATTCAAAATGGCGGCTACGGCAGCACTTAGTTTAACATTGGACCATATGGGAAAAATGTTTCAAAATGCTTCTTCTCTGAAACCACTTGGACAGTTGAAACCAAACTGCCCAGGAATGATCATTGGAAGGTCCTCTACAAAATATCTGTTTTGTATGCCGATCGGAAATCCAAGATGGCCGCCACCGCAGGACATAGATTAACATTGGACCCTATGGGAAAATATTCAAATGCCTTCTTCTCAGAAACTACAAATATGATTAAAGCCAAACTGTACATGAATGTTCATTGGATGGTCCTCTACAATCTTAAGGTTTTTTGTTCCGATATGAAATTCAAAATGGCGGCTACGGCAGGACTTAATTTAACATTGGACCCTATTGGAAAAATGTTTCAAAATGATTCTTCTCTGAAACCACTTGGACAGTTGAAACCAAACTGCCCAGGAATGATCATTGGAAGGTCCTCTACAAATTTTCTGTTTTTTATGCCGATCGGAAATCCAAGATGGCTGCCACCGCAGGACATAGATTAACATTGGACCCTATGGGAAAATATTCAAATGCCTTCTTCTCAGAAACTACAAATATGATTAAAGCCAAACTGTACATGAATGTTCATTAGATGGCCCTCTACAAACTTTACGTTTTTTGTTCCGGTATGAAATACAAAATGGCGGCTAGGGCAGGACTTAGTTTAACATTGGACCCTATGGGAAAAATGTTTCAAAATGCTTCTTCTCTGAAACCACTTGGACAGTTGAACCCAAACTGCCCAGGAATGATCATTGGAAGGTCCTCTACAAACTTTCTGTTTGTTATGCCGATCGGAAATCCAAGATGGCCGCCACCGCAGGACATAGATTAACATTGGACCCTATGGGAACATATTCAAATGCCTTCTTCTCAGAAACTACAAATATGATTAAAGCCAAACTGTACATGAATGTTCATTGGATGGTCCTCTACAATCTTAAGGTTTTTTGTTCCGATATGAAATTCAAAATGGCGGCTACGGCAGGACTTAGTTTAACATTGGACCATATGGGAAAAATGTTTCAAAATGCTTCTTCTCTGAAACCACTTGGACAGTTGAAACCAAACTGCCCAGGAATGATCATTGGAAGGTCCTCTACAAAATTTCTGTTTTTTATGCCGATCGGAAATCCAAGATGGCCGCCACCGCAGGAAATAAATTAACATTGGACCCTATGGGAAAATATTCAAATGCCTTCTTCTCAGAAACTACAAATATGATTAAAGCCAAACTGTACATGAATGTTCATTGGATGGTCCTCTACAATCTTAAGGTTTTTTGTTCCGATATGAAATTCAAAGTGACGGCTACGGCAGGACTTAGTTTAACATTGGACCCTATGGGAAAAATGTTTCAAAATGCTTCTTCTCTGAAACCACTTGGACAGTTGAAACCAAACTGCCCAGGAATGATCATTGGAAGGTCCGCTACAAAATATCTGTTTTGTATGCCGATCGGAAATCCAAGATGGCCGCCACCGCAGGACATAGATTAACATTGGACCCTATGGGAAAATATTCAAATGCCTTCTTCTCAGAAACTACAAATATGATTAAAGCCAAACTGTACATGAATGTTCATTGGATGGTCCTCTACAATCTTAAGGTTTTTTGTTCCGATATGAAATTCAAAATGGCGGCTACGGCAGGACTTAATTTAACATTGGACCCTATTGGAAAAATGTTTCAAAATGCTTCTTCTCTGAAACCACTTGGACAGTTAAAACCAAACTGCCCAGGAATGATCATTGGAAGGTCCTCTACAAACTTTCTGTTTGTTATGCCGATCGGAAATCCAAGATGGCCGCCACCGCAGGACATAGATTAACATTGGACCCTATGGGAACATATTCAAATGCCTTCTTCTCAGAAACTACAAATATGATTAAAGCCAAACTGTACATGAATGTTCATTGGATGGTCCTCTACAATCTTAAGGTTTTTTGTTCCGATATGAAATTCAAAATGGCGGCTACGGCAGGACTTAGTTTAACATTGGACCATATGGGAAAAATGTTTCAAAATGCTTCTTCTCTGAAACCACTTGGACAGTTGAAACCAAACTGCCCAGGAATGATCATTGGAAGGTCCTCTACAAAGTTTCTCTTTTTTATGCCGATCGGAAATCCAAGATGGCTGCCACCGCAGAACATAGATTAACATTGGACCCTATGGGAAAATATTCAAATGCCTTCTTCTCAGAAACTACAAATATGATTAAAGCCAAACTGTACATGAATGTTCATTGGATGGTCCTCTACAATCTTAAGGTTTTTTGTTCCGATATGAAATTCAAAATGGCCGCTACGGCAGGACTTAGTTTAACATTGGACCCTATGGGAAAAATGTTTCAAAATGCTTCTTCTCTGAAACCACTTGGACAGTTGAAACCAAACTGCCCAGGAATGATCATTGGAAGGTCCTCTACAAAGTTTCTCTTTTTTATGCCGATCGGAAATCCAAGATGGCTGCCACCGCAGAACATAGATTAACATTGGACCCTATGGGAAAATATTCAAATGCCTTCTTCTCAGAAACTACAAATATGATTAAAGCCAAACTGTACATGAATGTTCATTGGATGGTCCTCTACAATCTTAAGGTTTTTTGTTCCGATATGAAATTCAAAATGGCGGCTACGGCAGGACTTAGTTTAACATTGGACCCTATGGGAAAAATGTTTCAAAATGATTCTTCTCTGAAACCACTTGGACAGTTGAAACCAAACTGCCCAGGAATGATCATTGGAAGGTCCTCTACAGAGTTTCTGTTTTTTATGCCGATCGGAAATCCAAGATGGCTGCCACCACAGGACATAAATTAACATTGGACCCTATGGGAAAATATTCAAATGCCTTCTTCTCAGAAACTACAAATATGATTAAAGCCAAACTGTACATGAATGTTCATTAGATGGCCCTCTACAAACTTTACGTTTTTTGTTCCGGTATGAAATACAAAATGGCGGCTACGGCAGGACTTAGTTTAACATTGGACCCTATGGGAAAAATGTTTCAAAATGCTTCTTCTCTGAAACCACTTGGACAGTTGAAACCAAACTGTCCAGGAATGATCATTGGAAGGTCCTCTACAGTCTTTTTGTTTTTTATGCCGATCGGAAATCCAAGATGGTCGCCACCGCAGGACATAGATTAACATTGGACCCTATGGGAAAATATTCAAATGCCTTCTTCTCAGAAACTACAAATATGATTAAAGCCAAACTGTACATGGATGTTCATTAGATGGCCTCTACAAACTTTAGGTTTTTTGTTCCTGTATGAAATACAAAATGGCTGCTACGGCAGGACTTAGTTTAACATTGGACCCTATGGGAAAATGTTTCAAAATGCTTCTTCTCTGAAACCACTTGGACAGTTGAAACCAAACTGCCCAGGAATGATCATTGGAAGGTCCTCTACAAAGTTTCTGTTTTTTATGCCGATCGGAAATCCAAGATGGCCGCCACCGCAGGACATAGATTAACATTGGACCCTATGGGAAAATATTCAAATGCCTTCTTCTCAGAAACTACAAATATGATTAAAGCCAAACTGTACATGAATGTTCATTGGATGGTCCTCTACAATCTTAAGGTTTTTTGTTCCGATATGAAATTCAAAATGGCGGCTACGGCAGGACTTAGTTTAACATTGGACCCTATGGGAAAAATGTTTCAAAATGCTTCTTCTCTGAAACCACTTGGACAGTTGAACCCAAACTGCCCAGGAATGATCATTGGAAGGTCCTCTACAAACTTTCTGTTTGTTATGCCGATCGGAAATCCAAGATGGCCGCCACCGCAGGACATAGATTAACATTGGACCCTATGGGAACATATTCAAATGCCTTCTTCTCAGAAACTACAAATATGATTAAAGCCAAACTGTACATGAATGTTCATTGGATGGTCCTCTACAATCTTAAGGTTTTTTGTTCCGATATGAAATTCAAAATGGCGGCTACGGCAGGACTTAGTTTAACATTGGACCATATGGGAAAAATGTTTCAAAATGCTTCTTCTCTGAAACCACTTGGACAGTTGAAACCAAACTGCCCAGGAATGATCATTGGAAGGTCCTCTACAAAATTTTTGTTTTTTATGCCGATCGGAAATCCAAGATGGCCGCCACCGCAGGAAATAAATTAACATTGGACCCTATGGGAAAATATTCAAATGCCTTCTTCTCAGAAACTACAAATATGATTAAAGCCAAACTGTACATGAATGTTCATTGGATGGTCCTCTACAATCTTAAGGTTTTTTGTTCCGATATGAAATTCAAAGTGACGGCTACGGCAGGACTTAGTTTAACATTGGACCCTATGGGAAAAATGTTTCAAAATGCTTCTTCTCTGAAACCACTTGGACAGTTGAAACCAAACTGCCCAGGAATGATCATTGGAAGGTCCGCTACAAAATATCTGTTTTATATGCCGATCGGAAATCCAAGATGGCCGCCACCGCAGGACATAGATTAACATTGGACCCTATGGGAAAATATTCAAATGCCTTCTTCTCAGAAACTACAAATATGATTAAAGCCAAACTGTACATGAATGTTCATTGGATGGTCCTCTACAATCTTAAGGTTTTTTGTTCCGATATGAAATTCAAAATGGCGGCTACGGCAGGACTTAATTTAACATTGGACCCTATTGGAAAAATGTTTCAAAATGCTTCTTCTCTGAAACCACTTGGACAGTTGAAACCAAACTGCCCAGGAATGATCATTGGAAGGTCCTCTACAAATTTTCTGTTTTTTATGCCGATCGGAAATCCAAGATGGCTGCCACCGCAGGACATAGATTAACATTGGACCCTATGGGAAAATATTCAAATGCCTTCTTCTCAGAAACTACAAATATGATTAAAGCCAAACTGTACATGAATGTTCATTAGATGGCACTCTACAAACTTTACGTTTTTTGTTCCGGTATGAAATACAAAATGGCGGCTAGGGCAGGACTTAGTTTAACATTGGACCCTATGGGAAAAATGTTTCAAAATGCTTCTTCTCTGAAACCACTTGGACAGTTGAAACCAAACTGCCCATGAATGATCATTGGAAGGTCCTCTACAAAGTTTCTGTTTGTTATGCCGATCGGAAATCCAAGATGGCCGCCACCGCAGGACATAGATTAACATTGGACCCTATGGGAAAATATTCAAATGCCTTCTTCTCAGAAACTACAAATATGATTAAAGCCAAACTGTACATGAATGTTCATTGGATGGTCCTCTACAATCTTAAGGTTTTTTGTTCCGATATGAAATTCAAAATGGCCGCTACGGCAGGACTTAGTTTAACATTGGACCCTATGGGAAAAATGTTTCAAAATGCTTCTTCTCTGAAACCACTTGGACAGTTGAAACCAAACTGCCCAGGAATGATCATTGGAAGGTCCTCTACAAAGTTTCTCTTTTTTATGCCGATCGGAAATCCAAGATGGCTGCCACCGCAGAACATAGATTAACATTGGACCCTATGGGAAAATATTCAAATGCCTTCTTCTCAGAAACTACAAATATGATTAAAGCCAAACTGTACATGAATGTTCATTGGATGGTCCTCTACAATCTTAAGGTTTTTTGTTCCGATATGAAATTCAAAATGGCGGCTACGGCAGGACTTAGTTTAACATTGGACCCTATGGGAAAAATGTTTCAAAATGATTCTTCTCTGAAACCACTTGGACAGTTGAAACCAAACTGCCCAGGAATGATCATTGGAAGGTCCTCTACAGAGTTTCTGTTTTTTATGCCGATCGGAAATCCAAGATGGCTGCCACCACAGGACATAGATTAACATTGGACCCTATGGGAAAATATTCAAATGCCTTCTTCTCAGAAACTACAAATATGATTAAAGCCAAACTGTACATGAATGTTCATTAGATGGCCCTCTACAAACTTTACGTTTTTTGTTCCGGTATGAAATACAAAATGGCGGCTACGGCAGGACTTAGTTTAACATTGGACCCTATGGGAAAAATGTTTCAAAATGCTTCTTCTCTGAAACCACTTGGACAGTTGAAACCAAACTGTCCAGGAATGATCATTGGAAGGTCCTCTACAGTCTTTTTGTTTTTTATGCCGATCGGAAATCCAAGATGGTCGCCACCGCAGGACATAGATTAACATTGGACCCTATGGGAAAATATTCAAATGCCTTCTTCTCAGAAACTACAAATATGATTAAAGCCAAACTGTACATGGATGTTCATTAGATGGCCTCTACAAACTTTAGGTTTTTTGTTCCTGTATGAAATACAAAATGGCTGCTACGGCAGGACTTAGTTTAACATTGGACCCTATGGGAAAATGTTTCAAAATGCTTCTTCTCTGAAACCACTTGGACAGTTGAAACCAAACTGCCCAGGAATGATCATTGGAAGGTCCTCTACAAAGTTTCTGTTTTTTATGCCGATCGGAAATCCAAGATGGCCGCCACCGCAGGACATAGATTAACATTGGACCCTATGGGAAAATATTCAAATGCCTTCTTCTCAGAAACTACAAATATGATTAAAGCCAAACTGTACATGAATGTTCATTGGATGGTCCTCTACAATCTTAAGGTTTTTGTTCCGATATGAAATTCAAAATGGTGGCTACGGCAGGACTTAGTTTAACATTGGACCCTATGGGGAAAATGTTTCAAAATGCTTCTTCTCTGAAACCACTTGGACAGTTGAAACCAAACTGCCCAGGAATGATCATTGGAAGGTCCTCTACAAAGTTTCTGTTTTTTATGCCGATCGGAAATCCAAGATGGCTGCCACCGCAGGACATAGATTAACATTGGACCCTATGGGAAAATATTCAAATGCCTTCTTCTCAGAAACTACAAATATGATTAAAGCCAAACTGTACATGAATGTTCATTGGATGGTTCTCTACAATCTTAAGGTTTTTTGTTCCGATATGAAATTCAAAATGGCGGCTACGGCAGGACTTAATTTAACATTGGACCCTATGGGAAAAATGTTTCAAAATGATTCTTCTCTGAAACCACTTGGACAGTTGAAACCAAACTGCCCAGGAATGATCATTGGAAGGTCCTCTACAGAGTTTCTGTTTTTTATGCCGATCGGAAATCCAAGATGGCTGCTACCACAGGACATAGATTAACATTGGACCCTATGGGAAAATATTCAAATGCCTTCTTCTCAGAAACTACAAATATGATTAAAGCCAAACTGTACATGAATGTTCATTGGATGGTCCTCTACAAATTTGACGTTTTTTTATTCCGATATGAAATTCAAAATGGCGGCTACGGCAGGACTTAATTTAACATTGGACCCTATGGGGAATATTTTTCAAAACGCTTCTTCTCTGAAACCACTTGGATAATTGAAACCAAACTGCCCAGGATTGATCATTGGAAGGTCCTCTACAAGGTGTGTGTTTTTTATGCCGATCGGAAATCCAAGATGGCCACCACCGCAATACATAGATTAACATTGGAACCTATGGGAAAATGTTCAAATGCCTTCTACTCAGAAACTACAAATATGATTAAAGCCAAACTGTACATGAATGTTCATTGGATGGTCCTCTACAAACTTTACGTTTTTTGTTCTGATATGTTCAAAATGGCGGCTACGGCAGGACTTAGTTTAACATTGGACCCTATGGGGAAAATGTTTCAAAACGCTTCTTCTCTGAAACCACTTGGACAGTTGAAACCAAACTGCCCAGGAATGATCATTGGAAGGTCCTCTACACTGTTTCTGTTTTTTATGCCGATCGGAAATCCAAGATGGCTGCCACCACAGGTCATAGTATTAACACAGTGGAAAATACAGAAATATATTCTTCTCTGAAGCTATTGCACTAATTGAACCTAAATTGTGCATCAATCATTGGAAGGTCCTTTACAAACTTTACGTTTTTTATGTTGATCG
Organism: Bathymodiolus brooksi; assembly: GCA_963680875.1. Lineage (NCBI taxonomy): Eukaryota > Metazoa > Mollusca > Bivalvia > Mytilida > Modiolidae > Bathymodiolus > Bathymodiolus brooksi. The sequence goes on from OY804586.1 coordinate 93,906,371, forward strand.
TAATTCCAAGATGACTACCACCGCAGGATATAGTTTTTACATAGGACCAATTGTTTTTTTTTATAACCAGGTGAACGATACAGGCTCTTGAGAGCCTCTGGTTAGTGGGGTTCGTGCTACTCGATCTTTAGTTATATGTGTATGATTTGTAGATCGTTGTTTGTCGTTTTGTCCTTTGTTTCTTTTTGCCATTGTGTTTTATGTTGTTCTGTTTCAATTTACAGATATTGATTATCCCTTTGGCATCTTCAAGCTGTTCGTAACTTATGAAATAAATTGTATTGTATTTAATATGTTTGTGATTATATTAAATTTTCAAAAAGATTCCTTAAGGTATAAATGGAATTTATGTGGGTGTACATTCAAATCATATGAATCCATCTTAAGGTTATTTTTCCTTCCATTTTGTTTGTGAATATTGATTTGTTATTAGTGTTAAATATAGTCATGCACTTTTATTTGCTTCTTTAATTTAACACATTGTAAATTTGAAAATACTTCATACGTTTGATTAACTTGTGTCTAATCTATTTTGTCTATTTAATTTTGAGCAGTCAGATTGTATCGACTGTATATCGTCTTTCCTATATACTGTAACTGACCTAAATATAGCTTTCTAGTACCCCTGTCATGTTTTGCCTGTTTAACTTTTGAAATCTGATTGCTAATAAAAACGTAGATATCAAATTTAGTACGCATGACACGTTTCTTGAATAACCTTACCCAGGTTCAAAGTTGAAATGTTGGAAAGCCAAATAATTTTAAAAGTTTTGGCAGCAAGTAAACCAAAGGGTCTAAGCAGGATAGCCAACATCGGTCATGGTCAACTTTAGGATTAATGATAATTATATTATTTAGGAACATTAATTTTCAATAACAAATATATCTAATGAACCATGTCAGTGCAGAAACATTGACTACTGATCGGATATCTAAATTGGTGAGCACGACATGTTTCTATAATAACCTACATCAGCTCAAAGTCGAAAGGATCAATCAGGTGACTTCCTGTTGACAGAAAATATCAAAAGGGGAAATGGTAAAATTTTATTATATAATTCAAATATCACTTTCAATGAATACATGTAATTTTGTCCCAGTTTTTAAGCCTCACACACATAAACTTTATATTTTAGGACACTGCTGTTGTCTATTTATTTTGCTAACAATCAGATGCCTGAGATGGATAATTTGTTATTGTCTTATATATCCAAGGAGATGCATATATAATACATGTTGTATTTCTATGATTTTGAATATCAAATGTAAAACACACAACAGATATAACTTATATTATACAAATATGGTGTCATATTGACCAGACAGACAAATATTGACGGCGGTTTTATTATATAGTCCTGTAAGGAAACAAGAGCCTGTGAGGTACTTTCCTCACCTGAGAGGTGTAGTCAAGTCTGTACATTCTTCATAAAAAGTTGATAGATTATGTATATTTAGTCTATATTTTGGGGTTTTTAATTAAATACAATTGAATCTTTACAACGATATTTTAATGAAACCTATACTGAAATGTCTGATCAATGTTTCACCATATTTACCAGCACGTGTATATGAAATTTTGAATGTTGCCTTTGAATTTAAACAAAATGGAATCTGTTGAATATGCAGTACATGTATATGAGAATGTCTTCATGAAAGTAAGGGTAATAACAAAATTACCGAACTCCGAACAATCTTACAAAGGGAAAGTCAAAACTCATATGTGAGTCAGTGATTATTCTTTAACACCACATGCATACTTCTTCGGGGATATCATGTCGACCAGGGTTGTCGTGGTTGTGATCGTTTGGTACATGTAGTTGGACTGTGTAATCAGTAAATCACCAAAGTTGTGAGTTCGAACCCCATTCATAGTGAGGTGTATTCGATACAACATTATGTGATGAAGTTTGTCAGTGGCTTGCGACAGGTCTGTGGTCTTCTCCGGGTACTCCGCTTTCTCCCACCAACAAAACTGACCGCCATGATATAACTGACATAGTGTTGAAAGTGGTTTTTCGATCATACAAATTAGTCAATTGGTGGCGTCCTTTGTTGTACCAGAGAAATAAATATGTTGATGCAATTTGACATTGTAGGCTTTCACTTAGAAAAAATAACAAAGCTTAAAATGATCAAAATCAACAAATACTTTATTTACACACAACATTAAGAAGTAAGATAAAAGAGTGGTTGGCCCTAATTCAGGATAATGTGTCAGAGTGGAGCGGCATCTCTCCCACAGACTGCTTTCTCAGAGAGAGAGTGGCCCTAATTCATGATAATGTGTCAGAGGGGAGCGGCATCTCTCCCACAGACTGCTTTCTCAGAGAGAGAGTGGCCCTAATTCAGGATAATGTGTCAGAGTGGAGCGGCATCTCTCCCACGGACTGCTTTCTCAGAGAGAGAGTGGCCCTAATTCAGGATAATGTGTGAGAGTGGAGCGCCATCTCTCCCACGGACTGCTTTCTCAGAGAGAGAGAGAGAGAGCTCGCACTATAATTTACCACCTAAGCATGTAGATCTAGTACAAAGTAGGCATCATCATCTCATTTAAGTAAAACTGTTCATTTGATCACGTTGGCGTTAAACAACAATCACTCACTCACAATATTATTAAAAATTGTATTGCATTTGCAATTTAAGATAATAATGAATATATAATTGAAATAAACTTAAGATTATAGTTGTGCATAACATGTATATTGAATTTAATGTTGAATATTATTTTTGTAAATTGTGTAATTGAAATTTCTTTTGATTAATAATACAATATCATTCTTAGAAATTCATCTGGCTTATTTCAAGGAAGACTCCCTGTCGTCCGGTTGTCTGCATCTGATCCCGTTCTACCGACTGGTGAGCTAAGACTCGTGAGTTGATAAATCTTCTACTTGTACCCAAACATGATACTATTTACTCACCAGACATAAATTATTCTCTTTAGAGATAGACTGTAATACCAGTCATCGTGATTCTCGTTCAAGGGATCAACGACGATCCTAATTTTAGAGGAAACACCTCTGCTTTACTTTATATGTATCCATGAGCTGTGTATTCTATTCATAGACTAGACAATTCGAACTTTTTCAGCCTTCATCACTTCGAAAGTTTTACGGTCACCACCATGACTTGGTTGACCGCTATGGAATATCTGTGTCACAAATGATCATGAATATGTTAGACTTGTCGTAAGCACTTCCTGGTCCTTTTCTCATTCATGATTTATCTCCGGGTTTGTAACTAAATTAATATGACGGGTGCCACTAGTGGAGCAGGAACTGCTTAATCTTCCGTACCACCTGAGTTCACCCCCGGTTTTTAGGGGGTTCGTTGTACTCGATCTTTAGTTTTATGTGTTTTGTAGATCTTTGTTTGTCCTTTTGTAGTTCTTCATTATGTTGTCTGTTCGTCTTCGATTTACGGATTCTGATTACCCCTTTGGTATATTCCAGCTCTTGTTTATAGAGTAACATTCCTGTTGTAAAATATACTATCATGTAAAGTACAATTGGGAAATTAAAACCCTTGTAATCAGAGCTTTATTATGTAAATTAACTGAACATTTACAGCATAAAGAAATAAATCACAAATTGTTCAATATCTGTGTCAATATTTGATGACATGAACCACTAGGAGTCTGACCTGGCGACAATAACCTTCCAGGACTACTCGATTGCAACATTGTCCATATCTCTTACAATGGCGGTGTTCTTTACAAATCCTGTCCTTTGGGCCAGTGGCATTATCTCAGGTACCTTGAGATGTAGAACTAAATATTACTTTATGATATTTACACAAGAATGAGTGAGTGAATTATTGTAACTTAGCGCCATCTCAGCAATATTTCAACTTCATCGTGGCGAAAACAAGTTGCATTCGACGATATGATGCCCGCTTTGTAATAGATCAACGCTGTTAGTTGGATTTATATAGTGCTAGTTCACTTAAACGAACCCACGATCTACTGCACGCGAGGGGAAAACTCTAACAATAATATCAACGACACGGTTCCGTTGGGACTCGATATGAGTAACTAGGCCGGTGGTTTACATCATGAAGTTTCCTACACATAATTACACTCTAACAGATCTGTCTGGTAGAACATTAACAGATTCTGCAAGGAATATATCTCGGAAGTGACGTAAGCGAATAAACCTGTCGCCAGCCAGAAATGTGAGGTTTATCACTGAAGACGAAACCGTTCTCTGGTGGAACCACTTGACTGAAACTATCGTTGGTGATGATACAATGTCAAACGTGTACAACCAATAGTCCTTGTTATAGCCCTGACAGCCACAATTGGCTGGTGCTAAACTAAGAACGTTCTTTTAAATCAGTCCAGTCGTCCTCAATATGCATGAAATATTTGTTGCTGTACGCTAAGCAGCTAACAGACAAACAATGAATCACTTTAGACACTATGTACTTACAAAGAAAAGTTTGATACCAAAAGGATTAAACTGAAACCGTAAACTGAAGGAGAAACCATACAATGGGTCAAAGAATAAAAGTGGAAAATACAAGTCAAGGCCAACAACGCACTACACATTTTCTGTGATTAATCATGAACGATGAATTAGGATTGTGTATACGACAGACAGACATATATGTGGTCATCTGTGAGACAAATTCCGTAACGGTTAAAACCAAGTCATGATGACGACCGTAAATCTTTCACAAACAATCACTTTCAAAGAAACTATGTCATATTTCTATACCCGGATAATCAATCAATAATACAGCTCACATGTGAATATTACAGTATATGGATAACAGATAATAAATATGTTATTGGTACTATATACATTACTATCACCACAACACAGTTCTTCATTTTGTGATACATATATTCTGCTATGGTTATCCAATCATGTAGGCGATCGTAAAACATTCGAAGTGATGATTTCAATTTAACCAATAGGAACGCTTGGTTCAGTAGCTTCCAAGGAAATCCTGATATGAACCACAAATTCTGGAATATTGTATCAACTGAGAGATATATACACTACTCCATATGGAGGTGCTGCTGGAATGTTGTTACTTTGAAAACGTCTCCTTTGTAGTAAAGTCTTCAGTCAATTTCGTGATGTAGGTCAAGGTATGAAGCAGACTTAGTTATATCTGATTTATCCTTTATTCCAAACTCAAAGGGATAGAGGCGATCAACAAAATTATCAAACTTGGCATTATTTAGGGAACGATCATCGTCTATATAGCGGAACATGAAACTGAAGGATCGGGCTAGCTTGTTTTTCACGAGAAACCACTGTATAAAGTATGCCAATCATTTAAACTATCCTACATAATTAAACATACACAATTTCTTCTTCTCTTGTTAAATATGTGAGGGTCCTGGGTGGCTCAATGAGTTAGTTCGTTGAATCTAACAGCTCACTCAAGCCTATCACCAATACGGCGTGGGTTCGCGCCCAGCTTTGTAAATTACAAAAAGGGTGCACTCGACTCGCAGTCGCAAGTGATAACGGTTACCAGTTGCTTGCCCAGGGTCGGTGGTTCTCTTCGGCTTCCTCCACCACTAACACTAGTCGCCATGATATAGCTGAAATATTGCTGAAAGTGGCGTTAAAACACAAACAAATCAATCAATCATGTTAAATTTGTGCAAATTTTTGTCAACTAAAACGTGTTCCCACATCCTGTACAATCCGACACATTTCCCTAGTCCCTTGGTATGTCGGATTAGACAGGTTCCACTGCATATGTACGATATGTTACTATGATATTTTAGATTCATATTTCATGTTTTTGTCCAGTCCTGAATGAGTAATCTCCCCTTATAATTTTTGTTTCGTTATTTTACACAGGCAATAGCCACTTCCGTCCCGATGCAATACCTCTTGATAATTTATATTTGTATAAGAAAATTTATATATTTTCATGAAAATGTTATTATTTTTATGTTACACAATCCATGACCTATTCACATTTTTTTGTTATGCTTTTCTATTGCTCTACATGTACTCGATCAATAGATTATTTAAGGAATATTTGAAATTGTTGAACAGGTTATACGAAATAACCTGGTGTGGCGTCAGTTTACGCTTAATAAACCGAGAAGCGGTTTATGAAAAGCGTAAACTGATCCAAACCAGGTTATGCAAGTATAACCTGTTCAACAATTTCAAATATTCCTTATTATTTAATTTTCACAACAAAATTTAATGATATCTCGATTTTAATTACGATTATTTCATGTGACTATTTGAATTTGTCGTTGGCGGATGAACACGTTGGTGACGTCACAATACCACCCCAGGCTATCAAGTATAACCAAAATATTCTCCAGGCGGATTAGCCAATCAGATTGAAATATTCAAATCAAATTGAATTATTTATATTTATACTTTTATTTACTTTACTCTATACATGACTTAATAGAACTACTCATATTTATACATCGAGTGTTTTATAGAAATATTACTTTGATATTCATGTAGAATTTGTATCATTTCCCAAAAATATATAATGTACCTTAAATATTCGTTTGTTTCTTTGTTTGTTTGGTGTTGCTTAACGCCACTTTCAACAATGTTTCAGTTAGATTCAGTTTTATGGGTGGTGGAAACCGGAAGACCCAGAGCTAAAATGTTTACAAACCAAATACCTTAAGAAGTTTTTGGGAGCAGGCAAACCAAATGGACTAAACAAAATATCCAAATTCGGCTAAGGTGGTGCCGGATTTACCTATATGCTCGATAAGCTGAAGCCTAGGAACTCAAGATGTAGGTGGCCTCCGGCCAAGGTGTATGCATAGGATACAGTACTATTGAAACAAAAGAAGCGGCCCGTATTGGATATAACGGGTTTCTTTTTCCGCATGAGTACGGGCAAATTCTTTTGTTTCAATAATAATGTATCTAACTTGTACAATAATAGTGTTGTTGTAAAAATAATTGGTATGGCATATATTTTTACACTTTTAATGTTTAGAAAAAGATAACAATTAACAAAAATAAAACGACACATTTTTATCGGTCAACGTCCTTTCGATTCTCGTTTATATTTAGATATTTCAAGGTCTTTCAAGTGAAAAGAATCGTTTATATTTAGATATTTCAAGGTCTTTTAAGTGTCTCAAATCTTCACCTGTGGTCTGTCTGATTTGTTATTACTTGCGGTTAGTTATTTTTATATTGCGAGAATACATTTTAAAAGTTCACATACTCGTCAGTTCTGAACATAAATTATTCCAGATCTGAAATACTTGTATCGTGTCTTGTATATTGTTTTTTTTAAACAAATTGTTGATATCTTGTTCTTACAAATCTTACTATCAAGAGTCAAATATAATAATCATAGCGTATAGTAGTTTGGTCACCGTAGCCGAGTGGTTAGATGGAAGTTTTGAAAATCAAAATGGACGTTGAAAAGCCCAGCAGTGGTTCGATAACCGAAAGTCCCAAAATATGTTTAAAACGTTTTAAGCCTAAAACAGTAAAAGGTTAAAGTTCATATATTCAGTACAGCGGCCTGTATCATCGGCCTCTATTATCGGCCTGTATGTGATATCAAAGGCCGCATGTACAATAGCGTTGCTGGGGGTATTATTGTATAAATTATTTTATTTAACACTGTTATTGGACTTTAACACTTATGCTGTCATTACGTACTGTACTTTCTAAACAACCCTTCAGTAATTTTCCTTACACAGTTGCACTCCATTTCAGAATATTACAGAATTTTAAACACCCCTCATAAAATTCGCCTTTATTCAAATTGATTAAGCACACTCCCATCTTCCTCCAGTCATGAAAGTGGTGAATTGGGAGGGCCTCACAAGTGGAATAGCCTGGAGCCTCTCTTTATCTAAATTCGGCACTGGGCGAAGGTAACCTATGCCTGAGGGAGGAGAATGTTAGTTTTAATAATAGTTGCATGATTTTGATGTGTGATTGAATCTAATGACCAGAGAATGTTGTTATTATCCCATTGTCATGGCAACAAGCGTATCTGGTTATATGGCTATACCCTTTGTAAATTTGTTTTGTATTTAGACTGTTGCTTGATATCACCCAAATTCATACAGCAATTAGTATATATATTAATTAAACAGAGCAAAAGATAAAGAGGTTATGGTGTTTAACGCCACTTTCAACAATATTTCTGTCATATCACGGCAGTCAGTATTATTCGTGGGAGAAACCTGAGTACCACGAGAAAACCACCGACCTGCCGCGAGTCACTGAAAACCTTTATCACATAATGTGGTATCGAATCCACATCACCGTATGCGGGATTCGAACTTACAGCTTTAGAGGTGACAGACACTGATTGCACAGGTAGAATAATATGTTTGGTCATGGAGACTAAATTATTAAATGGAGTAAAGGTTGGCATCCAGTTAACCGGTTAAGCCCTGCCACATTGTTGTAACCGTCCCAAACCAGGACATTTATTTTAATCGGCAAATGTTGTGGTCTTTTTGTGTTCAGTGGTTTGAGGTCAGAGGTCAGAGGTGGCTGTTCGTTTCATTGATATTGATTGAATTGTTGACAATTACTTTTTGAACTTTCTATTTCATATACCAGTTCTTGTTTGATATAAGATGACAATATTTTTTTTTTTTTTTTAGAAAGAAAATTTTTAAGATATCAAAGGGGTACTAGTAAGCAGAAGCCGTAAATCGGAGAAAGACAGACAACACAATAGTAAAACAAAATAATATTAAAGGACAAATAATTATCTACAAAACACTACATAGAAAACTGAATATCTAGTAACACGAACCCCAATGAAATCCGTTTGTAAAAGGTTGGCAGTTCAAGCTCAACATGTGACATGTGCTAAACCGTACGAACATAATCTGGCATGGAAATCGTGGTGGACACAAGCATACGTAAATACAATGTATATACAAATAACATTAATAACACATTAACTCGAAACAAAAGAATATGGAGTAAAGATGAACACAACATCGTTTGCACGTGGAAATTGTTGCGTACATTAAGCCTTGAACATACAACCCAATACTGGTCAATAGACAATCCATACACTGACAGACATAACCGTGAACATCGAATGTTGTAGTATCGTCTAGATCAATATGGCCCCCGAATGCAAGCAAATGTCGGTCTTCACAATTTTATGGTTAAATTAGTTCTGTTTCACAATGCATATAATATGTTTGAAAATATTTCATGAACCTGCTATAAATAGTTCTATGTTAAATTCCAACCACATTTTGAAGTCCACTCAACTTTTCCATATGTAGATTAGCATATTTTGATGTGAAGAAAGATTGTATATATAATGTTAAATAAGGAAAGTTAATTGACATCTGTCCTGCATATGATTTCTTTTCAATAACCAAAATAATATGCACAGCAACGTTTTCATTGCTGTCATCAAATATAATTAATCTGATCGATTGATTGATTTTTGGTGTCTTAACGCCACTTTCAGCAATAGTTCAGCTATATCATTACGACCAGTTGTAGTGGTGGAAGAAACCGGAGTACCCGAAGAGAACCACCGACCATGGGCAAGCAACTGGTAAACATTATCACTTGCAGTTACGAGTCGAGTGCACCCTTTTTGTAATTTACAAAGCCAGGCGTGAACCCACGCCATATTGGTGATAGGTTTGTATGAGTTGTTAGGTAATCCAACTACCAAACGCATTGAGCCACCCGGGCCATTAATTAATCTGAAATCTCTGGATATTTGCTTTTTAGTATAGAGAAATAATTCCCTGTATTTGTTTAATTTTTTGTAACTTATCAAAATATGGACTACCACTAATTGGACCAGACAAATCATATCCACAACTCTCCCTCTTCTGTGCAAAGAATTACGTCGTGTTCCTTGTCAATAAATGACACTTTGAAGAGACTCTAACATGTGTGCAACAACACAACAAAATTAAAAATAAAACATATATATATATATATAATCAAACAAAAACAATTGCTTCTGCATTTAGGTTGACCACTTCTATCACCCCTCTTTTACATATGGAAATCAAAACGTCCATCCATAGCATCACAATACCACCCTTTACCCATGTATTATGAAAAGAAAGTTTAAACAGTTGTAGGAAAACAATTCCACTAATATCAACAAAACAAAGAACCACGTCTCGCCTTAACTCACAGAACATAAAAAGGGTCCAGGGCATATGACGTTGAAAATTGTATTGCTTGTCAAACATGCATAAACTTTAGAGAAAACCGAAGAGACAATCCAGAGAAAATGACAACACTGGGTACACAAGACACAAGACTCAGACATACAAAACAAAAACACAACACTAAATGCAAATATTCTAAATAAGACACGAGCCTTCCTACAAACAACTGGAGGTAAAGACGAACCGAATATCATTTTTATGCAGAAATCGTAATGGACATCACGGAACTAAGAACGTAAAGACATACAATACATACTAGTATTTATTTATATGACTTCATAATTAAATCATAGTGTTATGGACGTCTTCGAATCATCATGGATGTTGCCTTCAGCGAGTAGTGATATCCTTTCCAGTGATGCCAGTTTACACCATCCGCATACGAGGAGTGTGATCCGTCAAGATATAGTCC